>CM056952.1:22032039-22119539 GCA_029856935.1 Cyclocarya paliurus
TATTTTCTTTTATATCACCCTTCAATTTAATTGGAATTTGCAAAAACAATGTCTTCTGAACGTAGGCATCAAAACAAGCAAGCAAAGACAGCTTTAAGAGATATAACCTCTAAACACTCAATGCAAAGAGATATGTACCTTTAGATGAAAGTTTAGAGAGTGAGATGAGAATTTTTGGTTTTAGATGAAAAATTTAAATATTATATTTTAACATTATTATTGTTTTGAGATTTGAAAAAGTTGTTTAGAATTAAAAAAAATTAAATTGTTTATTATATTTTGCAGGAAAATTTAAAAAAGTTGTAATGATGAGATGAGATAATATGAGAATTTTGTGTTTGATTTTATTTACCAAACCTAACATCAAACCTCTATATATCTCAAGTTGTTACCAAAAACTCTTAAAAAGAATCAACACGGATTAGAAATCTTAATGAGTATTCAGGAAGCTCCTACGTAAAACTTAAAAACTCATTACAAAAGCAGAACTAGGAAGCATCAAGTCAGCTGGGACAGAGCTAGAAATCTAATTTAGTAGGGCCCAAGAGACATTTAAAAGCTTTGTATAAAAAATGGCATAACTCTCTCTCTATAATAATAATAATAATATAAAATGAGTACAAATTTGAAAGCATAAAAAAAAAAAAAAAATACATGACCGTCAAAATTAATTCCTATTCACAACGTACAAATTAAATCATGATCATAGTGCAAAAGTCTCGCGCGAGTAGCTAGTATTTTCATCAGTACACACAAAACTAGCATCGAGTAGTACTTAGGATATGCGTACAAAAACTTAGTTTTCCTCGATACACATATCTTCGTACATTTGAAGAACACAAATGCTTGCTAACTCAATCATACACACGCATACAACAACATGAGCCACGAAATTTGACCCTTTATTACAGAATGTACTTCAATTCATATTTATACATGTAAGCATATGATCAGTTCACAGTTAGTTAGCTTGCATTCTGTTACTCTTGTAAAGAACCTCTGTGATTTTCCCCAAACTCTGCAACTAGTATATATAAAAGCAGAATTTGGGCTTTGTAAATCAACCATGGCTTCTAGATCTTCAATAGTAGAAGATTCGGATAGTCATTTTTCTTACATAATGGAGATCACTCACCTGGATCAATGTTAGTTAATCAAGCGCTCACTAATAGTTAAGAACAACCTGATGATCAGAATGATTTCCCGTATATTGCTTGGAATCAGTGCAATAATATGCATGATATATACTCTCTTGGATGATGAACTTTATCTCAAAGAAGATTGCTAGAAGCATTGTCTACGCTGCCACAACGAGGGAAATGTGGCCAGCGTTGAAGGATTGATTTTCCAATTCCAAAGCAATGGCCCAAGGGTATTTCAATTACAAAAAGAACTTGTTTCCCTCTATCAATTATAGTAAGAGCATATTTTCGGTTTAAATATTGTCTATGGGATGAGGTTACAAAGTTATGATCAAGTACACACATGTTCTTGTGGAGCTTTACGAAGTTGTCCTTGTGGAGCAATGTGTGTTTTTTTGGATTATCAACAAAGACAACACTTGATGCAATTTCTTATGGGTTTGCACGAAAGATTTTTGCATGTTAGAAACATTTTCACTAATTATATGTTATTATACTAGACTATTAATTAACTACTCAAGCATATTATTTCTATGCTTGACTATATATGAGTTTGGGTAGTCATTGGGTTACTATCCATTTACTACTTATAGTGTATTTGAGATTTTTTATATTTTTTTTTATCATTTTTCTTTTAAGTATTTTTTTTAAATACCTTAATCATCAAGAAAAAATTAAAATATATATATCATTTTACTAATAGTCACTTCCTTAACCATTAGTAAAAAAAGAAATCAAACACAAAAAGAGTAGTAAATGGGCAGTATGAGGGTAGTAACCCTATCATTATTCATATGAGTTCACCCCATCTAAAGAGGTCAGCGTCATTTTGGTCATAACACTTAAAAGAGTTCAAAGTTTTTACAAGATGGCAATCTTTGTAATTATACTAACATATGTTTATACTTTTTTGGAAAAGCTGAAGACCTAAAAGCAATTTAAGGTAGCATATGTTTATTCTAGAACCAAAGGACTGTGCGACATAGCTTACCCAAAGAAAAACAGAGGACACCATGCGAAAGAAGGCATGGCATGATGGAGACGGTGGCTGAGGCGACGTTAGCTTGCTCTTGACTATCAGTGGTGGAGGGAGTGAGACATGGGGGCTATCATGGACAAGACCAATCCCTTTGGGTGGTCTTTTTGTTGCCCTTTGGGCTTGCTAGGCATAGAGGAGATAGGGTAGCTAACATTGGTTTCGTGGTGAATGAAGCTTTAATGTGGGGTTGTCGTGCGTGTGTTGTGCATCTTTCCCATTGGTTGTGGCAGTTTGGGTTGGCCCCCATCAATGGGTTGAATGTCTGGAATCATGGGGTATGTGCTATGTGGAGAAAAGGCGAAAGGTCTATTGCAGTTTGTTAGGGGCTTCAGATGGTGGTCTCCATGGTTTCGACTTTATTTGCTAATGTTTCATGGTGGCTTCACTATGGTTTACAACAAGGCAAGGGTTGAAACGTGGGGTAGGCTTGCTGTTTTGTTTGCCAAGGAGTGAGGAAGGAATGTCGTGGGGGAAAGGAAAAGAGAGGATAAATAATTGATAATTCCGGCATGTAGGACCAAGTCCAAAATTTGACAAGTTGAGGTTTTGACTATTGGAGAGGTTAATCCACGTTAGATTATCCATCTAAAAGTCAAAATAATAATATAATATTAGATATTTTAATAATAATTTTTTTAATTTTTATATTTTGTAAATACACTCTATATATTAATTAATAATTTAATTTTTACTTAAAATTATTGTTTTCTAACTATTTTTTTCCTCAACCTAATTATCCAATAGTAGCCATTAAAAATATTTTAAAGTAAAATATTATTTTAAAGATGAATAATGGCTAGCCAAATTTGGAGAAATGGATGTATTTACTGTAGCTCAAAAGTGGAGTTTTAGAGTTTTGACTACTCCAATGCAGACCACTTTTGAGATACTTAACCAAAATTTGGCTAGGCATTGGCATTTGGCTAGGCCAATGCCAGTGCTCTAACTCGGTTACAAAATTGTCAAAATCTTTCGGACTAAGAAATCAACTAGGGCGGGGGTCTACGGTTGATGAAGGTAGAGATGGTGATCAATGTATGTGTATGGTTTTATAGATGGATTTGGGATGCCGAGTAAATGGGTTTGGTGATCTTTAGCAACATGCAACCAGAGGACAAGGGGGCTAAGTATGGTGGGGGACATCTCCGATACCTAAGTTAGTGATATTGGAATGTATGAGTTTCTTCTCATATTTCTATTCAAATTTGTCCCTTTTTATACGTACCTCGATCTTTATTTATACGAGATGAATATCCCTATTTGGTTGGGCATGCCTTCCAACATGAGTCCTTGTGGTCTTTGTTGGAATGCAGTCTATCATCACCTTGATTTTGCTTATTTGAGAGAGCAACATATTGGAAACATTAATGAAGCGGGCAAATATCGTGGGCAAATATCACGTTGGGGTCATTGACTCATTGACACCCCTCATCAGTCATCACCCGTTCGATCATTAGATCCCCATTACTGATGGCTATATTTGAACGGTCCGCGATCTTAGCCTTGGTTGGTTAGGCTAGCATTACTCATATTAAATAAAATTTTAAGGTGTCCAAGTAACATAAAGAAAGAGTAATTTGCAAGTCACGTGCATGCCTTTTGAAAATGCAAACAAGTGATGAACATAGAAAAGGAAAAAATATCGGCTACAAAAACTTATGAAGTAATTGTTGGGTTCTCAAGATTAACTCGAACTCAAACCAGAACTTCACCTTTCCATTGAAGAAAAAAATAGAAATAAATTTGAAAGAATCTGTGGCTGGGAAGCCATGAAAATGGACCAAAAAAGTTAACTTACACTGTTTAATTAATCTGTTTCCAGTGATATTAGATTGATAGAAGTTAGAGAATTGTATGTTTATTTGATAGGAAAGAAAGCTGAAAGATAATGCAGGGATGCTTAGCGAAAGCACATAGAATTTGAGGTGCAAATTAAAAGAGATCAAACCTAAGAGAAAGAGAGTTACAGGAATACAACTGTTAACAGTACTGCATTTTTTGGGAGAAAAACCAATTGAACTAGAGATGTCAAATTTTATGTGTGTCTTATGTAAGGCTCTTGGAGGGGGACTACCGATGGCAGAAATTCAATAGTGAGATTCACGCACGAGCGTTTAGTTCATGTCTTGCTAACATGGCGGCATGGTTGTCTGACACGTCATATATTATGCTTTTATTTTTTTAATATCAGTTTTTTATTATTGATGTAAACCCATAAATAAAATAATAAATAATTTTCTGATTATTTAATATTATATTTAAGATAATATGATGATGATAATAATCGTTCTCGTTTCATTAGTATGGTTTATATGTTATAGGTTAGATTATTTCATATTTTAGATATGAATTTAGTATATCATATAGGTCAATATATGTTTAATATGTTTAATTCTATTTGCATGTTCAATTACAAAACAATGGTACAGAAGGTGAAGATTTTGGCAAATTCACATGTTTTGGGACCTCCCATCAAGTGACAATAATTAAACAACTTAATTATGTGTACTCAAGTATTTTATTTAGATATAAATTTTTGTTGCCAAACAAATTTTGTCAGGCCAATCTATCAAATAAATGTGTAACATTTAAGGATCCATTTGAATATAAGAAGTGTTTCATGATCTCATCTTATCTCATATCATTTTTACAAAATTTTTAAATTCTATACAAAATATAATAAACAATTCAACTTTTTCAAATCTTAAAACAATAATAATAATAAATAATATTCTAAAAAAATTTTATTCAAATTTCAAATTTTATCTAAATTTATCTCATCTCAACTCATATCCAAACGACACCAAATCATAATAACATGTTCTTTTAATTTACTTATCATATTCAGATTGAACTATAAATTATTCAAAGTCAGATAACTGATATGAGAAAAGTATTACATCAAGAAAGAATAGTTCCCACATAATTTACAAGAAATGGTAACCACATTGATGGACAAGCTAAAGCAAAACTCAAGATAAGACTGATTGGCAACATGAAAGTACAAAACCAACCAGCCCCTTGGCTTACCCAACTACATATTATTACAACCATGCATGTCTTTTGTTACAAACCAAATGAGTCCAACCTAATACTTGGAATCACTCACTCTTCGTGCACCTCACGGTCAACTTTGAGGAGATCATCGCAGAAGATATAATAATTTCACCGAAAGTCAAACGCATCGAAAATTTGACAATAATAGAAATTATTGATAATATGACCTGAATAATTGCCGCATACGATTCTATGTATTTGCAGATACTCTCATATATTTGTCTATTGGGTAGAATGAAGCACCCAAAAGAAAACGTAGCATTTTCTTGCCTTGCATTTAGGGTAAACATCGTCCATGTTATAAGACAACTCACCACAGTAAATCCTAGCACCACCCACTTCAGAGGCTTGTTATTGTGTGACATAATTTGTGCAACCTCTAATACAAATGCCAAAACCGCAACAATGCAATCTATAGCTTCCATGATCTGGATATTCAATGATCAACTTATTAACTTGTAATCAATAATTCAGTAATGTTATTATTCTATATCTTATTATTATTCTCCATCATACTTGTTATTGTGATATATTTTAAATAATTTCATATATCAACTAATTATATAGGCAACCACTAAAAATGCACCATTTAACATATGTGACAAAATCATAAAGTTTAAGATTAGAACAATATTTTACTAAACTTTTTTTATACAAAATCAATCTTACCACAGGGTATATAGACCTCCTAAGAGGACTTTGTGGAGGATCTTGCCCAACCTCTAGATCAATACTTGGGCTCCTACCAACAGAATTTGGAACAATTTGATCATGCAAACTATGATTTGGAGCATTTGGAAGACCTTGGTTAGATTCTAAATCATCTCTTGGATTACTCAAAATCTCTTCTCTATCAATAATCTGCAAAAGTTTTAACAAATATATCTCAGTTGAAGATCGCCAACAAAGAAACAATCCAACTCAATTTTTTATGAAAACCAGTTCAAAATAAACAGTCTATAAAATTATAACAACCTAGACAATATAAGCCATTGAATACCAAGGATTGTATACATAAGATATATCCGTAGATATCAGCTGCAAGGAAAACTAGCTCCCTACAACAGTTTGGACATAAGATAGCTAGAAATATGAACACTCCTTGCATCCTACAACATAAACTATTTTGCACCAGCAGCTCGAGCATGAATTCAGTACTTGAGCAAGCTGATCAACTCCCCTAGAACAGAATGAATCAACAGATCAGTCAAGCTCTACAACACCAACTTGATCTAGTAGAGCTCTACGACTCCAACTCAATCAACTCGAGCTCTACGACAGAGTCAAGCTCTTCTATACCATCTCGATGGAGTCGAGTTCTCTCTTTGACACTATCGAGATCTCAGTGGAGTCGATTTCTTGGACACCATCTCGACGGAGTCGAGCTCTTCGACACCAGCACAATGGAGTCGAGCTCTCTTTTTGACACCATCTCGACGGAGTCGAGCTCTGTTTTTGACACCATTGGTGTCGAGCTCTTCGACACCATCTCATTGGAGTCGAGCTCTAGAATAGAGTCAAGCTCTTCGAAACCATCTCAAAGGACCCGAGCGGTCGAGTCGAGCTCCTTAACACCAACTCGACGGAGTCGAGATCTTTGACACCATCTCGACGACCCCTCTCTAGCCAGGGGCAGCAACTACACCGCAAAGGAGATTTAACATAAGATTCACCAACGAATGAAGATGGATAGTAAGTTTTTGAAAGAGACCTGAGAATTAGTTGAATTTCCGGCCTCGTCAACTCCTCTGTTTTAATCTGCTGGCTTTGAGAGTACTGGTTTACGCTGGTTCCAGTTTCTTTCACCGCAATATCTTTCATGACCGGATTTTCAGTTGTTTCCGTTGGAGGCTGAAGTGTCTGCTCATTCTCCATTCCTAAAAAGAGAAAGGGGAAAGAAGATGGGTGAGAAATTTAAGAGGTATGTATTGATGTACAGAGCGTGTAGAGAAACAGAGAGAAAGGACGTGAAAGACTACACACACAAGACGAAGAGCAATAAAAGTGAACACTTTATGCTTGACCACGAACAATCCAATCCAACGGTTCTAACAGCTGCGGTTCAAAGTGCACTCTCAAACTTGGGGGGGGTGTGCTTTGATGCAAACATGTGGCGTAGCCGGGATGGTGAGGTTGATGCAAACGGGAGAGTAGTAGAACTTGTTGCAGGGCTGCGCTCATGCACACGGGAGGACACTCTACTCTTAAAGCTTGACCACGAACAATCCAATCCAACGGTGCTGCGGTTCAAAGTGCACTCTCAAACTTGTCGCCTGGGGGGGGGGGTTGATGCAAACTTGTGGCGTAGCCGGGATGGTGAGGTTGATGCAAACGGGAGAGTAGTAGAACTTGTTCCAGGCCTGCGTTCATGCAAACGGGAGGACACTCTATTCTTAAAGCTTGGCCACGAACAATCCAATCCAACGGTGCTGAGGTTCAAAGTGCACTCTCAAACTTGTCGCCTGGGGGGGCGTAGCCGGGGATGGTGAGGTTGATGCAACGGGAGAGTAGTAGAACTTGTTGCAGGCCTGCGTTCATGCAAACGGGAGGACACTTCTATTCTTAAAGCTTGACCACGAACAATCCAATCCAACGGTGCTGCGGTTCAAAGTGCACTCTCAAACTTGTCGCCGCGGGGGGGGGGGGGGGTTGATGCAAATTTGTGGCGGGATGGTGAGGTTGATGCAAACGGGAGAGTAGTAGAACTTGTTGCAGGGCTGCGTTCATGGAAATGGGAGGACACTTCTATTCTTAAAGCTTGACCACGAACAATCCAATCCAACGGTGCTGCGGTTCAAAGTGCGTCGCCGCCCGGGGGGGGATTTTTTATGCAAATTTGTGGCGGGATGGTGAGGTTGATGCAAACGGGAGAGTAGTAGAACTTGTTGCAGGCCTGCGTTCATGCAAACGGGAGGACACTTCTATTCTTAAAGCTTGACCACGAACAATCCAATCCAATCCAACGGTCCTGCGGTTCAAAGTGCACTCTCAAACTTGTCGCTGCGGGGGGGGGGGGTTTGATGCAAATTTGTGGCGGGATGGTGAGGTTGATGCAAATGGGAGAGTAGTAGAACTTGTTGCAGGGCTGCGTTCATGCAAACGGGAGGACACTTATATTCTTAAAGCTTGACCACGAACAATCCAATCCAACGGTGCTGCGGTTCAAAGTGCGTCGCCGGCCGGGGGGGGGGAATTTTTTATGCAAATTTGTGGCGGGATGGTGAGGTTGATGCAAACGGGAGAGTAGTAGAAATTGTTGCAGGGCTGCGTTCATGCAAACGGGAGGACACTTCTATTCTTAAAGCTTACCACGAACAATGCAATCCAACGGTGCTGCGGTTCAAAGTGCACTCTCAAACTTGTTGCCGCCGGGGGGGGGGGTTTGATGCAAATTTGTGGCAGGATGGTGAGGTTGATGCAAACGGGAGAGTAGTAGAACTTGTTGCAGGGCTGCGTTCATGCAAACGGAAGGACACTTCTATTCTTAAAGCTTGACCACGACCAATCCAATCCAACGGTTCTAACAGCTGCGGTTCAAAGTGCGTCGCCGGCTGGGGGGGGGATTTTTTATGCAAATTTGTGGCGGGATGGTGAGGTTGATGGCAACGGGAGAGTAGTAGAACTTGTTGCAGGGCTGCGTTCATGCAAACGGGAGGACACTTCTATTCTTAAAGCTTGACCACGAACAATCCAATCCAACAGTGCTGCGGTTCAAAGTGCACTCTCAAACTTGTCGCCGCGGGGGGGGGGGGGGGGTTTGATGCAAATTTGTGGCGGGATGGTGAGGTTGATGCTAACGGGAGAGTAGTAGAACTTGTTGCAGGGCTGCGTTCATGCAAACGGGAGGACACTTCTATTCTTAAAGCTTGACCACGAACAATCCAATCCAACGGTGCTGCGGTTCAAAGTGCGTCGCCGGCCGGGGGGGGATTTTTTATGCAAATTTATGGCGGGATGGTGAGGTTGATGCAAACGGGAGAGTAGTAGAACTTGTTGCAGGCTTGCGTTCATGCAAACGGGAGGACACTTCTATTCTTAAAGCTTGACCACGAACAATCCAATCCAATCCAACGGTCCTGCGGTTCAAAGTGCACTCTCAAACTTGTCGCTGCGGGGGGGGGAATTTTTTATGCAAATTGTGGCGGGATGGTGAGGTTGATGCAAACGGGAGAGTAGTAGAAATTGTTGCAGGGCTGCGTTCATGCAAACGGGAGGACACTTCTATTCTTAAAGCTTACCACGAACAATGCAATCCAACGGTGCTGCGGTTCAAAGTGCGTCGCCGGGGGGGGGGGGGAATTTTTTATGCAAATTTGTGGCGGGATGGTGAGGTTTATGCAAACGGGAGAGTAGTAGAAATTGTTGCAGGGCTGCGTTCATGCAAACGGGAGGACACTTCTATTCTTAAAGCTTACCACGAACAATGCAATCCAACGGTGCTGCGGTTCAAAGTGCACTCTCAAACTTTTTGCCGCGGGGGGGGGGGGGGTTTGATGCAAATTTGTGGGGGATGGTGAGGTTGATGCAAACGGGAGAGTAGTAGAACTTGTTGCAGGGCTGCGTTCATGCAAACGGGAGGACACTTCTATTCTTAAAGCTTGACCACGAACAATCCAATCCAACGGTTCTAACAGCTGCGGTTCAAAGTGCGTCGCCGGCCGGGGGGGGGATTTTTTATGCAAATTTGTGGCGGGATGGTGAGGTTGATGGCAACGGGAGAGTAGTAGAACTTGTTGCAGGCCTGCATTCATGCAAACGGGAGGACACTTCTATTCTTAAAGCTTGACCACGAACAATCCAATCCAACGGTGCTGCGGTTCAAAGTGCACTCTCAAACTTGTCGCGCGGGGGGGGGGGGGGGGTTTGATGCAAATTTGTGGCGGGATGGTGAGGTTGATGCAAACGGGAGAGTAGTAGAACTTGTTGTAGGGCTGCGTTCATGCAAACGGGAGGACACTTCTATTCTTAAAGCTTGACCACGAACAATCCAATCCAACGGTGCTGCGGTTCAAAGTGCGTCGCCGGCCGGGGGGGGATTTTTTATGCAAATTTGTGGCGGGATGGTGAGGTTGATGCAAACGGGAGAGTAGTAGAACTTGTTGCAGGCCTGCATTCATGCAAACGGGAGGACACTTCTATTCTTAAAGCTTGACCACGAACAATCCAATCCAACGGAGCTGCGGTTCAAAGTGCGTCGCCGCCCGGGGGGAATTTTTTATGCAAATTTGTGGCGGGATGGTGAGGTTGATGCAAACGGGAGAGTAGTAGAACTTGTTGCAATGCTGCGTTCATGCAAATGGGAGGACACTTCTATTCTTAAAGGGGAAGGGGGGGGGGTGGGGTTGTTGAAATTTGTGGCGGGATGGTGATGTAAATTGGGTTGGGTTAGCTAGTGGGGGGGTCTGGGAGTCAAACGCTCTTGGGCGGTTGTTTCCTAGAACTTTCATATGGATCTTAGATGAACACAGCATCATTTGACAATTCCCGCGGGTGGGGGGGGTGTGGGGTTGGGATCCAATCCAACGGTGCAGGGGGGTGGGATCCAATCCAACGGTGTAGGGGGGTGGGATCCAATCCAACGGTGCAAACGGGAGTTGGGTTTAATGGGGAGATACTTTTTCAAACCGGAGGGGTGGGAGTCAAAGTTCAAACGCAGTTGCGCGTTGCACTGAAATCTTTCGTATGGATACAAGCAAACTAAAGGGGGGGGGGGGGGGGGGGGATCCAATCCAACGGTGCAAACGGGAGGTGGGTTTAATGGGGAGTGGGTTAAGGCAAACTGGGGTTGGGTTAGCTTGAGTGGGGGTGCTAGGTGGAGGGGGGGTCTGGGAGTCAAACGCTGTTGGGCGCTGCTTCCTTGAATCTTTCATATGGATATTAGATGAACACAGCCTCCAATTAATCAAATGAAACACTTCATTTAAAACTCTTTTCTTTTTACTTTTTCTCTAGACAATTTACATGCAGAAGAGCTTCACCCTCTGTTTGCCCACCACTGCAAATCGACAAATGTCTAAAAGCGTAAATAGTGTATCGGAAGTCAACAAGTCAACATGCATTAATTAACACATTGCAAAGATATACCTATCATCCGTTTGAGGTCCCCACTGCGGCGTTGCCACGAAGGCACGACCCCACCACGGGAGGAATGGTTGGAAGCCATTGACGGTTGCACTGGATTCCTTCTTTATTTATAAACTTATTCTTTTTTCTGCTCATTCTTAATTTGTTGATATTATTGTTCTTCAAGAATCTATGATGTGGACAAATTGAAACAATTGTTATTATCAAAATCGATAAACGGGTATAGAGCGTTATATGATGCTTGAAACATTAGGTTCAACAACCAGCATAGCAGTTCAATTCTCTTGTCAAGCGTTTAGTGAGATGTTTTGATGATATACTATGCTGTTGAAATGAATGAAGTTCAATTCAAGTTGGGGTGTGAAAAAGTCTAGAGATTCAATTGGGTGGAAATTTGTTGAAACTCATAGATTCAAATTTATTGCTGGATTATAATCTCCATACCATACAAGGAATAGGGAATATTAGAGATTTCAGTAACTTACAATTATATTATAAAATGAGTAGAGATGTCCACCTAGGCCTTGGGTATAAGTGATCCCTTTGAAACCCAACTTGAACTGGGACGTGTAGTTCATTTGAGCTTGTGTTTGTCTGTCACTATTGTCAATGTTGTTATTCTCACCAATAAGAAAACCTTTATAATCTTCTTATGTAAGAGCTTGTTCGAAAATATTGGGATGAAGAGTAAGGCCTTGGCTTTGCTAATTACACTACACTATCAAAATAATTAAGAAAAAAGAAAATTGCTATACAATAGCCTTAATTGGTCCCTTGTTGCCTTCTGAAATTTGTTTGGATAAGCCTCGTAGAGTAGAAAATTAACAACCTCAATGGTCGACCTAAATGTTTGGCGTGCCTTTTCATGATGGTAAAATTGCATCCATGAAAGATTCCATCGTGTATATACATATATGTACATATAATTTACCAAAATTAACTTTCTACTTATCATCCTTTTCATGGTAAATAGATACCTTAGGATTTTAGATGTCCATGTTTGAATGGGTTTCATTAATAGAGATTAGAGAAAGATAGCGATGGAGATAGAGATTAGTAGCAAAGGGAGATTATGTGAAGGTGGTGGGACAAGAGAGCGCTTATATATGTAGGAGAGCCTAGCGATCCTCCCAAGTACTGGTCACGTACCTTTTCGTAGCTAGATAAAACATTTTAGAAATGATATCAAATAGGATTTTAATTCTTTTCCAAATAGTTAGAAATTTAGAACGTTGTGTACATTCCATTCAAAGTAACTGTCTTGACTACAATATCTAAACCATGATTCTTAATGGAAGAATGTGAGACGATAATTACCCGTAGTTATTATGTTTACCAAATTCCATAATGAAAATGTTGCCTTCTATACTTATAACACCCGGCTCCCCATGGTAAGAAAGACGTTATTTTTTTGTTTAAAAAATCACGGGAGTCAGAGTGCTACTACTGAACTTGACTAAAATATTTTTTTTTTCTAACGAAAGTGCCAAATACAAAAGAGTCGTTTTATATTAAAATATTGAAATCGTAAATGAGACTGCGCGGAAGCATTTATTAAAATTTCTCAAAGTCTGTACCATAAAATGATAACTTAAAATATCCGTGTCACATTGCTACCACGCATCTAAATGACCATCTAATTAATTGTTTCAAGTTTATCGAAAGCTTATGTGTCTTTTGCAACATGAGATGGATGAGATGCATAATACATATATAAGTTTAATATGAAGAATGAAACATGATGAATGACTTGCTTGCAAATATCATGACATGCTTAGTACATAAACACTGGCTTTCAAATAAATGCCTTTAATAGTAATATATATAATTAGCTAATATATATGATAATCCTAATTTATGATCAAGCTACTTCTCTCGTAGCGTTAATCCAATATTTTTGACATAAAATCGATCATGTGAACTAGAAGCAGAGAGAAAACATGAGGAAAGTTGTGAGAGGAATGAGGCAGTCGGCTATTGGTGTGCTGAATGTGGGACACGCATGGTGTTGGACTGGTATCTTGGGTTCAACTGCTACACTTATGGAGGTTTGTGGTTTTTTTCAAATAACACGAAAGGGAGATATTTATAGGAAGATTTGAGAGAGGGTGCCAACGAGTTCGAGTTGCACACGGTTGCGATCATTCAAGAAGAGAGTTTGAATTTAAAAATATGATCAAATACTTCATTCAATTTAATATTGGCAGTGACTGGGACTGCATATGAGACTTTAATCAGCAATGATTTTAAATTAAAATAAATTTCTATTGGCCGATCTTTAAATTCTAAAATGAGTCTAATTCGTTCAATAAATAAATGAAATTTAACCTAGTTATTGGGTCTTATTAAAACTCATAATCAACTTCAATAATTTATTCCTCATGAGCTTATCTAATTTGGTCCATTAAATATAATTTTGACGCAATAAAAATTTTCAATATTACAACCTTAGAATTATTAGGCCATGTCTTTACAACACCATTAATATTAACATGTGAACCTAGCTATCATTAATATTAACTGTACTGTGTGTACTATGTAGGTTAATCCCTCCTGCTAGAAACCATTAATTAATTTCCTAACTTTTTTTTCCCAGTTTTGGTTTCTAGCCAAGTTTCCTTTCTTTTATCCTCTGTATTTGTCCTAGTATTCTCTCTTACAATGGGGAGTAATACCAAAGTTTCATGTGATTCTTATTTGTAATCTATGTACCATGCAAGTTCTATGGTGATTAGTCTTCAATCTTGCGGCATATATCATGTGCTAAATATGTGGCGACTTTTAAACTAGTTTAAATGAGTCACCAGATATATAGCTGCAATATTTATCTCCTATATATAAATGCTATAGAAATTCCAGTACCTTTTAAACAAACTCAAATTAAGGATAAAAAGTATGTGATGTTTACTCGTTATTAAGTGATTTTATTAATGATAGATGATTAACGGTTTTTTATTAATGACTATAGTCTAATCCTAATAGATTATGTCAAATCCAAATTCATTAGCATTAAATAGAAAATGGTTAATTAATGGATGATGATCAATGATCGTATGTTGTTATTAATTAAACTATTCAGATATATTCAATTATAGAAGACAACAAAGAAATGTGCAGGTATTCCATATTAAACTGATCCTATCAATTAGAAATACTTCAACAACTAACAGGTGTCTAGTCCAGTGGGAACGCGTAGCAAACTACTAGATGAAATCTGCAACTGGCCAAAGTAAGTGATTTTGATAACTGTAAGCGATTAACGATCTTGTATTAGTGAATACAATTCAATCCTATTTGATCATGTAAATCCAATATCATTGTCATAAAATAAAAAATAGTTAAAGGTTAACGATCAATGACCATGTCTTGTAATTATAAAGATGACAAAAATGTGTGGTGTACCATTCTATATCGATCTTATCAATTAGAAGACTAAATTCCAATAACAGTAAAATATTAACGGTCTTATATCAATAAATACAAACAAACATAATAGATGTGAACTTAATTTTATTAGTAGTAAATAGTATATAGCTAATTGACTGTCAGCAATCACCTCTTGTATTCTGTATAGATCTTATGCCAATATTGATAAAGGGCGTGTTAAACTCAAGTATTAATGGTTAAATCGTGAAGTGGACATTTGCATTGATTTATTTCTTCAGACAACTGTTTGAAGTTCTACGATATTTGTCACAAACTTACTATAGCAATATGTAAAACAAATATATTTCAACTTAGGAAACAATACTTCATTACAAACAAATCATATGACAAGTTAGACAAAGGGGAAAAAGCATTATCGTATCTCTCCGGATGTATGTCTAGGCATTTTGTAAGCACCCCATCAGCTTTGAAATTGGTGCATTCCACATGTGAATCAAATCTAGCTTTGGCGCTCAAACAAGCGTATGGATTAATGGCAGTTTTTCGCAGTACTACCAAAATTTAGATCTATGAAATTTGTAAGTAAAAAATCCCTGATTAAAAAGTAATACACAACCATCCCCGATATGTTTGCTAGCAAAGACAAGTTGTAATTGTAGTGTTTTAGGGCAATTCATGCAAGCAAGCAACTACTTTATTTTTAAAATATAGTAATAATCTTAGAAACTATGAACCTTGAAGATTTACATACTGGTCAATGATATCATGGATTAACATGTATTAGATTATTTATCTGTTTTCATGTAAACTCAAAACTACCACTTTCCTTGTGCAAGCAGTACTGCAACTTCAAGGCTACCCATAAGCTAAAGTTGCCTATTTTGTAGCATTTGAGGTAGATTTTGAAAGATGATACCAAAAACATTTTCAAAACCATAAAACTCTTCTTGAAGAGATAGAGAGGGGAACAAGCCTACTAAAAATTAGATCAAGCCATAAAAACATGTTTCTCTGCTTAAAGCTCCACGTTTATGTACAATTTTTTTTTATAAAACTTTCAAAAGTAGGGAAAACCTAGCTAGCTAAATGACCCCATGATCCATTCTTTCAAATCATATGAGGGAATGAGGTAACAACCGTTCTGACATCCCAATGCCAATGGCACAAGGATCTGTGTCTCTACTTCTGTGCTATTTTCAAAAGCGCTAATCTCATAAATGAGCACCATTGGAACCCTAGAGATAGAGCTTGTGAGAGAGAAATGGGAGTAGCCCTCATACATGTACATTTCCATCTATTTATGTTAATCTTCATACAAGGAGAAATGTATTTGGAAGCATAGACGAGGTGGTGAGGTAATTTAAGGTTCTAGGTTGTCTTCTTGGATAAGCTGATACATATCATAATTGACCTCACAATTAGCACCTAGACAAGAACTTGTAACACTCAGAAAAATATATGTGAATACTGCCACATTCATTTTACGAATAGGGGTGATATTTGAGTTTTATTTTGCATGTAATGGACTGCCCAAAAATCCATATAGATAGTAATAAATGTGAATTGTGAATTTATTCTATGTGTCTATCTATTTCAACTCGACAATCTTAAAGTCACAAATAATTTGAGAGATTGTTTTTTCGAATATTACTATCATTGATTTGGGCACACGAAACTCAGCATAATTGTGCTAAAAGTAGAATTTGGGCTTTGTATTGGATAGTTGGAAAATAATTCAGAAAGAGTCATTTTTTCCAGAATTTTCTTCTTGCTTTCATAACATGGTATCAGAGAGATTACTTCATAAATCAACCATGGCTTCTTCTGCTTCTGGATCTTCCATAGTAGATGATTGTGCTAGTCCATTTTTCTTACATAATGGAAACTCACCTGGATCGATGTTAGTTACTCAAGTGCTCATAGGTGAAAACTACCATACCTTGAGGAGATCAATGCAAATGGCACTAATAGCTAAGAACAGCTTGCTGGTGAGAATGATTACTCGTATATTGCTTAGAATTAGTGTACCTGTTCACCAAGCTTCCAATGTTTCTCATAATATCTAATCTTAGATTCCAAATTGTTCAAGTAAACTCATTCAATCCTATTCTAATGTTGTCTCTTCTTTATTTTCTTCCAACTCTACTTTTGACTTACTCTTGCAATTCTTAGATTATAGACACGGTGCCGCTAACCACATAGTCCACTCCATTACTTTCTTTACTTCCATCACCACCATATCAAATACCTATATATGTTAAACTTCAAAATGGAACTACAATCAATGTGACCCATCTTAGAACTATCAAATTTTCAAACGATCTCATTTTGACAGATGTTCTATTTGTACCCTCTTTTTCATATAAACTACTCTCGGTAAGCAAATTAACTGATTTATACAAATTTTATTTCATTTACTTATCAAATTCATGTTTTATTTAGGCCCTAACTCCATAACAATTGATTGGAAATTATAGAAGAAAAGTTGGCCTATATCTTTTGCAAGAGCCCCATATTAGTGTCAAGAATTCTACTTCTAATTTCAGTTATGTAAATTCTATTTCAATTTCAAAATAGGAACTTTGGAATAATCATTTAGGGCATCCTTCATTGTCTAGATTGTCATTTGTAGTTAAATTTGTACCTAGTTTTTTTTTTTTTTTCGAGCAACAATGTTGGTCATTGTCGTGTATCTCCCTTAGCTAAAATAAAAGGAGTATTTTGTCCTTGTAATTAGCATTGTTCATCAAGGCTGGATTTTTCCCCGACCCAGTCCAAAACCCGAATAACCAGGTTCCCGTTAAAGGTTAAACCCAGTCTAGTACCCGAGTTTTTTGTTAAAAAAAAATCCAATATCAAAACGACGCCGTTTGCGCTAATATTAAAACCCAAAACGTGAAACCCTAGCCTTTGCCCTTCAGGATCTCTCTCTCTCTCTCTCTCTCTCTCTCTCTCTCTCTCACACCGAAACCTTCTCTCTTTCTCTCTCTCTCTCTCTCTCTCCCCGAAACCCTAGCCTCTAGCCACTTCTCCTCTGCCATTCAAAGCTGCATTACCTCGTAGTCGTCGTCTTCATCACTTTGTGTTGTCACTCCGTCATTAACATCAAGAGCCAAAGTTAATTTTTCTAGAGATGTATTGACTAATGGCTATATGGCTCAAACAGACCATATAGCCCTTAGTCGATACATCGGAAATTGCTATAGCTTGCAAAAAGACCATAGATATATAATTTTCATGGATCCTACAGTAAAACAAGACCATTAATAGATATGTAATTTTCATATATCGTAATATAGTTTTGTAATGTAATGTATAAATACCAAATAATGTAATATGTAGTGAATTACATTATGTGTTGCATGCATTTTCATGATAAATATTGAATTTCCTTTTTTTTAGATGTATTTAGTTAAAAGGATAGTTAGTTGTTTCTAACTTTTGTTTTTGTTTTTTACATAAAATTTAGTTTTTCATTTTGATATATTTTATTATTATGTTTTTCAACATGTTTTCTTGAAACTTTTGTAATAGAATGTAGGATTTTAGATTAAAAAAATATATATGCTTTTCAACATTGTCTTTTTATTGAAAAAAATTTAATAATATAGGCTTTTTTATTTAAAACAAAAAAAAAAAACATGATTACAATCTGGAACCTGGATTCAGGCCTAGGTCATAACCTGGGCCAGAACTCGACCTAAGTTTGAACTCTGGGTTTAAGGTCAAGTATATCTGGATCAACAGTCCTACTTGTAATACATATGATGCTTCTTTTCCATTCTATCTAATCTATTGTGACATATGGGGTCCCTTTTCCATTCCAACTCTTCCTGGTTTTAGATATTTTGTTACAATAGATGATGATCATTCTCGATCAACTTGGATTTATCTTCTAAAATCTAAATCAGATGTCAAATTAGTTTTTATCTCCTTTTATGACAATGTAGCCACACAGTCTCATAAAAAGATTCATTGTGTTAGAAGTGACAAAACTTTGGATGCCACAATTTTTTAGCTCTAAAGGCATCATTCATCAAACCTCGTGTTGAGACTCCTCAACAAAAGTCTATTGTGGAACATAAACACCAAAATCTGCTCCATGCAACTAGGCCTTTTGTAACGCTCCAATAGAAGGCCCAAACCACATACCCTATACTCCAAAAGGACTAATCAATGATATAATTAGAGTTTCATTAGAACTTTATAGAGAGCAAAACCTTCTCCTTCCCAAACAATGTGGGATTTTTCATACACCACCTACTATCACTTATCATATTAGATATCACAATCTCTCCCTCCTTAAATTCTTAACATTCCCAGCGGGCCCATCCATCCTAGGTGGCATGGCTCAAGTCCTACATTTCTAGCTAGGATACGCTTTGCTACCATTTGTAACACCCCAGTAGAAAACCTAAACAACATAACCTATACTCCAAAATGATTAGTCAATGATACAATTGGAGCCCCATTAGAACTTTATAAAGAGTAAGAACTTTTCATTTCCAAACAATGTGGAATCTCATACACCATTTACCATCACTTATCATATGGGGTATCACAACAGACTTTAATAATAATCTATCGAAACTAACTAACATACACTAATCCTAATTTATGATCAAGTTACTTACCTCATTGTCCTGCTTCCTACATTTCACTCTGTAGCTCGTTACCTATACGAATTACGAATTGTCACTAATGGTTTTAGAAAACATGTTGTAATATTCTACTTAATTAATTACCTATCATGAAGAATAATTTAATAAGTATTATGTTTCATACAAAGTCTTTAAATACTAATATCATATAATAAGTTAAATGCTAATAACATATTCAAACTTTAGATTATAATTTAGTAAAATAATTAGGCTTTATACAAGCTGTTAAAATAAGTCACAGAAATCTTAATTCATAAACAAGTTAAATTTTTTTCAGCATTAACATAATTATTGAATTTTACAAGAAATCTAACAAATAATAATATCATTTAAATTCTTAACACATTTCTTTATTTTTCAATTTACAACTTAGTAACATAATTATAACAAAATAAATTAAAATAAATATCAAAATTTTGTTTAATAAAATAGAGTTAATTAGATGTAAACGTTCAAAATAAATTTAACACTTACTATTTACTACTGAAATACAAGTTGTAAAAATTTAATTCTAAATAATATAATTTAAATTCTTAATTATTTTCTGTAGGAAAAAATAAAGTTTTTGTACAAAAAATTTTAAATAACTGATTTAAGCCCATTAAAACTCAAGTTGAAATTGGAATAAGCCCATCTATAATTATAAAAAAAAAAGCCCATATGAGTTTATCCCATCTAAAAGGGTTAGGGTCGTTTTGGTCATAACACTTAAAAGGGTTCAAAGCTTTTACAAGATGGCTATGCGGCAAGGGGCTTTTAATATCAATCTTTGTAATTATACTAAGATATGTTTGTACTTATTTTCAAAGCTGAAGACCTAAAAGCAATTTAAAGTAGCATAGATTTATTCTAGAACCAGAGGGATGTGCAGCATAGCTTATCCAAGGAGAAATAGAGGGCACCAAGCGGAAAAAGGCTGGGCACAATGGAGATGGTGGCTAAGGTGACGTCGGCTTGCTCTTGACTATCAGTGGCGGAGGGAGTGCGACGTGGTGGCTATCATTCACGAGACCGATCACTTTGGGTGGTCTTTGTTGCCGTTTGGGCTTGCTGAACATGGAGAAGATATGGTGGCTAACGTTGGTTTCACAGTGATTGAAGCTTTAATGTGGGGCTGCCGTGCGTGTGCAGTGTTTTTTTCCCATTGGGTGTGGCAGATTGGGTTGGCCCCCTTCAACGGATTGGATGTCAGCTTGCATGGGGTATGTGCTAATTGGAGAAAAGGCGAAGGGTCTATTGTGGTTTGTAAGGGGCTTCATATGGTGGTCTCCATGGTTTCGGCTTATTTGCTTGTGTTTGACAATGGCTTCACTGTGGTTTACAATGAGGCAAGGGCTGAGATGTGGGGAGGCTTGCTATTTTGTTTGCCAATGGCTGAGGAAGGAATGTCCTGAGGGAAAGGAAAAGAGAAAATATAAATAATTAAGAATTCCAGCGTGTAAGTCGATTACAAAATTTTCGAAATCTTTCGGACTAAGAAGTCAGCTGAGGGCGGGGTCTGCAACTGATGAAGGTAGAGATGGTGATCAATGTACATGTATGGTTTTATACATGGGTTTGGGCTACTGAGTAAATGGGCTTGGCCCTTTTCATGGGTCTTTGGGTCTTGTGTTCGGTGCATGTTTTGGGCTTTTTCTTAATTTAAAAAAAACAATTAGCCTATTTAATAATACAACTAAATTTTAGGGTTTGTCTAAATATTATAGGCTAACTCACCTGATAAGCCTAACAGGCTGATCTTAAAGTTTAAATTTGAGCCCAACTTGTTTGATAATATTTTTGGGCTTACAAATAATCTCTTGGACCCAATACCAATTAATAGAACACAATTGTCCATAATTACTAATTGGTCTTTAACCTAATTATCGAAACCAATAGAAAATCCATAACTTACCATATTAATTTATGGCCCCCTAGTCTATTCAAAATTATCTAATAGATTGTAATTGAGTTTACCAATATGGTTTATCAACTATAATTTAGGTCCAATAAAATTATCCTTATAATTGTTGGGCTGGGTCATTACAACTTTCAAATCTCATTCGAACATTCCTTTACAATTTAGGGGCAACTGCATACTTATTGCATGTTACCTTATTAATTGAATTCTTTAACCACTTCTCAATAACAAGTCTCCCCATAAATAAATGGTTGCATTTAAATCATAATAACATGGTCATTTAATTAACTTATCATATTCAAATTGACGTATAAATTATTCAAAATTAGATAAATGATATGAGAAAAGTATTACATAAAGAGAGAATACTTGGCACATAATTTACAAGAGTTGCTAATGGCAGCCACATTGATGAAGCTCAGGCAAAACTCAAGATAAGACTAATTGGCACCATGAAAGTTCAAAACCAACCAGCCCCTTGGCTTACCCAACTGCATATTGTTACAACCATACATATCTTTTTTACAAACAAAAAGAGTCCAGCCAAATACTAGGAATCACTCACTCTTAGTGCACCTCGCTGTCAACTTTGAGGAGATCATCGCAGAAGATAAAATAATTTCACCGAAAGTCAAACGCTTCGGAAAATTGACAATAATAGAAATTATTGACAATATGACCTGAATAATTGCTGCATACGATTCGACGTATTTACAGATACTCTCATATATTTGTCCATTGGGTAGAACGAAGCACCCAAAAGAAAACCTAGCATTTTTTTGCCATGCATTCACAGCAAACATCGTCCACGTTATAAGAGAACTCACCACAGTAAATCCCAGCACCACCCACTTCAGAGGCTTGTTATCGTTCGACATAATTTGTGCAACCTCTAATGCAAATGCCAAAACCGCAACAATGCAATCTATAGCTTCCATGATCTGGACATTCAATGACCAACTTATTAACTCATAATTAATATTAATTGAGTAAGGTTATTATTCTATATCTAATTATTATTCTCCATCATACTTGCTATTGTGATACATTTTAAATGATTTCATATATCAACTAATTATATAGGCAACAACTAAAACTGCACCATTTAACATATGTGAAAAAATCATAAACTTTAAGATTAGAACAATATTTTCCTAAACTTTTTTTTATACAAAATCAATCTTACCACAAGGTATATAGACCTCCAACGAGGACTTTGTGGAGGATCTTGCCCAGCCTCTAGATCAACATCTGGATTAATATCTGGGCTACCAACGAAATTATGATTTGGAGTTTCTGGAGGTTCTAAATCATTATCTGTTGGACTACTCAAGATCTCATCTCTCCCTTCAACCGTGTTTACCAAAGTCTCTTGTCTGTCAAAAATCTGCAAAAGTTTAAAAAAATATGTGATACTAAGAATATATATGATCAATTTAAGATCGCCAACAAAGAAACAATCCAACTCAATTTTTTATGAAAACCAGTCCAAAACAGTCTATAAAAATATGACAACCTAGGCAATATAAGCCAACAAAAACCAAGGACTGTATATATACTATAAATATATAGAAATAAGCTGCAGGAAAACTAGCTCCCTATGACAGTTTGGACATAATCTAGCTAGAAATAGGAACACTCCTTGCACCCTACAACATAAACTATTTTGCACCAGCAGCTCGAGCATGAATTCCGTACTTGAGCAAGCTGATCAACTCCCCTAGAACAGAATGAATCAACAGAGTCAAGCTCTACAACACCAACTCGATCTAGTAAAGCTCTACAACTCCAACTCGATCGACTCGAGCGCTACGACAGAGTCAAGCTCTTCGACACCATCAAGAGGGAGTCGAGCTCTCTTTTTGACACCATTGGAGTCGAGCACGCCGACATGACCATCTCGAAGACCCCTCTCTAGCCAGGAGCAGGAACTACACCGCAAAGGAGATTTAACATAAAATTAACCAACAAATGAAGAGTCCTCCAAGTTTTTGAAACAGACCTGAGAAGTGGTTGAATTTCCTGCCTCATCAACCTCCAAGTTTAAGCTGTCTCCTGTTTCTTTCACCGCAATATGTTTCATGATCGGATTTTCAGTTGTTTCTGTTGGAGGCTGAAGTGTCTGCTCATTCTCCATTTCTGAAAAGAGAGAGAGACGGGGGAAGGAAGACGGGTGAGAAATATAAGAGGTATTGATGTACAGAGCGTGTAGAGAAACAGAGAGAAAGGTAGTGGAAGGCTACACACAAAGACGATATAATCCGGTTTAAGAGGGATAAAATATCGTGCACTGAGAGTCCATGAACATTAATGCTTGAATCCTTGTTAGTGAAAAAATTAAAAAAAATGTAGATTCGCTCTGCATCGTACCGACCTGTACTGCAAGACTTGGCATCGAGCCGAGCTTAATACTCTAAGACTTGACATCGAGCCGAGCTTAATACTCTAAGAGTATTCATAATGGTTCATTTATCTTATCTTTTAAAATATATCATCAAAATTTATTTTTTTTATTTTACATATTAACTTTTACAATAAATCATACATCCGTTTATCTATTTTTTCTCTATATCATTTAAATATTTTTTCTTTAATATTATTTTATTCATTTCAAATGAATCTCATAATATCAAACAATTATCAAATGAGAGAAAATAATTAAAAATATTTTAGAGGATGAATAGTATTCTCTACATGTAGAAGATTATTATTACAAAATGTAAAATAAAAGAGAGAATACAAAACTTATTGAAAGTTACTTTTGATCAATTTTTTTTATATTATATAAGAAAATATATTTTACTAGAATCATTGAGAGTACTCTTGACTTGACATCGAGCCGAGCTTAATACTGCAAGTTAGACTCCAAGCTCGGCTCAGTCCATGGAACATTTAATGCTCGATTCCTTGGAAAGTGATAGATAAAATCATAAACGTATCAAAACACTTCATAGATTGGTCAGTTAGTCACGGGGTTAGGTTGGCGGGTCGACTCGGAATCTCTTTGTCGTACGTTACTTCCTTGAATCTTTCATATGGGTATTGAAATATTCAATCTCTACAAACATTTCTATTTTATCGTCAATAGTTTCTACCCTTTTTATTTTTTTTATTTTTACTTAATAGTTAAATAAGTGCTTTTAACAAATTTGTAATTCTTTTTCAAAAAAAAAATATTTATAATGATTTGAAAAATGTTTTAAAAAAACACACAAACTAAAAAATATATTTTGTACTTATCGGTGGGCACTCACGACCACCTCTCGATGGCCCTAATAATTCACATTTAACATATAGCAAAAATATGCTACTTTATTAAAAATAATTTAATTTAAATAATTATATTTAAAAATATTTACACTACATATTATTTATATGATATAATTTAATTAAAAAGATAAATTTTAAAATTTAAATTTTACAAATCAAATATCGCATATAATAGTGTATATTGTAAAAGCTTTTGAATAACTATCATTTATAATTCGCCTGAAGTAGAATTATAAAATAATTATAAAAATGTTAAAAGATTTACCATTTTTTTATTGAACTCATCGTCAGCCTAATGCGATTCTATTATATATGAATACCGAGTGGACTCGTACAGTCAGAGTTTGTTAAGGAAAATATCAAAGCAAGCGCCAACTCAGCAGATCCACCAACAGCAATGTACAGCTTAAGACACGCACAGCAGGGAAGAAGGAAGCACAGCAGAGAAGCAAAGAATCATCCAGAAATACGGAAAACGCAATGAATTCACACTGTCTATTTTGCTCTGTCATTCTCTCGATCATCTGGTATGCATACAATTATTTCTCTCTTATACTCATCAAAATCAGACAAAAGTAAAAAATAATATTTTAATAATTACATTCGTAGACTCTCTCTTATACTTTCAATATTTTAATAAACAAAAATTGTTTTAGTTTATGTAATATATTATACCGGCCTTTTAAGCAAAATATTATTATAATATTATTTTTTTATATTATTATTATTTTAAAATTTGAAAAAATTAAATTATTTATTATATTTTATATAAAAATTTAATAAAATTGTAATAATGAGATGACATGACATGATATGAGATGAAATATTTTCACTATCCAAACGAGACTTTTATATTTAGTTGAGATACTTTGCCACTCAATCTGACCGCTAGGCTTGTTGTGGGTTTTTATTTTTTGTCATTTTTCCTTTCATATTTTTTTAACATATTTAAATATTTTTAAAAAATAAAAAAATACATCAATACATTAAAACTTACTTTCTTAATTATTAAGTTAAAAAAAAAATTAAATATACAACTTCCTTTGACTCGCAATCTCTTTGTCGCAACAACAACTTCCTTGAATCTTTCATATGGATATTCAAATATTCAATATCTACAAACAAAAATGTTTCGATATTGAAAAGTAGAATTTGGTGAGGGATCTAAAATGTTTAGTATCCCTTGTACCAATTTCACGAACGACACAGAGATAACCTCATTCTTATGCTCCCATATAATATTCCTCGTTCACCCATTTCCACATGTTTTAAGGCCTCGTTTGTTTTCGAAAAACATCTCATCTCATCTCAATTTCATCATTACAATTTTTCTAATTCCAATACAAAATAAAATAAACAATTCAACTTTTTTAAATTCATCTCATTTTCTCTCACCTAATCATTACAACTTTCTCAAATTTTAATACTGTTAAACGGAGGGGGGCGCCCACATGGACAGACCCCCCATCTCGTGCACATGCAGTAACGCATGGCTTAAAGCATGGCTTTAAGCCATGCATTACTGAATAATAAAGGATGGCCGTAACGCATAATAAAGGCTAGTCTTTAAGGCCAGCCGTGTAGGGGAGGCTATATATAGCCCCTCTCATTTTGGTTCCGGTGAATTAATCGACTTAGAAAAAAATCTCTCTCTCATATGTTCTCTCTTGAAATAGTTTTTAGGCTGTGGATTTGTTAAGTGTTACTCTAGTTTTTTAACTACGTAGTACACTTTACCACTAAGAGGAAAAGCTTGTTTTTTGTCGATCTGGAGAAACTCGTGGAGCAATTTTATAAGCTGAGCTTGAGGTACTTTCCGCTACAATTTTTTCTAACATTGGTATCAAAGCAGTCGTAAGTGCTTCCAGTTTTTTTTATTTGCATATGCATGTAAATTGTAAATGTGCCATTTTATTTTATTTTGGCCGAAGCCGGTGCAGTGGTGCAGCGCGCACCAACACACGGTGGTGCAGCGCGCACCGTAGGGTGCTGCACAGCACCCCTGACATGGTGTTGCGCGCACCACGGTGCTGCATGCACCGACTGGAGCCCACGGTGCATGGTGCACCGTGGGGGCACCCAGGGGTGCTGCCCGCACCAGGACAGTGCTGCGCGCACCAGAGGGGTGCTGCCAGCACCGACGTGGTGCTGCGTGCACCAGTAAGGTGCTGCGCGCACCATCCAGGTGCTGCGGCAGCACCCAGCCTCCTTCGGAGGTTGTTTCCGACGAAAAACAACACTGGTAAGCCCTCAAAACGGTGGCCAGAGTGATTTGGTTTTTTCGGTTACTGTTCACGTGAACAATAACCCGCTAGAGGAAGAATATGACTTATACGTCATCTGTTTTTTGGGTAAGGGCCTGGTTTTTTTTCCGGCCCAAATTTTTTTTAAAACAAATGGGTTGGGCCGAACGGCCCATTGTTTTTTCTGCTTAAAATAATAATAATAATTAATTGGGTCATTTTCGGCCCAGTTTTTTTCAATTTTTTTTTAATCAAGCTCATTTTTTTTGAAAATGAAATAAAATTATAAAATGGCACAATGGGGTTTTGAACCCAAGACCACCTACTAAACTAAGGAGATAAGCGCACCACTGGGTTGCGAATATTCTTTGATTTAGGTGGGGTTTTTTTTTTTTTTTTATAAAATAAATAAATAAAATTGCATGAATTAATATATGCTTAGATATATTGATATATTACATGTGATCTTTTGTTTAATGTTTTAGATTAAATATGATAACATGTGAATATTTGGTTATATTCATGCTATTGTTTTTTCCATAATGTTATATTACTTGTTTTTATTTATTTTTTATTAAATGTGATAACATGTATGTGTGAATTGAACATGTGAAAATGTGATTATTTTATCATCGTTGAATGTTAGACTTGAATGTTTAGACATTAGTCTTCATTTTTTTTACTGATAAAAACATAGAAAATCTCACTAAGTAGTCTTAGTTAGAATTGTCAGTGTGAATGATAGGCTGAAAGAATTGCAGTGACCCCAGTAAGAACTGTAAATGCACTGTATAGCCAAAAGACCATGGTGACCCCAGTAAGAACTGTAAATGCATTGTATAGCCAAAAAGACTACAGTGGCCCCAGTAAGAACTATAAATGCACTGATGGAACAAGAAAAATAGACTGTAATGGTCTCATATGAACCATCTTTGTAGACTGGCCCAACAGGTCACTGTAGTCTGGTTATCTTTGTAGACTGGCCCAACAGGTTGCTATGGTCTGGGTAGCTGTCCTTGTAGACTGGTCTAAAAGGTTACTGCGGTTTTAGTAGGTTATGTCTTTACATATGACTCGGACTAGGAGACTACTTAAGATAGTGGGAGTATGGTTGAGATTTATGATGATAAATTCTCCCATATTTTTTTTTAAATAATTTGCGCGGGAATTAGGTTAGAAATTTAATAATTGGATATTGTGGCGCAAGAGATGATTATGAAGCCTAGCGATTTTTTTATCTTGCGACATGTCTAAATTATTCTTTTTCTATCTGGAAAGGACGCGGCAGATTTTTTAGGTGTGTGTATAATATCCCTTCTTTGCGTATTGTAATGATATGACATCCAAGACTATAGTTGCCGACTTAAACAAATGGGAGAAATTAGATGGGAAAAACTATGACATATGGCATCGTAAGATCCAATATGTCTTAGATGAGCAAGAAGTCTTGGAGGCCTTATCTCACACCCTTACCATGCCCGTGGAAGGGACCTCGGAACAACTTAAAATAGATCAACAAGCCTATACTCAATGGGCTAAGAAAAATCGGTGTGCGCGCATAATAATGTTAAGCAGCATGCACAATGATCTAATGTGTGAGTTCGAGGTCTATGACACTGCCCAAAGCATGTGGGAGGCTTTAAAATTGAAGTTTGGTGGAACTTCAGCCACTAGGTTGCGTGGATTAATCATGAGGTTCGACTCCTATAAGATGCGCTCTGACCACACGATGAAGCAGCATCTTAGGGCTATGTCGACTATGATCCGCGAACTTAGGTCGGCAGGAAACAACCTGACAGATGAACAGCAAGTCCAGGCAGTG
This sequence comes from Cyclocarya paliurus, assembly GCA_029856935.1. NCBI lineage: Eukaryota > Viridiplantae > Streptophyta > Magnoliopsida > Fagales > Juglandaceae > Cyclocarya > Cyclocarya paliurus. The sequence goes on from CM056952.1 coordinate 22,060,645, forward strand.
ATTAGGTCACTACCAAATTTTTCGGAGAATATGAGCCAGAACCTGACGCATAACGAGAACATCAAAGACTTTGATGATGTCTCGCGTCACTTGGAATTGGAGGCTGAGCGCCTAGAGGCTGCTAAGCCCAATCATACGGCCTATGTGGCTAATGCTGGTTCGCGCAAGGCATCAAGGCCTAAGCGCAAGAAGTCCAAGATTGGGGTAGCTGCTGGACAAATTAAAAAAGTGTTAGGAACTTCCCAGCGCAGCAAGAGGGGCAAGCGTGGGAAGAACAAGTCGAAATTAGAGTGCTTTAACTGTGGAAAGAATGGACACTTCGCACGTGACTGCACTGAGCCGAAGAAGGTATACTCTGACTTTTCTCGCATTGTTTTTGTAACTAGCCATGTGATGGTTGCTCATTCCTATCCTATGTGGATTGTTGATTCAGGAGCGACCGAACACATAGCGCGAGACAGAGTTGGATTTGTGTAGTATCGCCGGATTCATGCTGGGAGTCATGATATCAAGGTGGGGAATGGAACTAGCGTGGAGGTACTAGGACTTGGTACCTACAAGCTAGACTTCCGGGGTGGCCGCACTCTTTTCCTCCACAATGTGCTATACGCTCCCGAGATCCGACGAAACTTTCTTTCAGTTGTTCCTCTATTAAAACTTGGTTTTCGAATTGTTTTTGAAAACAATAATGGTTCCTTTTATTTGGGCCATGTGTTTTATGGCAATGCTTTTCTGCAAGACGATTTTATGATATTAGATTTGGTTTATTCTAATATAAATAAATCTATTGCTTTTCTTTCTTCATCTATTGATAATTTGGATTCACATACATGGCATGCTAGGCTTGGCCATATAGGACAAGATAGAATGACTCGGTTAGCTAGAGAAGGATTAATAGGCAATCTCGCTAAAGTCATCTTGCCCACATGTGGACATTGTCTAATGGGAAAAGTTAAGAGAAAACCGTTTGGAAAAGCCACTAGGGCATCTTTTTCACTGCAATTAGTCCATTCAGACATATGTGGTCCAATGAGTGTGAGGGCAAGACACAGAGGTGTCTACTTCATCACATTTATAGATGATTTTTCACGTTACGGTCATGTCTACTTAATCTCCCATAAGTGTGAAGCATTAGAGTGCTTTAGGCGGTATCTAAGGATGGTTGAGAATCAATTAGACAAGAGTTTAAAAACTCTAAGAACTGATCGAGGACGAGAATATATCTCTGAGCAATTTAAAAGGCTCTGTGATAAAAAAGGAATCAAAAGACAGTTGACGATGCCGAGTACGCCGCAGCAAAATGGCTTGGCGGAAAGGAGAAATCAAACACTACTTGAGATGGTTAGGTCAATGATGGCGCAAGCAAACCTACCAATTTCTTTTTGGGGGGATGCACTTTTGACTGCTGCCTACATTCTTAACCGAGTGCCCTCCAAATCAGTAACTTCCACCCTATATGAACTATGAACCGATGAGAAACCCAATTTGAGTAACTTGCAGCTATGGGGTTCAACAGGTTTTGTTCATGATCTTTCTCATAAGTATGGGAAATTAGGCCCTAGAGGGAAGAAGTGTATCTTTATAAGGTACTCAGAACACTCTAAAGGGTATGTGTTAATAGGTGAACAAACTGATGGAAGTGTGACTGAAATTGAATCACGAGATGTGGACTTCATTGAAAATGAATTTCCAAGTAGAGATGAGGTTGATAGGAGTTTAGAACTTCATGAGATTATGGAACAAGAGGAAAGTGCTCCAAGGAATTTAGTTGAGAATGAGGAAGAAATTCTTCAAGCTCCTATAGATAAGGACTTAAATCCGAGTGGGAGCACACCACTTGTCAATCAATCACAACAACCTCAGCTGCTTAGAAGCACACGTGAAAGTATTCCCCGTCGTCGTTTTGAGATTGAAGGGGAAGCTTTTATGGTAGCTCCGCATGATGATGATGAGCCTAGGACAATTCATGAGGCTCTCTCATCTTCTACTAAAGATGAGTGGATGAAAGCTCTTAATGATGAAATTGAGTCTATGAAAACTAACCAGGTCTGGGATCTGGTTGATCTACCGACAGGGCGTAAGACTATTGGGAACAAATGGGTTCTTAAAGTCAAACACAAGTCGGCTGGATCAATAGATAAGTACAAAGCTAGCTTAGTGGCGAAAGGATATACCCAACAGGAGGGTATAGACTATGAAGAAACTTTTTCACCAGTCGTGAGGTTTGCTTCAATTCGCCTGATTCTAGCTATAGTAGCAAACATGGATTTGGAACTCTACCAAATGGATGTTAAGACAACATTTCTCAATGGAAAACTAGATGAGGAGATCTATATGGATCAACCAACAGATTTTGTGGTCAAAGGTCAAGAGCGCAAAGTGTGCAAGCTCAAACGATCTATTTATGGCCTAAAACAATCATCTAGGCAATGGTACCTCAGATTCCATCGAGCCGTTCTTTCGAATGGGTTTAGATTGATCACAGAAGACCATTGTGTCTATGCAAAAGATCCAAGAAAAGTTTCATTATGTTGTCATTATATGTTGACGACATACTACTAGCTGGAAATGATAAAGGGTTGATAGTCGCCACAAAAGAGTGGTTATCCTTCAATTTTGAGATGAAGGATATGGGTGAGGCAGAATACATTCTGGGAGTTAAGATCTACAAAGATCGCTCAAAGAGAATATTGTGTTTGTCCCAACAGACTTACATAAAGAAAGTTCTCGAACGCTTCCTAATGAGTGAATGTAAACCCATTGACACCCTTGTTATAAAAAACGAGAACTTATCTAAAGAGTTGTGTCCTAAGACTCAAAGAGAAAAGGAAAAGATGGCCCGTGTCCCTTATGCTAATGCTATGGGTAGTCTAATGTACGCAATGATGTGTACTCGGCCTGACATATGCTATGCAGTTGGCTTAGTAAGTAGATTCCAATCTAACCCCGGACTGGCTCACTGGAAAGCAGTCAAAAGGATTATGCGATATCTGAAGGGAACTACAGACTATGTGTTGTGCTATCAAGGTTCAGATTTGCAGCTAAGAGGTTACAGCAATGCCGACTGGGGCAGTGACCTAGATGAGCGTAAATCAACCACTGGGTATGTCTTTCTGCTCAACAATGGCGTCATTACTTGGAGCAGCAAGAAACAACCCTGTATAGCTTTATCCACCATGGAGGCAGAATACATAGCTTGTTCTGCAGCAGTTCAAGAAGCTGTTTGGTTATGGAGGTTCCTCAAGCATTTAGATATTGGCACGGATACTTCAGATCCGGTGACAATATTCTGCGATACCACGGCTGCTCTTGCATATGCTAAGGACTCTAAGTATCACGAAAGGACCAAACACATAGATATTAGATATCACTACATCAGAGACATGATAGCGCAAAAGGAAGTGGTTCTGAAACACCTTTCTACAAGTCGCATGGTTGCTGATCCCTTAACAAAGCCTATAGCAAAAGATGTCTTTGAGGCTCATGTTAGGAATCTAGGACTACGAAGACTGTAAATGTAATTTGTGTTTTAAATGACATGGAGATGTAACCTTTCCTTTGGGATATTAATACAATATGATTCAGTTATTGTCTTTATCGTATTATTTTTTCTAATACACACACAAGATATGTCAACAGGCTTAGATCGACTTACTCACACGAGCGATCACCTCTAGCGCTTGAAAAGCGAGTAGAGATGAGGCATTGTGTTCTTAGATACTTATCCAAATTGATAAGTTAGTTGACACAAAAATATGTCATTTTAGTGGGAGCTAAAATGAGGTCCAATGAAAGGACTATGCATGGGTTACCCCACAACCTATGTAGCCTGTGGTTAGCCAGATGCGAGATCCTCTTTGATGCCTTGGAGGCGAGCAAATAGAGGAACTCGGGTTAGACGCTTAAGGAGCGACTAGACTAAGATCTGTACGGTGTTGATATAGACATATGCTCTTTGAGAATAAGAAATCCACCGTAGCATGTATTTCATACTATATGTGCTTATTCGACCAAATGAGTAAGTGAGTAAAAGGTTTCCCTCTTTATCATTGTGTGAGTCTCATTTTTTAAAGTGTCCTTTACTTTTGACTATGTCACGAGATGGAGGTTGTGATATCTGCTACTTTGGCATGTTCTCTATGGCCATGATTAATACGGTCTAAAGAGGCACTGCTGGGAAAGCGGTTTGACCAAAGTTGAATGATATGAGTGCAAAGGGAAGATTCTTCGATATCGCATCTTCGATAGTGTTTGCTGACGTCAAACTATGACGCTACATACTGGTAGCGACTAAGGTTGTGAACATATTGAAATGATTTTGAGGTAGTCAAGCATTGTTCTGAATTTTCTGAACTCAAGAGGGTTTCGAAAATGCTAGATTTGATGCAATCGAATGAGTCTAAGACATGACCAGACACTTTAGGGATGTTACTATGCTAGTCTTCTCTGGGAGAGATTTAGTGTATGTACTCCCACCTTTCTACAGATGTGCTTGGTGGTCGCACGGCCTATTTGCTATGTGTGAACAAGATTGAGAACATTAGAGAGATGCAGACCTAGGGTCATGCCCACTGTGTGCGAGTGAGAGATGTTAAACGGAGGGGGGCGCCCACATGGGCAGACCCCCCATCTCGTGCACATGCAGTAACGCATGGCTTAAAGCCATGCGTTACAACGGCCTGTAAACGCATGGCTTTAAGCCATGCGTTACTGAATAATAAATGATGGCCGTAACGCATAATAAAGGCTGGTCTTTAAGGCCAGCCGTGTAGGGGAGGCTATATATAGCCCCCCTCATTTTGGTTCCGGTGAATTAATCGACTTAGAAAAAATATCTCTCTCATATGTTCTCTCTTGAAATAGTTTTTAGACTGTGGATTTGTTAAGTGTTAATTTAGTTTTTTAACTACGTAGTACACTTTACCACTAAGAGGAAAAGCTTGTTTTTTGTCGATCTGGAGAAACTCGTGGAGCAATTTTATAAGCTGAGCTTGAGGTACTTTCCGCTGCAATTTTTTCTAACAAATACAAAATAAAATAAACAATTCAACTCAACTTAACTCATCTCATCTCTAAAAACAAACGAGGTTGTCTCTTCCTCTGAAAGAATATCATTAAACAAATTAAGGTTGTCGATTGTAGGTATATCAGACGCCACTTATTTATAATATCCCAAAATTGGGCACCAAGTGAGAAAAAAAAAAAAACAGATTTCATTGCCTCAATTTAGTTGCATTAATTTTCATTTTTGTTCTTTTAGCCCAAGACTTAGGCCTAATTTGGATGGCGAGAAATGTTGTGAATAATTGTAAGTAGAGATTGGAGTAAGTTTGTAGGTCCTATTGAGAGTGTTTTGAATTATTTAGATGTATAAAATATGTTGAGTTGTTGACTTTTGGATAAGTAGTTATAGTAATTTTATAATAATGATAAATATATTATAGTAATTTTATTATAGTGATTTTATGATAGTGATAAAAATTATAGTGATTTTATTTTGCAACTTATATTATTATAGTGATAAATATTATGTGTTTTTTTCTCTCTCTCCTCTAGCTCGAGTCCCCCCACGCTCGAAACGGATATCCGCTGGCTTGGTCTCCGCTATACGCCGCCCGGCCTCACCGCCACCACCGGCAACTTCCTCTCACACCGGCAATTCCCGAGCCACCACCGATCTCCCCCACGCGCGGCTTTCTCTTTCTCTTCCTTGCGGTAACCCAACCGAAATCGGTTTCAGTTGTTTCTCTCCACTTGCACCGCCATACGCGGCCACCTAAGCCACTGCACCTCCACCACCTCACATTGGTGACCACCTCTCTCTCCCCCAGCTACCACGAACATCCCTCTCCCTCTCCATCACATACACGCAAACCACCTTACATAAATGAGTTTCGAGCTTGAGGCCACCGCACCTCCACCACCACCTCACACGAGCTCAAGGCCATCGCACAGTAGTATTCGTAGAATTTTTGTGACAAATCTATTTTTGATCGAACGAATTACATGCGAAGTTGAAGAGTGCGAAGAGAGAGGGAGGGAGAAAGAAGTCATAACGCGTGGGAAGTCTTCTGGGCCGTACGAAAATGTCTCAGATATTGTTTGGATATAAAACACTTCTCATCCGTACAATGATATTTTAGAATAGTTAAAGTATCTTCGTTTACCAAACACAACCTTAATATTTTCTTGTGAGCTAAAGACAACAAAGTTGTGGAGACATAAATTTGTCTGATACATTCTTGCTTATAAATTTGTAAAATCAAGTAGCTGACCAGTGGCCGCCACTACTCAAGTATCATCATTATTTAAATTCAAATAAAATTTGATAAAAATAATATTAATCTCAAAAATTTTAAAATATGAAATTTTTTTTCTAATCCCATCTAAAATTCTTGAGTCTTCTTAAAAGCATGAAAAAACAATTTCTATATTTTCTTAAAGTTCATAATTTTTTATCAGTAGACAATATTTTATTGATCAAAAGAATAATTTTTGCATCCAAAATATAAAAAAATGAGTATATATACATACATACAAAATATCAAAAATATACCACCGAAAATTTAAAAACTTGAAAATATGAGTTAAAAAATATATAATCCAAAAAATATATTCTTATAAATTTAATGAATATGAAATTAAATTATGTCTATAATGTATTTACTTAGAATTATAATGTATTTTCATTACATAGATCATATGGCCTCTCCCAACATAGAATTTCTTGTTCCGCCACTGTAGCTAACCATCAAACTCATCGACTCATTAGGCGGTATTTAAAGTCACCTGACTCTCTCGATTTATATTTACGAGTGAATAGCGTGTCGTTGCATGTCAAAGAGGAAAGAAACAATGATGATGATTTGACCTCTAATCGTGATGCTTTCAGCAGAAGGAAACAAACGAAGCCTTAGGCTTCGTTTGGTTCCAAAACCAAACTCATCTCATCTCACTCATCATTACAACTTTTTCAAATTTCAATACAAAATATAATAAACAATTCAACTTTTTCAAATTTCAAAACAATAAAAATATTCAAAAATAATATTCTAACAATATTTTATTATCTAAACTCAACTCAACTCAACTCAACTCATTTCAACAACCAAACGCACCCTAAATCTCATCCTCTTGCAACAAACACCAAATGAATTTCAAACACAAAATATAGCTTCTCGTGACGAATTCCAATTAATCAAATGAAACAAAAAATAAAACAAACGAAGCCTAATAATCTCATCCTCGTGCAACAAAACCCCAGATGAATTTCAAACACAAAATAAAGCTTCCCGTGACGAATTCCAATTAATCAAATGAAATGCTTCATCTTTTGTCTTTACCTTTTATGTAGACAATTTACCTGTAGAAGAGTTTCCATCGCGAGTAATGATAGGCTTATAATTCTTTTTTCTAATTTTTATACAACCGGATATTTTTTTAAAAAAATAATTATAATTATATCATGGGGTATATAGACAGCCTCCAACAAGGACTTTTTTTTAATTATAATTATAGTTATATCCTCGCAACTAACAACATAACTACATTATGAGTAAAGCTATTCTCCCCTCTCTCAGCTCCTGTAGTATTTTTTTAATTCTTTTTTTTTACTTATTGATTAAGTAAATATTTTTTTAATGATATTATGATTTTTTTTATTTTTTTAAATATTTAAAGTGTTAAAATATATATATATAAAAGTACAATATTACATTAACGGTAGCTTCTAACAAGAATTGGAGCAGTGGGTGTAGAGTCACCCTAATTATATTGCATCAGCAACTCCAGCATGAGTTCCGTACTTGCGGATAAAATTAACCAACAAATGATTAGGCCTCCAAGTTTTTTAAGAGTTGAATTTCCTGCTCTTCAACCTCATCTGTTCGGAAGATGAACTCTCAACTCAACTCATTTCAAATGAATTATTGATGAAATTTATTATTTTTTTAATTTCTCGTAAAAAAATTAAACTCGTCTCAAACTATTTCATATATTTCAACCTAAAAAATTAAAGTCATCTCAACCTAAAAAAAATTAAATTTATCTCAATGAGACCAATACTACTATTTACAACTCAACTTATCTCAACATCCAAATCAGGTATTTTGAGATATTCTATGAATAGTAATAAAAAAAAATAATAGAATATTGAATATTAATTAATAGTAGTAAAAAGTAGATAAAAATTAATAATAAATAATAATAAGGTATTCTAAAACCTCAGTATCTAAACTAGGCCTTCCTAATTTGGATACAGAAATAATTCACAATTATTTCTCAAATTCATAATAAAACAATATTTATTAATTCAGACTCATCAAAATCAAACAATAGTTAAAAAAAAAAAAACCCTTAAAAACAATGTTTTACTAGTTAGTTGTATAAAATCTATTTTAATAAATGCTTTTGTAGACTCCCTCTTATGCTTTCAGTATTTTAATAAAAAAAGATTTTGTTTTAGTTTATGCAATATTTTATATCGGGCTTTTAAGCAAAGGAAATGTTTATAAAAGTTGAGTAGCATTTCAAGTCTCCTAAATATATAAAGGTGCCGTTTAGATATTGAGTTTAGATGAGATGAGTTGAGTTGAAAGTTAAAAATTAAAAATTGAATAAAATATTATTATTTTTTATATTATTATTGTTTGAGATTTAAAAAATTTGAATTGTTTATTATATTGTGTGAGAATTTAAAAAAATTATAATAATGAGATAAAATAAAATGAAATGCTTTCACTATTCAAACGGGGCCAAATAACTTTATTTTAACTCTAGAAAGATGGGGTGTTACGTTGTGTTTGTGCCCTTCAGTTTGACTGTTAAATGCTATATATTAAATGAATGAAAGATAGTAAAGGAAAGGAAATGAATTAAGCGAAAGTAAATGAATAACTTCATGAGATAAATATTTCTTTTAGGGCCTCGATCAGGTAGCTCCTACAAAATTTTACAAGTTGAGGTTTTGACTATTGGAGAGATTAATTCACGTTGGATTATCCATCTCAAAGTTAAAATAATAATATAATATTAAATATTTTAATAATAATTTTTTTAATTTTTATATTTTGTAAATACACTATATATTAATTAATAATTTAATTTTTACTTAAAATTATTGTTTTCTAACTATTTTTTTCCTCAACCTAATTATCTAGTAGTAGCCATTAAGAATACTTTTAGCGTAAAATATTATTTTAGACATGAATAGTGGCTAGTCAAATTTGAAGAAATTGATTAATTTACTGTAGCTCAAAAGTGGAGCATTAGAGTTTTGACTACTCCAATGCAGACCACTTTTGAGATACTTCGCCAAAATTTGGCTAGGCCAATGCCAGTGCTCTAAGTCAGTTACAAAACTGTCGAAATCTTTCGAACTAAGAAATCAACTAAGGGCGGGGTCTACGATTGATGAAGGTAGAGATGGTGATCAATGTATGTGTATGGTTTTATACATGGGTTTTGGGATGCCAAGTAAATGGATTTGGTGATCAATAGACGTGTTTCATATTCCTGCAACTCGTCTTTAGCAACATGCAACCAGAAGACAAGGGGGCTCGGTATGGTGGAGGATATCTCCGATACCTAAGTTAGTGATATTGGAATGTATGAGTTTCTTCTCAGATTTCTATTCAAATTTGCCCCTTTTTATACATACCTCAATCCTTATTTATACAAGACGAATTTCCCTATTTTGTTGGGCATGCCTTCCAGCGTGAGTCCTTGTGGTCTTTATTGGAATGCAGTCTATCATCAGCTTAATTTTGCTTATGAGACGTCCTCACTAAACGCAAATTCTAGAGAGAGAACCTCTAGCTTTAGAGAAAAACTTCCTCACTCTGATACTAGTTTGGAGTGTGGGAGCTTTGGTTCCCATCCCTCACTTCCTTTCCTAGCCTTGGCTTTCAGTCTGTGTTTTGTTGTGTTTTTTTGGTTTTCTTTATATGTTTTTTCAGATCTAATAAGGGAGTAACACTCTCTGATGATCAAGTCTCAAAAATTTTCTTCTCTTTTTCTCCTTCGTCTCTGAGAAACCACTTGGGTGTTTTTCTGCATCTCTTCATTTTCTACCCCCGTCCAACTCACAACCCACAGATCAAATAGGACCGGGATGGACGGTATGCTGCCGGGTGGTGCTCGTGTGATGGGTGCTCCTGCTAGTGATAGTGCTAGGTGAGAGGACGGTACTCTTGGGTTTGGACGTTTCTCGTAATGGACAGTGGAGTTGTAATGAGTAGATTTGATGGGCGGTGCTCGTACGGAGCAGGTGGAGGATCGGCATGAGCAAAATGGGCTGCCTACGCAGGTAGCAGTGGCGGTGCTCGTGATGGAAGTGAGGAATGCATGTAGTGTGGTTGGCGCGAGGTGCTAGTGCGGTGGCGTTTGGTCGGTGGAGAGAGACCCGCCAGTGACTGTGCGGAGATGGGAGATCCACCGGTGCTCGTACGGAGCTGGTGCTCAGGCAGCTAGGGGTGGCAGCAAGGGTCACGGGTAGCGAGATGCAGGAAAAAGAAAAAGAAAAGAAAAATTGAAAAAAGAAGGAGGGGCGGCAGAAATGTTAGAGATGCAACCCTCGGGACAGTGTTTTTCTACAGTCTTTGAGCTTGCAGTTGTTGTCTTGTTTTTTTTCTATGTTTTTGTAGTGTTTATTAATGTTTGTAATTTTGTTGAGCCGAGTGAGGTGTTGAGCCGCTTGGATTGGACGCAATCTGGGGCAAAAGTTGGTCAAGAGGGGCGGGCAATGTTATGGTCGTTGGTCGTGCAACAGGTGGGTGACCGTGCGAAAGCTGGGTGCTCGTGCCATCTAGGCTTGTGAAGCCAATGCTTGCGGTGGGCGTGCCTTTTGGGCCCACGTCAGTCCTCATGGTTCTGTTTTTTAATGTGTTTTTATTGTAGTTTTTTGTTTTTAGTATTTAATAACAAAGAATAGGCTATTAGACTTGGGGTCCATAGTACCAGTGTCCCGTACTCTTCCTCCTTGGGAGGATAGAAATGACTATTTAGTTCTATTTTTACAGAGTGCTTTCTCTGTTAGGAGAGAGTTTTTAGAAGTTAAGACAATGTCTGCCACAAAGGAATTTGTGTGCGGGGATGCTCCAAAGCAGATGCGTAGTTTGGCTTATAATCTCAATTTTTTTCTGTATTGATAAGTCACAGCTGTAACTTCAGTTCATTAAATGAAATGAAGTTTGTTTCTATTAAAAAAAAGAGAAGATTTGCTTATGTGAGAGAGCAACATATTGGAAACATTAATGAAGCGGGCAAGGGCAAATATCGTGGGCAAATATCACGTTGGGGTCATTGACTCTTTGACACCCCTCATCAGTCATCACCTGTTCCGTCATTAAATCCCCATTACTGATGGCTATATTTGAATAGCGATTCGCGATCTTTGCTTTGGTTGGTCAGGCTTATGGTTTTCAAGTGGCTCCAGTGTTTAGGGAATATTCGGCCCACTGGTAATCTTAGATATATTTTAAAAAATTATACATATTAACCACTTAAATATCAATTACTATATTATGGAAATTTGCAACCTAAGCCTTGGTTATATTCCAGCGCACCCTTGCATCCTCCACGGGCTAATAAAAGCATAATTAGATAACATTAAATATATAACTGAAAAGGACAACGCATATTGTTGATATTGTCTGGAATCTACCAATCAGATGACTTGTTGACATAACATAAACATAAACACAGGACATATAGTGCAAAAGTGAATGATACAATGCTGCTCAGGCAATTTTGGCGATATTTTTGTTAGGGTTTGTCACGTTGTAGGGTTGCATGGCGGCCAGTGCCATAGAGGCAAATCGACATCCCTACGTTGATCTTGTCTCCACAGTTCCGCAACCCATCCCTGAGATGCTCATGCCTCATCGGGGGCCAAAATATGTGGATGGTGAAATCTGTTTCCAATTTTCTAAGGAGGAGATTGCAAGATCTGCAGAACCATTCTGGTATTCCATTGTTCTAAAGTTCCTAAGATAGAGGCCTTCCTTGGATTCTATACGGTCTTTCATTCATAATAGATGGGGGTTATTGCGTGTCGGTTGTTTTGAGTATGAGGCAACCATAGAATGTCTTCGTCTGAATGTCTAATGAACCAGATTTTTTAAAAGCTCTCTCTCGTGAAACCTGTGAGGTGAATGGTATTCAATATCGGGCTTTTCACTGTAAACCAGATTTTAATGAAGATGAAGAACCTTCGTTCGTTCCTGTTTGGATTGTGTTGCCAGGGCTTCCTCCAAATTTCTATCATGAATCCTTTCTAAAGCCCGAATGTGCTACTCGTAGGGCTGTACAAGAAACCGAAGAACTGGCCGGGATCGACACAGATCGGCCGGCCGATCACAGAACTGGTCAAAACTGGCAGGGAACTGGTCGGCGAGCAGTGAAATTTTATCAAAACCGACGTCGACTGGTTCGGTCTCAGTTCGAACCAGGAGAAAACCATTGAACCGGCCGACGTCTTAAACCTTTTTTTTTTTTTTTACATATAATCCATTCTAAAATGACGTCGTTTTTCTTATGCAGTTTAAAAAAAAAAAAGAAAAAAGAAAAAAAGGAGAACGGCATCGTTTGGCTTATTCCAAACGGCATCGTTTCTTCTTAGGGTTTAAACAACCCTCCTTTCATTTCACCCTCAAGTTTCAACACTCCTCAGTCCTCTCGGCTCTCATCCCTTCCAACATCCGCAGCGGCACAGTCCTCCTCTCAGTCTCCACTCTCCAGCGATAGCGGCATCAGCGGCAGCGGCCCAACTCTCTCTCTCTGCAATGCCATCCCTCTCTCCCTCCATCCATTTGCGCTGTTTCAAGCTCCAATCTCCGATTTGTTGAGGTTTGTTGATAGGGACTAGGGTTCTTTTATTTTTCCAAGAGTATCGATCGTGTCGTGATAGTGTGATATTTGTTGTGGATCATTTGATATTTGTTGTATATCTTGTAATTTTGTGAATATGTGATGATGGAGTTTGAGTTTAAGTGAATCTGTTTCGGTGTTTCTCATTCCTCTCTCTCTGTCTCTTCACACCACCGACGACGCCGACGAACCGATCGATAGAAAATTGAGACCGATTTCAACGGTTTTCTTTCCCTTCATCGGCCGGTTTCAGTCAAGATATTCCTTTTTTCAGTGTATTGGTGCGGTCTCTGTTTTGGCTTTGAAGTGAACCGATAGGTCGGTTTTTCACCCCTAGCTACTCGCACAGATGGAGCACGATTATGTTTGGAGATGGATGCTGCGAAAGAGTCGATTCCACATTTCTGGATTAGGGTGTCGGGGCTAGGACGTAAACAGGAAGTGATTTACAAGACGCTTCCTGCGTTTTGCTCCAGGTGTAAGTTGCAAGGGCATAATGCACGTACATGCAAATTCAAAATAATGGAGACAAGATTTGGGTTTGTAAGGATGCAAAAGAGAAGGATTCTGGAAAAGCAAATCAAGATTCTGGACAAAGTGAAATAGATAAAGGAAAAGGCGTGATGGTTGTATCAGGCACTATAGAAGGACCTACAAGTGAGGCTTTGAATGCATCGGTAAAGGACCATGAGGATCATGTCCTTATTCCTAATGAAGATGGGTCAATTGATGTTCAGGCTATTCCTATGCAAGATTCTGAGAAGACAAGTAGTAATGAGGGCAAGCAGAGTGCCGAAAAAAAGTTAAAGGAAAGGGATCACCGAGTGGAAGAAATTGAGGACAATATTCCAGTGGGTCCTGTGGAAAATGATGATGTTTTTCTGGAAGTCAAAAATATTGCTTTTTCTAATGGGGATGAAAATATGACTATGGTTGAATCTTTTTCTGAACCTGAGTTGGAATTAAATGTTGAAATTTTTTCTAAAAATAAGGATTATGACACCGAAAATAAGGGTGCTGAGAAGAAGAAAAAAGGTGTCCGAAAAACTTTTGAAAAAGTTCGCAGCTTGACCCAGGTGTTAGCCTGGCCAAATAAATTTTTCTTATGATTAGTCCGCTTTTAGCATGGAATATTCGAGGTCTTGGTACCTCTCGAAGAAGATTAAAGAAATTGGTTATAAAAATGAAACCGAAAGTTGTGGCTTTAATGGAACCTTTTGCAGCAGTTGATAAAATGCTAGGTTTACTTCAAATGTTAGTATGGATAAATTCATTACTAATGATAGGGAGGCTGGACAAATTTGGGTGTTGTGGTAGGATGACATTTCAGTTCAGCTTGTTTTATGTAGAGAGCAGTTCATCCTCCTTAGATTTGAGGATGGTACGAAAAGTACTTTGTGCTGCTTTGTATATGCGAAATGCACTTTGGTGGAGAGACGAGACCTCTGGAAGCAGTTAAATGCCCAAGAACTTGGATCAGACCCTTGTATTATTATAGGAGATTTTAATATTATCAGAGAGGATTCGAATCGTAGGGGAGGTAGACCACAGCCGCGAGCAGCAATGGAAGACTTTAATTCTTGGATTGATCATTGTGGTTTGATTGAAATGAAGTCTTTGCATAGGTGGTTCTCTTGGTGTAATGGACAAGTAGTCTTTTGAGAAGTTAAGCGAAATTAGATTGATGTTTCTTGAATGCTAGTTGTTTGAACAACTTTTCAAATGTGACAATTAGTTATTTATCGAGATCCATATCAGATCACTCTCCTATGTTCATGGAGCTTCAGACTGATCCTCTCTCTTATGGTCCCCCACCTTTTCGGTTTAAGCAATTGTGGACAGAACATCCTGAATTCCAGCCTTCTGTGGAGAAAATCTGGTAGGAGAATGTGGGTGGTACGGGTCTATTGAAATTGGGTTTCAAACTGAAAAATTAAGGGGAGCTTTGAGAGAATTGAACAAGCGGATCTTTGGTAGAACCGAGAATCATTTGCAGGAGTTACAATCTCAGATTTACATTTTGGAGTCAGATTTACAATAGGATTGGGATCCAAACATTGGACAAGAACTTGTGATGAAGAATGTAGAGTTAGCTGATTGGAGGCACCGGGAAGAGACTAGATTGGCTCAAATGGAGAAAATTAAACGGAGTGTTGAAGGTTATCAAACTCAAAATTCTTCCATGCTTATTTATCTTACAAGAGGAAGAAGAGAGTCGTGGAGATGAGACTTCAAAATGGCACTTATTTGAGGTCACCTATGGAAATTCATTTAGGTGATGTTAATTATTTTTCTTCATTTTTACAAAAGGGGTCTTATGGGAGCACCCCAGACTTATCCCACATTATTTTGCCTACTATTACACTGGAAGATAGTGCTGCTATCAATGTTATTACCTCCATTGAAGAGGTTAAAAATGCTTTGGACTCTATTCTTTCTAATAGTGCTCCGAGTCCCGATGGTTTTGGAATGGGTTTCTTTAAAAGTGTTTGGGATATTATTAAGATGGGATACTTCCTCTTATGTGGTTTTGATACCGAAAATGGATATTCCAACTGGGTTCGATAAATTTCGACCCATTAGTGTCTGTTTGGTATTTTACAAAATTTGTTCCAAGATGATTGTTAACCGTTTGGCTTCCCTCCTTCCTAAAATGATATCTCTTGAGCAAGGCGCTTTTATTCCTAGTAGAAGTATTTTTGAAAATATCAGTCTCACTCAAAAAATGGTTCACTCGATTAACAACAAGATTCATGGCGGGAATGTGGTTCTAAAACTTGATATGGCCAAAGCTTATGACCGAGTTGACTGGGATTTTCTTTTGAAGGTGCTTCTTGCCTTTGGATTTTCCAATATAATTTGTGGCTTGATTGGTGAGTGTATTTACACACCTTGGTATTCTATCCTGATGAATGGTACCATGAAAGATTTTTTTCAGGGTGGTCGTGGGCAGAGACAAGGGGATCCTTTGTCCCCTTATTTGTTCATTATTTTGCAGGAAATCCTTTCTCGTCTTATAAAACAAAGTGTGGAAGAGAAGAGCTTTGGTCAATTTTCTCAAGCTCGTGGCACTAGTCTGATTTCACATCTAATGTATGCAGATGATGTGGTTATATTCACTAATGGAGGTCGCAATTCTATTCACAATATTTTAAGAATATTGGATATTTATGAGGACTAGACTGGTCAGTTGATCAACAAAGAAAAAACTGCTATGTTATTCTCTAATAAAATTTCCATTGCGAGGAAAAGGAGTCTCAAAAGATTGACGGGCTTTTCAAAAGGTAATTTCCGGTTTAAATATTTGGGGATTCCGATTGTTTTTGGAAAAATTAAAATTACGGATTTGGCGGAGTTGGTGAGAAAGGTTCAGACCAAAATCAGCGGGTGGAAAATGAGACTCTTATTTGTGGGGGGAAGAGTGATTTTACTGAGACATTTCCTTGCAAGCATGGCTTTGCACCTTCTTTCGGTATTGGATGTTCCTAAACAAATCATTTCTTCTTTAAATCGTCTTATGAGTTCCTTCTTTTGGGGAGAAAGTGATGGAAAAGGAAAAACAAATGGGTTGCTTGGAGGAATATATGTAGGCCAATTGCAGAAGGTGGTTTGGGCATTAGATCTTTTGAGGAGATGCAAAAAGCTCTTCAGCTAAGATAAGCTCTTCAGCTAGCGAGGGAGATGCGGAATGGAGAAACTCAACTGAGTTACTATATATGCTACGTGGTTTGATTAGAGTAGATAAATGGGGCATTCCCTCAATTCGATGTAAAACGCATGATGTGAGACTTTAATGTTGAGGTATTTTTGCGGGTTATTTGCAGGATGTCTGCTACTCTGTTTTTTGGTTAGTTTGGTCCTTTTCTGTGGCATTTTAGGCATGTTTAGAGGAGTTTTGGTCTGTTAGGCATGTTTAGAGGTCTTTTCTTTAGAGTAACGTTGTTCGGTTAGGCATGTTTAAAGGATTTTTGGTTTTTTTGTTATATAGGCCTGTTTAGTTTTTGTTTTTTGCTTGATGTTTGTTGGTTTGTATTTGAGAGGTTTTTATTAATCTCCTAGATACCTTGATTGTAACCACGGTATTCCTTTGCCATAAGTGAGGATTTATTAATAAATTTGGGATGGGGCTGCTAGGTGTGTGGCTACCGACTCTTCTATAAAAAAAAAAAATATGACTTGTTGTGTAACAATAAACTCGAGAGATTCTCCCCTAAAAGATAGAACAAAAGGAAAAGGTCTAAAGAAACAACGATGGAAAAGATTCAAAGCCCTGTTAATTAATAACAAAGGGATACTTCTTATATGCAATCGATTGACATTCACGAATCGTATGATGGGCATTGTATTTCCTCTTTTGATTGAGGTCTACCGGCCATGACCAACAATAACCTTTTAGAATGACTTTAAACACAAAAATAAGAGGGGATTTAGAAAGGTACCCTTCTACTATGCTGTCCAGTTCTTACTTACCGTTGGCCATGCCCGTTAGTGCAATCTCCTTTTTTTTTTCAAATATTTTTTAAATATTTTTTTAAAAAAATACACACATTAATTCACTAGTAGTAACTTTTTTGAATATCTAAAAAAGAAAAAAAATTAAAATGTACTAGCGTTCAAACCTAAGGGCAATCTAGTATTTTCTTTTGGAAGGAGTAATAAGTCAAGAAAAATGATATTTGCATTCTTAGGATGTGTAAGTCCAACGTACTCTTTAAAAAAAAAATAGATAAATATGAGTTTTACATAGAAAAGTTAATTTTTTAATGACGGACCCCGCTATTTTTCAAATTGTGTTTGTGGGGCTTGCTTAGCTTAAACTGTATCTAGCATTACTCATATATTAAATATAATTTTAAGATGTCCAAATAACATTAAGAAAGAGTAATTTGCAATTCACGTGCATGCCTTTTGAAAATACAAACAAGTGATGAACAAAGAAAAGGAAAAAATATCGGCTAGAAAAACTGATGAAAAACAGATTTTGTGAGGCCAATCTATCAAATAAATGTGTCACATTTAAGGCTTCGTTTGGATATAAGAAATGTTTCATCTCATCTCATCTTATCTCATTATTGCAATTTTTTCAAATTCGATACAAAATATAATCAAAATCTAATAAACAATTCAACTTTTTCAAATCGTAAAATAAAAGTAATATTCTAACAATATTTTCTTCAACTTTCATCTCAACTCATCTCATCTCAACTCATATCCAAATGACACCTAAATCATAAGAACATGCTCTTTTAATTTACTTATCATATTCAGATTGAACTATAAATTATTCAAAGTCAAATGACTTATATGAGAAAAGTGTTAGATCAAGAAAGAATAGTTGCCACATAATTTACAAGAAATGGCAACCACATTGATGGACAAGCTGAAGCAAAACTCAAGATAAGACTGATTGGCACCATGAGAGTTCAAAACCAACCAGCCCCTTGGCTTACCCAACTACATATTATTAAAACCATGCATATCTTTTTTTACAAACCAAAAGAGTCCAACCTAATACTTGGAATCACTCACTCTTAGTGCACCTCACGGTCAACTTTGAGGAGATCATCGCAGAAGATAGAATAATTTCACCTAAAGTCAAACGCATCGAAAATTTGACAATAATAGAAATAATTGACAATATGACCTGAATAATTGCCGCATATGACTCTATGTATTTTCAAATACTCCCGTATATTTGTCCATCGGGTAGAAAGAAGCATCCAAAAGAAAACCTAGCATTTGTTTGCCTTGCAGTCCAGGCAAACATTGTCCACGTTATAAGACAACTCATCACTGTAAATCCCAGCACCACCCACTTTAGAGGCTTGTTATCGTTCGACATAATTTGTGCAACCTCTAATACAAATGCCAAAATTGCAACAATGCAGTCTATAGCTTCCATCTGGACATTCAATGATCAACTTATTAACTAGTAATTAATAATTGAGTAATACTATTATTCTATATCTGATTATTCTCCGTTATATTTGCTATTGTGACATATTTTAAGTAATTTCATATATCAACTAATTATATAGGCAACCATTAAAATGCACCATTTAACAGATGTGATTAAAAATCATAAAATTTAATATTAGAACAATATTTTCCTAAACTTTTTTATATAAAGTCAATCTCACCACAGGGTATGTAGACCTCCAACGAGGACTTTGTAGAGGATCTTGCCCTGCTTCTAGATCAACATCCGGATTAATACTCGGCCTCCCACCAACGGAATCCGGAACAATTTCATGAAAATTATGATTTGGAGTTTCTGGACGACGATGTTCAGGTTCTAAATCATCATCTATTGGACCATCCAAAGTCTCATCACACTCGTCAACCGAGTTTGCCAAAGTCTCTAGTCTGTCAATAATCTGCAAAAGTTTTAAACAAATATATGTGATATTGAGAATATATGTAAATTGAAGATCACCAACAAAGAAACAATCCAACTCTATTTTTTATTGAAAAAGTACACGAGCAGCGTTGAGGTAAATGAAAACCAGTTCAAAACAAAGAGTCTATAAAAATTTAACATGAACCTAGGCAATATAAACCAACAAGTACCAAGGACTGTGTACGATAAATACATAGAAATCAGCTGCAGTCAAATTTAGTAACCCTACAACAGTTTGAGCATAAGCTAGAAAAAGGAACACTCCTCGCAACTTAACAGCATAACTATATTGCACCAGCAGCTCGAGCATGAGTTCCGTACTTGCGGGTAAAATTAACCAACAAATGAAGAGTGCTCCAAGTTTTTGAAAAAGACCTGAGAATTGGTTGAATTTCCGGCCTCATCAACCCCCTTTGTTTTAATGTCGTGGTTTGGAGACTGGTTTACGCTTTCTTCAGTTTCCTTCAACGCAATTTGTTTCCTGATCGGATTTTCAGTTGTTTCTGTTGGAGGCTGAAGTGTCTGCACATTCTCCATTTCTGAAAAGAGAAAGGCCGGGGAAGGAAGATGGGTGAGAAATTTAAGAGGTATTGATGTACAGAGCGTGTAGAGAAACAGAGAAAAGGAAGTGATAGACTACACACAAGACGAAGTGCAACCAGATGAAAGGAAGTGAAAACTATTCTCTTAATGCTTAGACGAAGTGCAACCAGATGAAAGGAAAAACTGTTAGCTTTAAGCTATTTTCTTAAAGCTAACAGAAGTGCAACCAGAGGTAGGAAAAATCGTGAGTTCCTTTTTCGAGGAAAAATCGATCCCCACCTTGACGTGTGAGTTCCTTTCACATGCAAAAATGGATCCCCACCGAGGCGGATGAGTTGCACAAAGCAAAAATCGATCCCCACTGTGACGGGTGAGTTGGGCAAGCAAAAATCGGTCATGCAAAAATAGTTAATGCTGAATATTGATTGGACTATTGTTGGAGTGGAGCCCATCGGCATTCCCTGCTTTGACTGGATTTCACTTCTGATCTGAATCTCTACGTTGCTTCCTTGAAGTTCATGTGGATTTATTTCTAAGTTCTAATTGCGGCCCACATAAGATTCTGAACACTAACAATGGTAAAAAAAATGTATTCAACAACAGCCCAATACTAATTACAAATTCTTAACTTGTTCATCTAATTATTAATTAATCACCATTCAAACATAAAAATCAATACAATTTTTATAAACAAAATACAAAAACAAATACAAATTTTACAAACTTCAAAACGAAAATTTTGTTTTTTTAACTTTATAATGTTTTTAATCAATTTTTTATCTCTCATTTTTTAAAATTCAATACAATAATAAGCAAACATTCCATAGCTCTTGGTCTACCATAAAAATAATAAAATACTGATGTGTTGGGCATTCATTGGTTGGTGTAAACTCTACATTTACACCAAATCCGATTCAAAGTATCACCCGCTAAGAAAAACGGTTTTCAATTTTGTGTTTTGAACCGTTTCTTTCATCTGCCTTTTCTTCCGATTTGGCTACCAACTCAGCCTTTTTAAACTCCACTGATATATAATTATAAAAAATTCTATTAATAAGTTACAGTTACTTATTTGCCAAAATTTAATTTGTAAGATCTTGCAAATTAAATCATGCTATCTATTACTGTATATAAAAGCCAAGTTTTAACATCTGACTTGGCATCTAAACCGTATTAATCGGTAATTTCCATAAACGTCAACCGTAGTGATATGTCTCAAAAATGGCAACCGGCGTTTTCTGATGAGGTTCAGGTTCGGTTTGAAATGAGATTTGTGAAACACATTTTTACTCTGTGATATCTTCACCAGCCTCAACCAAACCAATACCATTTCCTTTTCTTTTCTTTCTTTCATCCTTTCAAAACGCACAGACCCAATCAGATAAACCAAAGAAAAAAACTAAAATAAAACGAGAATAAATTCCATCCTTGAGTAGATGAGCCTCTTCTGATCTTCAACTTCGGCTGCGGAAGGTTCATTTGATCTTTATATTTCTCTGTTGTTTTCTTTTTTTCCTTCAATTTTTTATTTTCGTTATCGCTGTATTGAAGTTTGATTGAATTTATAGTCTACGAATTCAGAAGGTGCGATTTGATAAAGCACGTTTCCGGTAGCGGGCTGGGACACCTTCGAATCGATCGGTCGGAGGAGTGTCAGAGAAATTCAAACTACATATGCCGGTCCTTTTCAATACTCTTCAGCCTCGACATCAAGTTCAGGCTCTTCGATGGCTCCGATTGGGCCCTTTTCAATACTCCTCGGCCTCCACCGTCGATATGAACTCAGAGCAATCATTCCGTTTGTTCGGTATGCAAACTTTCTTATTTTCATTTTACTCACCATTTGGCTAATACGTTTCAATCCGGTATGGGTATAGAATTCGTGTAGTTTACTCTATTGGTTTCTTAGTTTTTGCTTCATATATTTCCCACTGCCGTAGCCCAGCCGTGAGCCCACGTAGAGCAGCTGCTAGCCATCACCGAGAGGCCTCTGTTTTAACTCTACGAAACAGAGCATCCACATCTCCTTTTGCCAACCACTGCAACCACCACACCGAGAGCCCCACCACGTCGGGACCCCATTGAAAACGCCGCCACAAACTTCCCGGCACCCCCAGTGGACCGTGCCAATCTGAGAGTTCTGCTTCAGTGATTGGTTCGTGTGGTTGGGTCGATTCATCTACAAATTGGTTACTTCATCTTTTCATCATGACCGTTCATGCAGGGTGGAAGCGAAACTTCAAGCGGTGCAAGTTTTAGGTCACCAGTTACGTAACATTAATATATAATTCTTACCTTTTTCTTTTCATGATTTTTATTTTATTTTTTGTTTTTTACTTACGCCTGCTGCATACATGCATGTGATCATGTGGAGTATATGTGTTAGAATGTTTTTACTGATTAATCATTGATCTATTGTGGCTTGCCATTGCCACAAGCTAGCTAAGTCGTACGTAGTTGATGCCATATATATTTGTCATTAATTTTCTGATCATCTGATGATTACAGACACGAATTAAGGTTGCCAACATGCATGTAACGTGCCTATGCTATTGTTATTATTGTACAGAACAAGAGCTTGCAAACAAAAGTTGTCCAGTCACGAAAGGTTCCAGAATCTGTTCTCGGTATGCAAACTTTCTTATTTCCATTTTACTCAGCATTTGACTAATACGTTTCATTCAGGTATGGGTATAGAATTCATGTAGTTTACTCTATTGAGTTCTGATGAAGTGGAGGGGGCTGGCGCCGTGGTGTGGCTTGGTTGTAGCTCACGGTGGGGGAAAGGTTACTCTGTTTCGGTGGTGCAAAACAGAGTGCTACTTGCAGTGGTTTATGGTGGTTGGGCGATGGAAGATACTACAGGATATCTAGGTGCTTTCTAACAATTGAGTTTCTTTTCTGGGTAGACTAGAACCATATGAATATCGAATCCTGAGTTCTCTTCGCTGAAATCTGATTTCTCAATCTAGACTTCTTGGAGTTAAATCAGTGAAGTTTAAACATGATGAGTTGTCATTCAGCCCGCACTAATCGGGTCAAGTTTAACTGCGAAGGTCAAGCGGTGCATAGTTTTTTTTTTTTTTTTTCGATGAAGCGGTGCATAGTTTTACAGTTTATATTCAACCGTTCAAATATTTTGAATATTATTCATATTAGCCTATTATCTATACGAAGCGGTGCAGTTAATGTGCATCTCATACGAAAAACTTTGAAATAAGCGTACGAAAACACGAAGAGGCAACCGAATGGCCAAGTTACCATTTGAATTTACATTCTTTTGTATTTTTTAAAAATCAAGTTACCGTAATGACATATGACATTTAAACCAAAAAAGGATAATTTTTTTTTGAGGAAAAATAAGTGGCTGTAGTTCCACAATCTAAATTCCAATTAAGTGGTTGTAGCAAATAAATTCCAATCTAAATGATTCTTCTATGGATTCATGGGCCAAAAAGCAGGAAATAATTATGTATAATAAACTATTTACATTTATAAAATTAGTTTGTAGATTGATAAAAGAACATAAATGCATAAATTAGTATGGCTAATGTACATGAAGTGCGTACTTAATGCATGGGTTTGAAAATTTCTCGAGATCATCATTAATGTTGGGGATATTATTGATTATGGTACTAATTGTATCTATTTTACATTATTTTAAATTGAACAATTATATATATATATATATTATATTTTTAAAATTGTAAATTGATCATGAAATAATTATTGGTAAAGTAAACTCTTCTATATACGCATACTCCATTATATATATATTTGATATATTTTTTGTATATAATTATGGTAGTGATTATGTATAATCAACTATTTAAATTTATAAAATTCGGCATAAATAACGGTCTGTGCATTGTACGGGTTATAGGCTCGTATCAATAATTTAAATGATGTGTTCTCCATCTGTTTAGGAATAGAATGACTATTATTATTATATGAATTCTTCTACTTGGAAGTCTATGTGCAAAGCATACCTATTATTTTATTGACATAGTAAGACTTGATTTACAAGAGATTTTAATTTCAAATTTCTCTACCAAATCAAATATTTGTCCTATAATTAATTAAATTGAGGGTCTGCACATGGACTTCTAAATAGAGTTTTTCTTATTATATTAGATTCAGCTGATATAAATCCAAGCTATAAGACTCAACGCATTGAAAAAGAAGAAACTTTGTACCATTCATTCCAAACCGCTTCTCCTAAAGATGGAATTGGTCGCTGCAGAAACTCGATGGCAGAACTGAGAGCTGCCCCATCGACACAAAGCATCTGTTTGTATTCCTCGTCACCAAAATCTACCATCGATTTTTATTTCTTCTCCCATGGATTCCACACCACTGTTATAAGAAAAGAAATTGATCAATACACAGAAGGCCAAACACCATAAAAATCAAGCATCATAATGAGCAGAACATCAACCATTCTAGATGTTTGATAGCATCATGCATGCATGGGAATCGAGTTCGTCTACTCATACCCAATTATTATATAGGGTATCATAACAGGCTTTAATTATAATCTATCTAAACTAACTAACATATGCTAATCATAATTTATGATAAAACTACTTACATCGTTGCTATGCTTCTTGAATTTCACTTCATAGCTCAATACCTATACAAATTACGAATTGTCACTAAGATTTTTAGAAAACGTGTTGTATTATTCTACTTAATTAATTACCTATAATGTCATGAAGAATAATTTAATAAATATTATATTTCATACAAAGTCATTAAATACTAATATCATATAATAAATTAAATGCTAATAACATATTCTCACTTTAGATTATAATTTAGTAGAATAATTAGGCTTTATACAAGCTGTTAAAATAAAGTCACAGAAACCTTAATTCATAAACAAGTTAATTTTTTCTTAGCATTAACATAATTATTCGATTTTACAAGAAATCTAATAAATAATAATATCATTTAAATTCTTAACACATTTATTTATTTTCAATTCATAACTTAGTAACATAATTATAACAAAATTTGTTTAAATAAATAGTAGAATTTTTTTTAATAAAATAGACTTAATCATACTTAAACATTCAAAATAAAATTTAAACACTTACTATTTACTGCTGAAATATAAATTATAAAAATTTAATATTGAATAATATAATTTAAATCCTTAATTAATTTTTGTAGGAAAAAATAAGGTTTCTATAAAAAGTTTATGAAATAATTGATTTAAGCCCATTAAAACTCAAGTTAAAATTGGAATTAGCCCATCTATAACAAAAGCTCATGTGAGTTCACCCCATCTAAAAAGGCCAGGGTCATTTTGGTCATAACACTTAAGAGAGTTCAAAGCTTTTACAAGATGGCTATACGGCAAGGGGTTGCCAATGGGCAATCTTTGTAATTATACTAACATATGTTTATAATTTTTTGAAAAGCTGAACAACTAAAAGCAATTTAAAGTAGCATATGTTTATTCTAGAACTAGAGGCTGTGTGACATAGCTTACCCAAAGAAAAACAGAGGACACCATGCGGAAGAAGGCAAGGCATGATGGACAGGTGGCTGAGGCGACATCGGCTTGCTCTTCACTATCTGTGGTGTAGGGAGTGCGACATGGGGCTATGGTGCACGAGATCGATCACTTTGGGTGGTCTTTGTTGCCTTTTGGGCCTGCTGGGCATAGAGGAGATTGGGTGGCTAACGTTCATTTCGTGGTGAAGGAAGCTTTAAGAGTCCAACCTAATACTAGGAATCATTCTAAGTGCAACTTGAGCTTGCGGTCAACTTTGAGGAGATCATCGCAGTAGATATAATAATTTCTCCACAAGTCAAACGCTTCAAAAATTTGACAATAATAGAAATTATTGACAATATGATCTGAATAATCGCGGCATACGATTCAATGTATCTACAAATACTCTCATATATTTGTCCATTGGGTCGAGAGAAGCACCCAAAAGAAAACCTAACATTTTTTTGCCTTGCATTCAGAGCAAACATCGTCCACGTTATAAGACAACTCACCACAATAAATCCTAGCACC
This sequence comes from Cyclocarya paliurus, assembly GCA_029856935.1. Taxonomy (NCBI): domain Eukaryota; kingdom Viridiplantae; phylum Streptophyta; class Magnoliopsida; order Fagales; family Juglandaceae; genus Cyclocarya; species Cyclocarya paliurus. The sequence continues at coordinate 22,086,489 of CM056952.1, forward strand.
ACCCATTCCAGAGGCTTGTTATCATTCGACATAATTTGTGCAACCTCTAATGCAAATGCCAAAATTGAAACAATGCAATCTATAGCTTTCATGATCTGGACATTCAATGATCAATTTATTAACTGGTAATTAATATTAATTGAGTAATGTTATTATTCTATATCTAATTATTATTCTCCGTCATACTTGCTATTGTGATAAATTTTAATTGATTTCATGTATTAACTAATTATACAGGCAACCACTAAAAATGCACCATTTAACAGATGTGACAAAATCATAAAGTTTAAGATTAGAACAATATTTTCCTAAACTTTTATTATACAAAATCAATCTTACCGCTGGGTATATAGACCTCCAACGACGACTTTGTGGGGGATCTTGCCCAGCCTCTAGATCAACATCTGGATTAATACTTGGGCTCCTACCAACAGAATTCGGAACAATTTCATGCAAACTATGATTTGGAGTATTTGGAAGACCATGGTCAGATTCTAAATCATCTCTTAGACTACTGATCAAAATCTCATCACTCTCTTCAACTGAGTTTGCCAAAATCTCTCGTCTGTCAATAATCTGCAAAAATTTAAACAAATATATGTGATGCTAAGAATATATCTCAGTTGAAGATCGCCAACAAAGAAACAATCGAACTCGATTTTTTACGAAAACCAGTTCAAAAGAGACTATAAAAATATAACAACCAAGACAATATAAGCCATTGATTACCAAGGACTGTATATATAAGATATATACGCAGAAATCAGCTGCAAGGAAAACTAGCTCCCTACAACAGTTTTGACATAAGCTAGCTGGAAATAGGAACACTCCTTGCATCCTACAACATAAACTATTTTGCACCAGCAGCTCGAGCATGAATTCTGTACTTGAGCAAGTTGATGAACTCCCCTAGAATAGCACAAATCAACAAAGTCAAGCTCTACGTACAACACCAACTCGATCTCGTAAAGCTCTATGACTCCAACTTGATTGACACGAGCTCTAAACCAGAGTCAAACTCTTCGACGCCATCTTGATGGAGTCAATTTCTTGGACACCATCTTGACGGAGTTGAGCTCTTCGACACCAACTCAATGGAGTCAAGCTCTCTTTTTGACACCATTGGTGTCGAGCTCTTCAAAACCATCTCAACAAACTCGAGGGGTCAGAGTTGAGCTCTTCAACACCACCTCAACGGAGTATTCTCTAGTGGAACTACACTACAAAGAAAATTTAACATAAAATTAACCAACAAATGAACAGTCCAATCCAATCCAATAGTGATAAAATGTCTTGTGTACCCGCCAATCCATCGGTGATAAAACGTCGTGTGTACCTGCGCAAAAAGTGACCGTGAACAATCCAATCCAACGGTGATAAAATGTCTTGTGTACTCGCCAATCCAATGGTGATAAAATGCCAGTACCCGCGTAGACCATGGAATGGAATTTAATCTAATACTTTTTTTTTTTTTTGAAAAAATAACATATTCCATACTTCATTCCACATCAGAAGAGATTCAAAGTTTTTCCAGTTGGATACATGGTTTAATCCAATCTAGACAGTCCTCTAACCAGACCACCTCATCCTCACATTGCAAAGTAAATTTAGCAAGTTTATGAGCTACCACATTACATTCTCTAGGGGTGTATTGCACTAGCCATCTTTGACCATACTCACACTTCAGCTTTAAGTCTTCAATTACTTGACCATACCATGCACGATTCTCTTCATAGGCTTGCACTTCCTTGATGACTCTCATAGCATCCCCTTCCAAGATAGCTGACTCAATACCAATTTCCTCACAGAAAATAATAGCTCTCCAAAGAGCATACGCTTCAACCACCACATCATCCTTAACATATTTCCCAAGCATGCACAGAGCAGCTATAACATCTCCTGTACCATCCCTGATTATAATCCCAACCCCTATTTTTAGAGTAGATTCCTCAAACCCAGCATCCCAATTCACCTTGTAAGAGAGTTGTCTTGGTGCTTGCCAGATAACATTTCGATTCACAGGGGCTGAACCAGAAATGTCAACTCAGTTTGCACCCTTAGCCAGAATAAACTCCTCCCTATCTGTCATAGCAACAGTAATCACTTCAGATGGACTCTGAAAGGAATTCTCAAAGATCCAATTGTTCCTTCTCTGCCATATCTTTCTGAAAATAAAAGCCATGCTTTCTAATTCACACTTCTACAACTTCTGTGATAATTCAGTCCAAGTCTCAAGAAAATATGATTCTCTGCATATCATTTTCTGTGCATTACTCATATTTTCAGACCACACATCAAAGGTAGCGACACAGCTCCATAACACATGCCCACTTGTTTCCTCCAGCTGCTCACACATTGGACATAAACCAGATTCGATAATCTTCCTTCTTAACAAATTATTTTTAGTAGGCAGACAATTGGTTAGAGCTCTTCATAGAAATACCTTAATATAATTAGGTATATTAAGCTCACACATTTGCTTCCACACCAGATTTACCCTATTTCTAGTTGAATGCTCCCCTCCATGCTGCCTTTTAATCTCCATTGCAATGTAATAAGCACTCTTAATAGAAAAAAGTTCATTCTTAGTAGGACCCCAATAAAGTTTATCCTCAAAACTCATTCTACTCATAGGTATAGTAGAAACAATTGCAGCTTCTTCTCTATTAAAGGTCTCCCTAACCAAATCATACTTCCAATAGCTAGTATCCTCATCAATTGGCTCAGCCACAGTTGCTTCCCTACCCAGAGATGAAACAAGAGATTGAACCATGTAAGATGAAGGAGTTGGCTTCTATTTATCAACCCATATCTTTATCTTCTTTCCATTTACAACTCTCCATCTCATCCCTTCTCTAACCACATCTCTAGATTCTCACTAACTCCTCCATATAAGTGAGAGTCCACCACTAAGCTTTGCATCTATAATAGAGCAATGTCTATAATATTTCTGTTTCATAATAGAAGCCACTGAAGAGTCAGGCTTGATTAGTAGTCTCCAGACTTGTTTTGCAAGCATTGCCTTGTTAAAACAATCAATATCCCTAAACCCCATCCCCCCTTCATGTTTTGATCTGCTCATGCCACTCCATTTCCTCCAATGGATCTTTTTATCATTCTTCATATGTCCCCACCAAAACTTTGCTATTAAGGAAGAAATTTATGTGCATAATAGTTTAGGCAACCTAAATACACCCATAGCATAGGTTGGAAGAGCTTGTAAGACAACTTTTATCAGAACTTCTTTCCTGACTTGTGTTAAGAAACTATTCTTCCAGTTGCTGATTCTTGCCCACACTCTTTCTCTAATTTCACGAAAAGATTTATATTTAGATCTGCCCACAACATTAGGCAGACCCAAGTACTTTTCAAAATCACCACAACTCCTTACTCCTATCACTACTACTAAACTGTTTCTAGTTTGCTTAGAGGTATTTGAACTGAAAAAAAATTGAGGTTTTCTATTTGTTCAATTTCTATCCACAAGCAACTTCATAAGAATCCAAAATTCTCTCTAACTGTTGCCACTCATCTACTTTGGATTTACAAAAAAGAATGCAATCATCATCAAACATTAAGTGACTAATAGTTGTTCCATCCCTTGCTACTTTTACACGCTTCACCAAACCAATCATTTTAGCATGTTGAATTAAAGAACTCAGACACTCTGCACACAAAAGAAATAGGTAAGGAGACAATGGATCTCCTTGCCTAAGTCCTCGTGTTGGAATAATTTTGTTCCTTGGTTGACCATTTACAAGAACAACATATTGAACTGAACACACACACTGCATAATCAACTCAACCCAGTGATCATGGAATCCAAGTCTCTGCATAACAACTCTTAAAAACCTCCATTCCACCCTATCATACGCTTTAGACATATCCAACTTAACATCCTTATTTCCATTCTTTCCTTTTTGTTTATGTTTCATAGAGTGTAAGGCCTCATAAGCAATGGTAACATTATCAGTAATCAATCTTCTAACAACGAAAGCACTTTGACTTTGAGAAATGACATCAGGCAAAACCATCTTCAATCTATTAACAAGTGTTTTTGCAATAAGTTTATAAAATACATTACATAAACTTATTGGTCTGAACTCTAGACAGAAACTGGGTTCTTAACTTTTGGAATCAAAGCTAAAAAAGTGAAGTTACAATCCTGATCCAGTTGTCCCGCATTTAGAAAATTTAAAGCTGCAGTACATACCTTGTCACCAATTAAGCTCCAATACTCTTAATAGAAGCAGGCCCCAAACCCATCAAGTCTAGGGGATTTTAAAGGGGCCATTTGTTTCAAAGCATGCTCCACTTCCTACCTAGTGAATTCCTACAAAAGAAAATTGTTCATCTCACTGGTAACCTTCTGTTCCAATCTCTCCACCCCTTTGTTAATAACAACCTCAGTTGGCTCGGTAGAGGTATAAACCTCCTGGAAATGCAACTTAAAGGCCTCCTGAATACCACACTGGTCTGTTCTCAACACAGATTGGTCATCCATGATCTCTACAATCTTGTTCTTCTTTTGTCTTTGAGTAGCACAAGCATGAAAGAAGCGAGTATTCCTATCACCACAAGCATACCAACTCCTCTTTGCCTCCAATTTAAGTCATCCTTCTCCAATAATATCCCCACTTCCTTCTATAAAACTTTAATTTTGTCACTATCGGATCCACATCCTTCATCTTGTAATCGTTTGAGCACATCAGATTTTTCTTTAATCTCCTTATACATCTGCATAGTTTGCTTTTTAATTCATTGCTGCAATGATTTACCACATTGTTTCAGAGATGCATGGATTGATCCACCCTCAGAGTTGACACATGCTATTCCAGACCCCCAACTAGCAGCTATAACTTCTTTACACTGCTCCTTCCTGCACCACCAAGCCTCAAATCTAAACAACTTCTGGATGGAGTTCCACTCATATCGTTTCTTAGTGTCATGATCAAAGGTTTATGATCAGAACACCTAGCCACTTGCCCTTCCAGAATAACAAATTGATATAGGTCTCGCCATTTTCTATTTGCAAGGGCCCAATCCAATCTTTCCTTTGTACAACTACCCTCTCCCTGATTATTGCTCCAAGAAAAACCATCCCCCTTATAACCCAGGTCACTTAAATCATTATCATTAGTCACTTGTCTAAATGAAGCCATTTGGGTTTCTGGTCTAGCCCTTCCACCCCATTTTTCTCTTTGTACTAGAATCTCATTAAAATCTCCAATAATGCACCATGGTTCAGGTCCCCACATTAATTCTAGTCAATAAGTCCCACGAATGTTGTCTTTGTCCCACCCTTGAATAACCATAAAATCCTATCAGCTTCCATCTACATTTAACATTCTCATCATAAAGCCACCCACAAATATGTCTCTGTGAGTAGTTGAGAAGTTCAAAGTCTATGACATCCTTCCACAAAATAGCCAAACCACCACTCCTCCCTACAGGATCTACACCAAAACAACCATCGAATCCAATCTTTCTCTTAATAGCTTCTAACTTGTTAACTTTCAGGTAAGTTTCCATAAGGAAAATTACCTGTGGGCTCTTATCCTTTACTAACATGTAAAGGTCATGAACTGTCTGAGGGTTCGCAAGCCCTCGGTAGTTCCAGCTTAAAATATTCATGGCTCTCGACAGGGCTGTTCCACAGCCTCTGCCGATATAATATGATGATCATTTGGATGAGTTGTCACAACATCACCTTCATTTTCTTGCTAAGACCTTTGTTCTCCTCCTCATCAATCAGAGATAAGCCACTCCTTTTACCAACCACACAACCCTTACTTGGATTCAGTTTTAAAGTAGCCTTAACTCTAGCTTGTCTCTTCCATCTCCCCTTAAGTTCACCAATTGTACTAATGCATACATCCTTTTCTTTATTTTCTATCACGTGCAATTGACCCTCTTCAATGAGACTAACCTCAGTACCCTTGATAGAGTCAATAATACCCTTGGTAATCTCCTTACTAGTGAACATAACCTGTCTCCCTTTGTTAGCCTGCAATTGGCCCACAGCAATCTGAGAATTAGAATCAGAACCCTCCCCTTTTTTAGCCACGTTTCCCTCCACTTTAGTAATCGTAGCTGTAGTTTGAATATTTCCCCCCTTATCCACCTCTTTAAAACGTGCCTTAACTGTTCCCTTATCCACCTCCATGACACTAACTGCCTCTACTCTCTTGGGACCCGTAGCGACTAATTCTTCTACCATACCAAACTGCTCCCCACCATACTCCGATGACACTGTAGGGGAAAATTGTCGCCTGAAAAACCTTCCACCCTCCTCCAAATCCTTTCCTCGATTAGTACTTGATTCACTAGCAGTAGTTTGGGATCTGAACCTCCCTCTTCTCAGACCAGAATCTACTCAAAGCCAGGAACCGTACTGAGTTTCTCCCTTATTAAGTTTCAAACTCCCACTACCATGAGTGCAGCCCTAATCATTATGATAAAACATACCACAATTGAGGAAAATTCTGGATAACTTCTCATATTGAATTAGCACCCACATACTCCTAGAACCAACCTTAATAGTTCTAACTCGAGTGACTGCCTTCTTTAAGTCCAAATTTACTCTAACCCGAAGGTATTTACCCCATCCCATATCCTCATCCGAGACATCCACATCAACTACTTCCCCCAGTGTATTGCCAATCAATTCCCCATACCTTTGATTCATACAGTAGAAAGGTAAGTTATGGAGTTGGATCCAAAATAATTCAGAATTAAACTCCATAGCATGTGGTTGGACCAAACTGTCTAAATTCTTCAAAACAAATAGGTTGGTGTCAAATAACCATGGTCCTTCCAGCCATAACCTTAGTGCAATCACCCCGATTGGCAAAGGAGATAACAAAAGTATTAGCCCTCAACTCCACAAACTCCATAGCCTTATTCACTTTCCAAATTTTGAGCATTGTCGATTTGACAACCTCTTTACTCAGAAATCGATTTAATAACATCTTTCCAACCACACTTCTATTATCTCTCTCCTTCATACCATCCCACTTATCCTCTTAAATACAAATCTCCTGTTGTTCCTCATCATTCAGTTTCAACTTATTCCAGACCTCTTCAAGTTCCTCCATTGCTCACCCTCTCTCACAATTTCTCTATCTTGCTTGAATTAAGCAAACAAAACAGCACTATACGCACCTATACTCAGTGGGAGTAGAGAAACTTAAACTCCACCCCCTTCAGTCAGTAATGAGAGAAAGAGAGAAGACTTTGTAGAATTTAATCTATTACTTGAAAGTGAAGACTGCATAATGCCAAAGACATATTAAAACCTCTTTGTGCCACGCCCGCGGGGGGGGGGGGGTGGTTGTCCATTGCCTTTGACTCGCAATCTCTTTGTGCTTCCTTGAATCTTTCATTTGGATATTCAAATATTCAATCTCTACAAACATTTCTATTTTATAATTAGAGTTTCTATCCTTTTATTTATTTATTTTCCTTAATAGTTAAAGAAGTGTTTTTTAACAAGTTTGTGAAATTTTTTTTTAAAAAAACACACAAACTAAAAGATACATTTTGCACTTATCGATGGGTTCTCTCACGACCACCTCTCGATGGCCATAACAATTCCCATTTAACATATAGCAAAAATATACTTATATCTCTTTTATAATTATTTTACAACTTCATTCTCAAGAGATCAATATACTTATATGCTACTTTATTAAAACAATTTAATTTAAATAATTCTATTTGAAAACATTTGCACAACACACTATTTATGTGACATAATTTGATTAGGAAAATAAATTTTAAAATTTAAATCTTACAAATCAAATCATACCATATAATAGTCATGTGTAGTATAAAAGCTTTTAAATAACTATCATTTATCATTCACTTGAAGTAGAATTATAAAATAATTATAAAAATGTTATAAGATTTACCATTTTTTTTATTTCACTCATTCTCAGCCTAATGCGATTATATATATATATATATATATATATATATATATATATATATATATATATATATATATATATTATATGACAACTGATCAGTGGACTCATACAGTCACAATTAATTCACAATTATTTCACAAATTTATAATAAAACAATATTTATTAATTCAAACTCATCAAAATCAAATAAAAGTTAAAATAAAATAAAAAAAAACACTATTGCCCAAAAGTTGATGTCACATCCCCCAAAAGTTGATCTCAATGTTTGATGTTTGCACATGTTATTTGTCAATCAGTTGGGAAATAGTGTAGCTCATAAGTTAGTTAGAATAGCTTGGAACATTGATGATTTGATTGTATGAGGATATTGTACTTGAGTCTGTTGCCCAAATTATTTGGGTAGAGATGATCGCTTGTAATCCTTGATGCAATATATTAAAGCCATCTTAAAAAGAAAAAAAAAAATTGAATATTCAAAAAATGGTTGAAAACCTTTGGTGATGGTAGCTCTTTTATCTAGGTACGTCGTTTGGGTTGTGAAACTAAAAGAAAGTTTTGTCTTTTGGCCCTCATACCTGTTGTCATACCTGTTTTCTCTTAATTTTGTCTAGAATTGTATTCGGGTATTATCCAATATTTTGAATACCATTTCGGTCAAGACATTGAAACGAGATATTTCAGTATTGGTATAGTTTCGGATACCGTTTCAGAATAGTCTATATATAAATAAATTATATATAAATGTATATTAATTATAAATAATCTGGTCTGAATTTAAGGGGTCCAAAAATGAGCCTGTAGTTTAAAGAAATGAAAAAAAAAACTATAAAGGCCAAAATATGTAGATCGGCCGAAATCTGATATATCGGTTGGTACATACCGATATATCGGCTGGAACAAGTCGATACGGCTAAAATTTTGACCAATACGAAATAATATACCTGTTTGTACCAGCTACCAAGCCGATACGGCATATTTTGGCCTTACCGGCCGGTACGAAACAGATTTCAAAACATTGGTACCATCACTCTCATTCCTTTTTGATGAAGTCAGTAACAGTGCTTCCAGGTTTTGGGTTTCGTTTTTGACGAATCCTGCAAAAATGTGTTTTCTTTTTCCTTCTCATATTATCCATTTCTATTTTGAGGAGATAGAACGATGGGCTTAGGAGAGAGAGAGAGAGAGAGAGAGATTAGCTTGAGGAGAACGAAAGAGATTGGGAGGGCAGAGAGCCACAGACTTAAGAGGAGACATAATAAGTGAGTTTTATCAGGTGTATGTGAATATATGGTAAAGATAATGAAAAGCTGATGTGCTCATTTATCTTTGGAAGGTGTAAAAGTGGCTTTTCCACCTCATCCGGCCTATATATATAGATATATATATATATATATATATATATATATATAACATTATAACAAATACTTAACCACAACATAAAATTGTGAAAGAAGTAGGAATATATATTGTTTTATGAAGAGGTGGATTGTAGATGGAGTACCCAAACGGGTAAGTTTATCATGTTAGATTAGGTCTTTTTTTGTCTATATATTTATAGTAGTGTCGATATCTGTCATGATCAGAAGGTGCAATATTTGACGCATCATGATCAAGAGAAATAACCTTTCATAAGTAGGTCACATTAACTCTATTCACAGTCATTTTTTTGCTGTTGATATGCACAATAGAAAAATAAATCCATAGTCTTATAGCTTGTCGTTCTCCCATCCAATAATCAATGAAAATCACTTAAAAAATATCTGTTATTTGATCTCTTGGACGTCCCTATCGCATAATATTATGGAATATTCCAAAAAAAACTTTAGATACAAAAATTAATACAAATAGCTAAACACATTAGAAGTAAAAAAGAAAATTTTAATCACTTTCTAGCTCTGCTTTTATGGCCCTAAACCATAAGAAATCTCTAATATGTATTAATCAGAAAGCTCCTACAACTTAAAACTCATAACAAAAGCAAGAACTAGGAAGCATCAAGTCAGGGATAGAGCTAGAAATCTAATTTAGGAGGGGCCTAGAGACATTTAAAAACTTTGTATAAAAAAATGACACAACTCTCTTAATATAATAAAAAAAATACATGTTGTCTAAGTACAAATTTGAAAGCATAAAAAAAAAATGACCATCAAAGTAATTCCCATTCACAACAAAATGATCATAGTGCAAGAGTCTCGCACGAGTAGCTAGTATTTTTTTCAATACACACAAAACTAGCATCGAGTAGTACTACTTAGGATATGCGCACAACAACATAGTTTTCCTCGATACACAACTCATATCTTCTTACATTAGAAGAACACAAATGCTTGCCAACTCAATCATACACACACATACAACAACATGAGCCACGAAAATTATGATCCTTCATTACAAAATCATGTATTTCAATTCATATTTATACATGTAAGCATATGAGTTCACAATTAGTTAGCATGCATTCTGTTACTCTTGTAAAGAACCTGATCTGTGATTTACCCCCAAACTTTGCAGCTAGTATATATGAAAGAAGAATTTGGGCTTTGTATCCGTTAGTTGGAAAAGAATTTAGAAGAGAGCTTTCTTCTAGAATTTTTTTCTTGCTTTCATAACATGGTATTAGAGAGATATTAGAGAGATATCTCATTTTGACAGATGTTCTATTTGTACCCTATTTTTCATATAAACTACTCTCAGTAAGCAAATTAACTCATTCATAGAAATGTTGTTTCATTTTCTTAGCAAATTCATGCTTTATTCAGGGCCTAACTCTATGAAAGATGATTGAAAATGATAGAAGAGAAGCTGTGCAACATAGCTTACCCAAAGAAAAACAGAGGACACCATGTAGAAGGAGGTAAGGCATGATGGAGACAGTGGCTGAGGTAACGTCAACTTGCTCTTAACTATCCTTGGTGGTTGGAATGCGACATGGGGGCTATCGTGCACGAGATCGATCACTTTGGGTGGTCTTTGTTGCTCTTTGGGCTTGCTGGGCGTAGATGTGATGGGGTGGCTAACATTGGTTTCTTGGTGAATGAAGTTTTAATGTAGGGCTGCCATGCTTGTGCAGTGCTTCTTTCCCATTGGTTGTGGTAGTTTGGGTTGGCCCCCAACAACGGTTAGACGTCAGCTGGGTATGTGCTACGTAGAGAAAAGACGAAAGGTCTACTGTGGTTTGTGTTGAATACGTGTTGATACCTTATAGTTATTGTGTTGGGTCATTACAACTTTCTAAACTATCAATCAAACATTCCTTTACAATTTAGGGGTGATTGCATATTTATTGCATGTCACCTTATTAATCGAATTCAAGCAAAACTCAAGATAAAACTGATTGGCACCATGAAAGTTCAAAACCAACCAGCTCCTTGGCTTACCCAACTACATATTCTTACAACAATACATATCTTTTTTACAAGCCAAAAGAGTCCAACCTAATGCTAGGAATCACTCTGAGTGCACCTCGCGGTCAACTTTGAGGAGAACATTGCAACAGATATAATAATTTCAACGATAGTCAAACGCTTCAAAAATTTGACAATAATAGAAATTATTGACAATATGACCTGAATAATCATAGCATGAAAATGCAGGGAAGCTTAGCGAAAGCACATAGAATTTCAAGTGCAAATTAAAAGAGATCATACCAAAGAGAGAGTGTTACAGGAATACAATTGTTAGTAGTGCATTTTCTGGGAGAAAAAATCAATTGAACTAGAGATGTCAAATTTTATCTGTATCTTATCTAAGGCTCTTGGAGGGGGACTACCATTGGCAGAATTCAATAGCGAGATTCACGCGCGAGCATTTAGTTGTCTTGCTGACATGGTGGCAAGGTTGTCTGACACGTCATATATTATGCTATTATTTTTTTAATATCATTGTTTTATTATTTATTAATTTAAAATCATAAATAAAATAACAAATAATTTTCTGATTATTTAATATTATATTAAAGATAATAAATAAAATGATGATGACAATAATCATTCTCGTTTCATTAGTATGGTTGATATGTTATAGATTATATTATTTCATATTTAAGATATATATTTAGTATATCATATTACAAAACAATGGTACAAATGGTGAAGATTTTGCAAATTCACATGTTTTGGGACCTCCCATCAAGTGACAAAAATTAAACAACTTAATTATGCACATTATATGTGTATTCTAGTATTTTATTTAGATATACATATTTCTTGCCAAACAGATTAATTTTGTTAGGCCAATCTATCAAATAAATGTGTCACATTTAAGGACTCGTCTGGATACAAGAAGTGTTTCATGATTTCATCTTATCTCATATCCAACTTTTCCGAATTCTACACAAAATATAATAAACAATTCAACTTTTTCAAATTTCAAGACCATAATAATATTAAAAAATAATATTCTAATAACATTTTATTCAATTTTCAACTTTCATATCAACTTATCTCGTCTCAACTCATATCCAAATGGCACCAAATCATAATAACATGCTCTTTTAACTTATCATATTCAGATTGAACTATAAATTATTCAAAGTCAAATGACTGATATGAGAAAAGTATTACATCAAGAAAGAATAGTTTCCACATAATTTATGAGAAATAGCAGCCACATTGATGGAAAAGCTCAAGCAAAACTCAAGAAAAGATTGATTGGCACCATGAAAGTTCAAAACCAACCAGCCCCTTGTCTTACCCAATTGCATATTATTACAACCATACATATCTTTTTTACAAACTAAAAGAGTCCAACCTAATACTAGGAATCTCTCAGAGTGCACCTCATGGTCAACTTTGAGGAGATCATCACAGAAGATATAATAATTTCACTGAAAGTCAAACGTTTCAGAAAATTGACAATAATAGAAATTATTGACAATATGACCTAAATAATTGCTACATATGATTCGATATATTTACAAATACTCTCATATATTTGTCCATTAGATTGAATTTTATCTCAAAGAAAGATTGCTAGAAGCATTGTCTACGCTACCACAACGAGGGAAATGTGGCCAGCTTTGAATTATTGTTTTTCCCAATCCCAAAGCAATGGCCCAAGGGTATTTCAATTACAAAAAGAACTTGTTTCCCTCTATCAATTATACTAAGAGCATATATTTGGTTTAAATGTCTATAGGATGAGTTACAAAGTTATGATCAAGTACACACATGTTCTTCATGTGGAGCTTTACGAAGTTGTCCTTGTGGAGCAATGTGTGTGTGTTTTTTTTTTTGGAGTATTGACAAAGACAACACATGATGCAATTTCTTAGAGGTTTGCATGAAAGATTTTCACATGTTAGAAAGATTTTCACTAATTATATGTTATTATACTAGACTATTAATTAACTATGTACTCGAGCATATTATTTGTATACTTGACTATATATGTATGACGGTAATACTATGGTGTGTACATATGCTAGACTATTAGTCTATCTATATTATAGTACAAATATATTATTCTATAATAATTAACACATATTAGTATACTAATGAATTTAACTACATAAGTTCTAGACTCTTTATATGAGTATATATGATCAATATATACATGATAATACATATTTTTATAACCTAAATATATTAATATCGGAGTTAGAGGTATAATAAGTTGGAGGCGCATGCCAGTGCCAAGTCTGGGTTGGTTAGACAACAAATCCATCTCTAAGTCTATCTATGACTCCGAATAGGGTAATAAAAAACAATCCCGCTACGTACAGGAGACTTTGCGCAGGAAAGCTGTGCAAGGATGCCATCTCAGAATGTATTAAAAAAATAAAAAATAAAAACTAAATAAAAAAAGGAAAAAGAAAATAAAGATGAAAAAGAAAAGGAAAGCTCTGCACACACAGATACTTCAAACATTTTTAGACCCGTGAACCTTCGAAACTGCAGTTCTCCATCGTTGTAATCCATCTCCTGTGCAAAGCGTTTAGCATTTTCAAAGAGCTCCCCACCACACACCCAGCCAAGATCCCCCATTTAATTATTTTACTCTTATACACAAAAATCTAAATCCAAAAAACCCCCTTCCCCTGCCCTACACACCCAGGTTAGCTTGATTGCGAATTTTCTCATTACTATTTGAGAAGAATTTTCACAAATTACGAATCATCTATGGATATATACATTTTTCATCTTCAAACAAGTAAGGATTTTATAATTTGTACCCAAATATAAACCAAATCCAAATATTTAACCAATTTCTTCCTTCATGTTCTTAGCTTTTGCCTTTACTTCCTGCGAAAACATGCCCACGAAAATAACTTAGATAAAAAAAGAATAACTACAAATCCAAATCATGACCCCACAAACAAAAACACTAAAGAAGAGACTAATCATTGACTTTAAAGATTCAAACCACATGAACAAAGTATTTGAAAAAGAACCCAGAATCTCAAGATGGCATGCCTGTGTTGTTAGAGTTTCTAAAGCATATGATTGCTCCTGAGATGTTAAGCAGATCTGAACCTCCTTCAACTTCACTGCCAATGAAACCACGTTCCATCGGAAGCTCTGTTTTTTCTCATTCAAGTCCTTCAACAAAGGATCAATCTCTCTAGTCGGTATCACCGAAGCAGCCTCCAATTCGAACCATGACGAAGAAGATGGAGGAGGTAGATGGAAGGGGTTAAGGTTCAAATATTGGGAAGGGAAAAACTCAGAGAGATGAAGGAGGGAGATGGAGGGGGAGCACGAGATGGTTTTAGAAACTGGGAAGGGGAAAAATAAAAAACTCACCGTATTAGTTCCACGTAGACTCCCGCGTTTTATTCATGTGCATAACTGCACAAACTCTCCTGCATATAGAGTTTTCCAATAAAAAAACTTTCATCTCCACCTTCATTTTGATGAACCTGTTCACCAAGCTTCCAATATTTCTTATAATATCTTATCTCAGATTCAAAATTGTTCAAGTGAACTCATTCAATCTTATTCTAATGTTGTCTCTCTTCTTTATTTTCTTCCAACACTACTTTGGCTTACTCTTGCAATTCTTCAATTATAGGCACGGTGCCACTAACCACATAGTCCACTCCATTACTTTCTTTACTTCAATCACCACCATATCAAATACCTATGTTAAACTTCCAAATGGAACTATAGTCAATGTGACCCATCTTAGTACCGTCAGACTTTCAAACGATCTCATTTTGACAGATGTTCTATTTGTACCCTCATTTTCGTATAAACTACTCTCGGCAAGCAAATTAACTCATTTGTAGAAATGTTGTTTCATTTTCTTAGCAAATTCATGTTTTATTCAGGGCCTAACTCTAAGAAAGATGATTGAAAATGATAGAAGCAAAGCTGGACTATATCCACTGTAAGAGACCTATGTTAGTGTCAAGAATGCTACTTCTAATTTCAGTTATGTAAATTCTGTTTCAATTTCAAAATATGAACTTTGGCAAAATCATTTAGGGCATCATTCCTTGTCTAGATTGTCATTTGTAGCTAAATCTATACTTAGTGTTTCTTTTTCGAGCAACAATGTTTATCATTGTTTTGTATGTCTCTTAGCTAAAATAAAAGGAGTATCTTTTCCTTGTAATACATATGATGCTTCTTTTCCATTCTAACTAATCCATTGTAACATATGGAGTCCCTTTTCCATTCCAACACTTCATGGTTTTAGATATTTTTTGACAATAGATGATGATCATTCTCGATCAACTTGGGTTTATCTTCTAAAATCTAAATAAGATGTTAGATCAGTTTTTATCTCCTTTTATGACATGGTAGCCACACAATTTCATAAAAAAAATTCATTTGTGGTAGAAGTGACAAAACTTTGGATGACATAATTTTTAGCCCTAAAGGCATCATTCATCAAACCTCGTGTTTAGACTCCTCAACAAAAGTCTATTGTGGAACATAAACACCAGAATTTGCTCAATGCAACCAAGGCATTTGTAATACCCCAATGGAAGACCCAAATCACATTACTTATACTCCAAAAAAATTAGTCAATAATAAAATTGAGCCTCATTAAAACCTTATAAAGAGCAAGAGATTCTCCTTCCCAAACAATGTGAGATTTCATACACCACCTACCCTCACTTATCATATGGGAGTGTCACAATCCCCCCCTTAAATTCTTGACGTCCTCGTCAGGCCCGTCCATTATAGGTGTCATGGCACAAGTCCCACATTTCTAGTTGAGATATACTCTGCTACCATTTTTAACGCCCCAATAGAAGACTCAAACTACATAACCTATACTCCAAAAGGACTAGTCAATGATATAATTGGAGCACTATTGGAACCTTATTAAAAGCAATAACTTCTTCTTCTCAAGTAATGTGGGATTCTATATTCCATTTACCATCACTTATTATATAGGGTATCACAACAGGCTTATCTATCTAAACTAACTAACATATACTAATCATAATTTATGATAAAACTACTTACATCATTGCTATGCTTCTTGAATTTCACTTCATAGCTCGTTACCTATACAAATTACGAATCATCACTAATATTTTTAGAAAACGTGTTGTATTATTCTACTTAATTAATTACCTATCATGTCATGAAGAATAATTTAATAAATATTATGTTTCACACAAAGTCATTAAATACTAAATATCATATAATAAATTAAATGCTAATACATATTCTCACTTTAGATTACAATTTAGTAGAATAATTAGGCTTTATACAAGCTGTTAAAATAAAGTCACGGAAACGTTAATTCATAAACAAGTTAAATTTTTCTTAGCATTAACATAATTATTCAATTTTACAAGAAATCTAATAAATAATAATACCATTTAAATTCTTAACACACTTATTTATTTTCAATTCACAACTTTGTAACATAATTATAACCAAATATATTAAAATAAATAGTAGAATTTTGTTTAATAAAATAGACTTAATCATACTTAAATGTTCGAAATAAAGTTAAACACTTACTATTAAGGTGGAAGCACCATGTTAGCCATTTCTCGGGAGGAATTGAGTGTTGTGGCCGCCTTTGTGGATCCACCAATTCTTTCTCTGGATGATGTTATGTCTTTTGCCAAGGGAGATCTTTAAGAGATAAATGCCGCGGAGGCGGCCAAAGCTGCTGCTCAGCCCTTGATGGTTCCTACTGAAGATTTCCAGCAGCAAGGTGATAATACTCCAGTGGAAGAGGATATTCTTATTTTGAATCCCGACCTTCTTACAGCGCCTCCTTCTACTTTTGCAAGCTTTCAGCCTTTTGAGGCTTTTGTCCCTCTACTGATTTTGCCTCCGCCAATTGTTTATGTGCCCTCTGATGCTCCTTCGGAAACTCCTCGGTTGGAGCAGGGCAAGGATGGCAGTGTTGAAGAACTAGTTGTAGCATCCAGTTCCCCCCTTGCCTTGAAAATTTTGAGTGAGTTTACTCCTAACTTGCCCTTTGTGTTTCTAGCCCTCTCCTTCGTTAATGGCAGTAGGGTTTCAATTCCTTCGCCACCATTCAATGTTTCTCCTCGAGGAAGTGGTGAGCCATCTTTGACAGCTCCTAAGGAGAATCTCAGGATTAATCAGGCTGTACCCCACCAGGATGAAATTGGTGACATGGAGAAGGCCAAAAACTACTCGAGTCCTCCTGTTGATCCACCTGTTAGCGATCTGTTGTTTATTCCAGCTGAAGTTGCTCTTCTTCAGCAGGATTCTGCTACTGCATCCTTGCCGGCTATCAACCTGAGAAGCTCCTCAAGTGCTCACACGATAGTTTCCCCTACATCCCTACACACTTGCCCAGCAGAGGTTATCAATGCCTTTGTTCAACAGCTTCGCATTGTTTTTGAGCCTGTATTCCCTCCGTTTATGTTCTCCTTTTACTTAACGCTTTGGTCATTAATTCTAAAGAACATATCTTAAATGCATTCCCCCCCACCTTTCTTTTTTTTTTTTTTTTTTTCAGGGAGTTGATCACCCGGTCGCTAACTTGGCGGATAATAGGATACACCTGGAGGATCAGCTTGGATTTATCTTTTAAATTTTAAATCATATGTTAGATTAGTTTTTATCTCCTTTTAAGACATGGTAGCCACACAATCTCATAAAAAAATTCATTGTGTTAGAAGTGACAAAACTTTGGATGGTATAATTTTTTAGCTCTGAATGCATCATTCATCAAACCAAGACTTCAACAAAAGTCTATTGTGGAACATAAACACCAAAATCTACTCATTGCAACCAAGCCTTTTGTAACGCCCCAATAGAAAGCCCAAACCATATACCATATACTCTAAAAAGACTAGTCAATTTATAATTAGAGTTCTATTAGAACTTTATAAAGAGCAAGAATTTTTCATTCCCAAGAAATGTGAGATTTAATACACCATCTACCCTCACTTATCATATGGGGTATCACAATCTCCCCCCCTTAAATTCTTAACGTCCTCGGCGGGCCCGTCCATCCTAGGTGACATTGCTCAAGTCCCACATTTCTAGTAAGGATAGGCTCTGCTACCATTTGTAACGTTCTAATAGAAGACCTAAATCGCATAGCTTATACTCCAAAATGACTAGTCAATGATACAATTGGCGTCCCATTAGAACTATTTAAAGAGCAAAAACTTTTCATTCCCTAGCAATGTGGGATTCCAGACATCATTCACCATCACTTATCAAATGGGTATCACAACAGGCTTTAATAATAATCTATCTAAACTAACTAACATATGCTAATCCTAATTTATGATCAAGTTACTTACCTCATTGCTTTGCTTCCTAAATTTCACTCCATAGCTCGTTACCTATACGAATTATGAACTGTCAATAATGTTTTTAGAAAACATATTGTAATATTCTACTTAATTAATTACCTATCATGAAGAAAAATTTAATAAGTATTATGTTTCATACAGAGTCATTAAATACTAATATCATATAATAAGTTAAATGCTAATAGCATATTCAAACTTTAGATTATAATTTAGTAGAATAATTACTGTTAAAATAAGTCACAAAAATCTTAGTTCCTAAACAAGTTAAAATTTTTTTAAGCATTAACATAATTATTCAATTTTACAAGAAATCTAACAAATAATATTATTATTTAAGTTCTTAACACATTTCTTTCACAACTTAGTAACATAATTATAACAAAATCTATTAAAATAAATATCAGAATTTTGTTTAGAATAGAGTTAATCAGACTTAAACGTTCGAAATAAATTTAACACTTACTATTTACTACTGAAATACAAATTGTAAAAATTTAATTCTAAATAATATAATTTAAATCCTTAATTATATTCTGTAGGAAAAAATAAAAGTTTCTTAAAAAATATTTTGAAATAATTGATTTAAGCCCATTAAAACTCAAGTTGAAATTGGAATAAGCCCATCTATAACAAAAGCCCATATGAGTTTAGCCCATCTAAAATGGTTAGGATCATTTTGGTCATAACACTTAAAAGAGTTCAGTGCTTGTACAAGATGGCTGCACGGCAAGGGGCTTTTAGGATAGGTTTGGAAGTTTCATTTCATACAAAATTTTCATCTCATCATTATAATTTTTTCAAATTCTCATATAAAATATAATAAATAATTCAACTTTTTCAAATTTCAATACAACTTTTTCAAATCCCAATTTAACTTTTTCAAATCTCAAAACTAAAAAATAATATTTTGAACTTTAAAATAAAACACAAAATTCTCATCTCACCTCCCAAACCTATCCAATATCAATCTTTGAAATTATACTAACATATGTTTGTACTTATTTTCAAAGCTGAAGACCTAAAAGCAATTTAAAGTAGCATAGATTTATTCTAGAACAAGAGGGTTGTGCGGCATAGCTTACCCAAGGAAAAATAGAGGACACCAAGCAGAAAAAGGCTAGGCACAACAGAGACGGTGGCTAAGGCAACGTCAGCTTGTTCTTGACTATCCGTGGTAGAGGGAGTGCGACGTGGGGGCTATCGTTCATAGGATCGATTACTTTGGGTAGTCTTTGTTGCCCTTCGGGCTTGCTGAGCATGGAGAAGATAGGGTGGCTAACATTGGTTTCATGGTGAATGAAGCTTTAATGTGGGGATGTCGTGCGTATGCAATGCTTTTTTCCCATTGGGTGTGGCAGTTTGGGTTGGCCCCCACCAATGGGTTGGACGTCGGCTTGCATGGGGTATGTGCTACTTGGAGAAGAGGCGAAGGGTCTATTGTGGTTTGTGAGGGGCTTCATATGGTGGTCTCCATGGTTTCGGCTTATTTGCTTATGTTTGACAATGGCTTCACTATGGTTTACAATGAAGTAAGGGCTAAGATAGGGCTGATAATCGGTCGGTCCGGATCGAGAAAACCGGACCGGACCGGTCATTTTGGACCGGACCAAGTTTGGTCCGGTCCGGTCCGGTCCATTTTTTTTTTTACCGAATGAATTCGGTCCGGTCCACGGTCCGGCTAATTTTCGAACCGGACCGGACCGAATATAATTAATTTTTATATATTTTATATATATAATTATACTATATTATAATTAAGTATAGACTATTAATACTATTATATATTTTATATAGTTATACTAATGGTTATATTAGTTGTTATATTAGTTTAGTTATATTATATTATAGTGATTTATTATAAGTTATAAGTTTATATAAATTATAACTATATTATATATTAGTATAAGTTATAATGATTTAGTATAGTTATAAGTATAGACTATAGACTATAGTTATACTTATACAATTATACTTATACTAAATTACTAATATTATTAATATATAGCTATAACCTATAGGCTATAGCCTATACTATATTACTAATAGTCTAATACTTTATACTAATACTATTATATAGTTATACTAATAGTTATGTTAGTTTAGTTATACTATATTATAGTGATTTATTATAATTATATTATATATTAGTATAAGTTATAATGATTTAGTATAGTTATAACTATTAACTATAGACTATAGTTATACTTATACAATTATACTTATACTAATATTACTAATATATAGTTATAGCCTATACTATAATACTATATTACTAATAGTCTAATACTTTATACTAATAATATTATATAGTTATACTAATAGTTATATTAGTTTAGTTATACCATATTATAGTGATTTATTATAACTAATTTATATATTAGTATAAGTTATAATGATTTAGTATAGTTATAACTATTAACTATAGACTATAGTTTATTAGTTATACTTATACTAATATTACTAATATATAGCTATAGCCTATACTATAATACTATAATACTATATTACTAATAGTCTAATACTTTATACTAATACTATTATATAGTTATACACTTATACTAATAGTTATATTAGTTTAGTTATACCATATTATAGTGATTTATTATAACTATATTATATATTAGTATAAGTTATAATGAGTTAGTATAGTTATAACTATTAACTATAGACTATAGTTATACTTAATTACTTATACAATTATACTTATACTAATATTACTAATATATAGCTATAGCCTATACTATAATACTATAATACTATATTACTAATAGTCTAATACTTTATACTAATACTATTATATAGTTATATACACTTATACTAATAGTTATATTAGTTTAGTTATACCATATTATATGATTATACTAATCATGATTCATAATAACTAATCACTATAAGTCTATCACTATATATATTTAGTATCAATGTATTAATATCTTCTTTAATATATTACTGATACTATTAAGTATTAAGAGTTGTAGTGTAAATTATAATATATGTATAACTTATAAATTTATAATAGTATGTATAATTAAATATTTTATTCTTATTTATAATAGTATGTTAAGTATGTATCTTTCTCAATTATGGATATAATATGTATGGATAATTAAATTATTCATGCTTATTGCTTCATATACAAAATGTTAAAAGTTGTATATGGCTCATTATGCATTAACATACTTTAAGTTAGTAATAAAGTAATAATTAACATCATCAATAATGTAATTTTCATCTAATTTATTATCATTGACCATATAAAATATTTTTTTATTGAGTTTGTTACATAATCCATATTAATAAGTCACTTAGTTTAATTTAGTAATGTAAATAATTTTTTTTATTAATTGATTTATAAAAAAAAAAAAAAAAAAGGTCAGACCAAATGGACCGAACCGGACCGGACCGGACCAATAGCTACCGGACCGGACCGTGTGCAGCCCTAAGCTGAGATGTGGGGGAGCCTTGCTGTTTTGTTTGCCAATGGCTGAGGAAGGAATGTCATGGGAAAAGAAAAAGAGAAAATATAAATAATTGAGAATTCCGGCGTGTAAGTCAATTACAAAATTTTCGAAATCTTTCTAACTAAGAAATCAGCTTAGGGCGGGGTTTGCGGTTGATGAAGGTAGAGATGATGATCAATGTACATGTACAGTTTTATACATGGGTTTGGGATGCTGAGTAAATGGGCTTGGCCCTTTTTGGGGTCTTTTGGTCTTGTGTTGGGTGCATGTTTTGGGCTTTTTCTTAATTAAAAAAAATACAATTAGCCTATTTAAGGATCCAACTAAATTTTAGGGCTTGTCTAAATATTATAGACTATGTCACCTGATAAGCCTAACGGGCCAATCTTTTGTAGGGTTTGTCCATCGTTCTACCAGATGGACATATCTTTTTTACGAACTAAAAGATTCCAACCTAATACTAGGAATCACTCGGAGTGCACCTCACGGTTAACTTTGAAGAGATCATTGCAGAAGCTATAATAATTTCACCAAAAGTCAAACATTTCGAAAAATTGACAATAATAGAATTACTAACAATGTGACTTGAATAATTGCTGCATACAATTTGATATATTTACAGATTCTCTTATATATTTGTCCATTGGGTAGAACGAAGCACCCAAAAGAAAACCTAGCATTTTTTTGCTATGCAGTCAGAGCAAACATTGTTCATGTTATAAGACAACTCATCACAGTAAATCCGAGCACCATCCACTCCAGAGGCTTGTTATTGTTCGACATAATTTGCACAACCTCTAATACAAATGCCAAAATTGCAACAATGCAATCTATAACTTCCATCTGTACATCCAATGATCAACTTATTAACTCGTAATTAATAATTGAGTAATGTTATTGTTCTCCGTCATAGTTGCTATTGTGAGATATTTTAAGTGATTTCATATATAAACTAATTATATAGGCAACCACTCAAAATGCACCATTTAACCGATGTGACAAAATCATAAAGTTTAAGATTAGAACAATATTTTCCTAAACTTTTTTTTTTATACAAAATAAATCTTACCCAGGGTATATAGACCTCCAACGAGGACTTTGTAGGGTATCTTGCTCAACTTCTAGATTAACATCCGGATTAATATCTGGGCTACCAACGAAATTATGATTTGGAGTTTCTGGGGGTTCTGAATCATTATCTGTTGGACTACTCAAAATCTCATCTCTCTCTTCAATAGAGTTTGCCAAAGTCTCTTTTCTGTCAATAATCTGCAAAAGTTTAATAAAAAATATGTGATACTAAGAATATATCTGATCAATTGGAGATCGCAAACAAAGAAACAATCCAACTCCATTTTTTTATGAAAACCAGTTCAAAAGAAAGAGTCTATAAAAATATAACAACCTAGGCAATATAAGCCAACAAATACCAAGGACTGTATTTATACTATAAATACATAGAAATCAGCTGCAGGAAAACTAATCGACCATGATCAACAGATTCATAGTCAACAGGTTACAGATCAACCCGAGCGGAGTGTCAAGGTCTTTAACACCAACTCGATGGAGTCGAGATTTTCGACACCATCTCGACGAACCCTCTCTAGCCAGGAGCAGGAACTACACCGCAAAGAAGATTTAACATAAAATTAACCAACAAATGAAGAGTCCTCCAAGTTTTTGAAAGAGACCTGAGAGTTGATGTAATTTATGGCCTCATCAACCTCCTCTGTTTTACTACACCGCAAAGGAGATTTAACATAAAATTAACCAAGAAATGAAGAGTCATCCAAGTTTTTGAATGAGACCTGAGAAGTGGTTGAATTTCCTGCCTCATCAACCTCCAAGTTTAAGCTGTCTCCAGTTTCTTAATTTCACCGCAATATGTTTCATGATCGGATTTTCAGTTGTTTCTGTTGGAGGCTGAAGTGTCTGCTCATTCTGCATTTCTGAAAAGAGCTAGGCCGGGGAAGGAAGATGGGTGAGAAATATAAGAGGTATTGATGTACAGAGCGTGTAGATTAACAGAGACGAAGCAACATAATCTAGATGAAAGAAATTGCGATGCAAACTTGACACGCCGGAACGTTGCAATAAATGAGGAATAATATTTGCACCATTGGATGATTTTTTATCAACCCACCCAACGTTGATAAATGAATGTGAAAGAAAGTAAGGATAATAGGAATCATAGGATGTGGACGAAATTTTGGACTTCAGAAATTTGAAATAGTAGAGGTTGCCTTGTCCGGTGGGGTAGTAGTATTAATGTAAACTGGGACCCACGAAATCTCTCTCTTGGTTTTTTTTTTTGGTGTTGATGATTAATCTCTCTTTTTAAGTACGATGAAATGCCACGTGTAGATAAAGAAACAGGCGAGTGCGGGCTAACCGGTCAGCGCACGTGGGCCTAAGGAAGGATCTTGATGGGCCTGAAGGAAGTGATGGAAAAGCTGTGGACTGCGAAGAGACCTAGGGCCTGGCCCAAGAAGTAGTGTTTTATTTTCTTTGTAATAGCTGGGTACTAAGGGACATTTTAGTCTTTTCCTATTAACCTGAAGAATCATCCGGAAACTTGATATTTTTTCACTGTTTGATTGTTGGAAGAGCTCCACTCGAAGAGAGCCTTTGCTATTATTTTCTACTGAATACATATGCCATTTATCCCTCTGTTCGTCTCTTTTTCCGTTTCTTAGTTTTGTCTACACAATCTCTTTGTTGCACGTTACTTCCTTGAATCTTTCATATGGATATTCAAATATTCAATCTCTACAAACATTTCTATTTTATTGCAAAAATGTTTCGATATTGAAAAGTAGAATTTGGTGAGGGATCTAAAATTATTAGTACCCGTTGATCCAATTTTCACGAACGACACAGAGATAACCTCGTTCTCATTCTCATGATATAAAATGTTCTATTTGAGATTGACAACAACTTTGGAAAATCACGAAACAGAGATAACCTCGTTCTCATTCTCATGATATAAAATGTTCTATTTGAGATTGACAACAACTTTGGAAAATCAAACAAGTGCTGCAACATTATTATCGTCCAACCTCATTACAATTACTAAACAAATTAAGGTTATCGGTTGTTGTATATCAGACCACTTTTTTACAATGTCCCAAAATTGGGCTCCAAGTGAGAAAAGGATTTCATTGCCTCAATTTAGTTGCATTAATTTTCATTTTTGTTCTTTTAGCCCAAGACATAATATTTTCTTTCGTCAATCTCTTTTCTCGACAGCCATACAGAAAGGGCAAAAATTGGTACTTGCGAGCGAGATACAACAAAGTTGTGAAGACATATATAGCCGGTTTGGTTTGAGAGATGAGTTGGTCTCACTACTATTCATTAATTTTAACTCATAAATCTCACTACTATTTACAAACTATATTAAGTCATCTCTGAATCCAAATGGGGCCTTTTGTCTAATATACTTTTGTATATATATAAATTTGTAAAATCAAGTAGCTAACCATCAAACTCATCAACTCATTAGGCAATATTAAAAGTTAATGACTCTCGCAATTTATATTTATTGAGAGTTTTATGTAAAGTAATAGTATTGTGCTACGGATCAGCCATTGTTTACGGCTGATCTGTAGCACACGTGACATGTCTACTTTTTTTTTTTTCCATCACTCTCATCCACTCTCGTCTCTCTCTCAATTGCTCTCTCTCTCAATAGCTCTCTCATCGCCGGCTCTCTCTCTCTCATTGTCTCTTTTTCTCATCTAGGCTCTCTCTCTCTCTCATCAGCTCTCTCTCTCTCATCTTGGTCTCTCTCTCTCATCTTGGTCTCTCTCTCGTCTCCGCTCTCTCTCTCATCTCGGTCTCTCTCCTCATTGTCTCTCTCTCTCATTAGCTCTCTCTCTCTCCCTCATCTCGGTCTCTCTCTCATCGTCTCTCTCTCAGAAATGTAGGAATTTCTCTCTCAAAAATATTGTATTTTGAATTCGAGAGATTTAGATTATTCCACGTAGGGTGTGCAAAATGATGATCTTAAATAGTGGCTGCTCCCAATATTATTTCAAAGTAATATTACTTCTATAAATTATTTTATAAAAATATTCCTTATTTCATGGTCGTATAAAAAATTATAAAAAAGTTTCATATAATTTTCTTTCACTCTTTTAATATGATAATCTGATTAGCTTCTTTCACCGCAAATCGATAAATGACAAAAACCGACATTAGTTGAGATGGGTTGAGAGTGTCTCTACATCCAAACGGGGCCTTAAAACTTTTTCATAGACAACAGTATCGAAAAATAATTTCTATATAAAAGATAATAAACAATTTAACTTTTTTAAATTTTAAAACAATAATAATATTAAAAAAATAATATTCTAATAATATTTTATCCAACTCATCTAAAATTATCTCATCTCATTATCCAAACGATCGCTAAATAGCATATCAGAAGTCTAAGTCAACGGGACAACATTATTTAACATGAAAAATGCTTTAGCCTATGAGAATTTATTGTCAAAGTTTCTACCGTTTTGATTTTTTTTTTTTTTTTACTTGATAATTAAATTAGTGTTTTTAATGAGTTTGTGATTTTTTTTTTTAAAATATTTATAATGTTTTGAACTGGTCTGGTCCTGGACCAAACCTTGTAATTGGAAAACCAACCAGATCCAATTCGGTCGCAGTTCCATGGTTTTTGGGATAGGACTAGACCGACCGGCGCGGTTGGGAAAATATATATATATATATAAATTAATATTTTATATATATAAGTTTTATACAAAATTAATATTATACAAAATATTTTATATATCATATATAAAATAATTTTATATTAAAATTTATAAATTATAACATAAAATGTTAATCTTAAATATGAACATTTGTAATTTATTTTTCTTTTCTTTTTTTTGAGAAAATTTGTAATTTGTTTTATCTTAATATAATTATATATAAGATAATGTTATTATAATTTATAAAATAAAGGTTTAATCTTAAAGATGAAAATTTAATTGATAATATGCTTTAAAAATAATATATATTAAATTATTAATAATATTTTATCATAAGAAGTAAGAATCAAAAGAGAAAGAAAATCACTCAAATATTATTACTAAATTTTGATGGCCTAATAAATTCTCAATATTATTACATTTTATGACATGATACT
Organism: Cyclocarya paliurus; assembly: GCA_029856935.1. Lineage (NCBI taxonomy): Eukaryota > Viridiplantae > Streptophyta > Magnoliopsida > Fagales > Juglandaceae > Cyclocarya > Cyclocarya paliurus. The sequence goes on from CM056952.1 coordinate 22,113,744, forward strand.
AATAGTCTAATACTATATTACTATTAGTAATATACTTTAAGTCTAATACTATATTACTATTACTATTAGTATATAAATCACTATACTAAATAATCACATATAAAAGAATGATAAATTACTATACTAATACTATCACTATAATAAATTACTATACTAATTCTATGACTATAATACTACAATAATATAGTTATAATAAATTAAACTCACTATAACAATTAACAAATACTAATATAACAATTAACAAATACTAATATAACAATTAACAAACGAACTATAGTATAGTTATACTAATGGTCTAATATAGACTACAATTACTAATATAGATTATAGTTAATAATAGTCAAATATAGTTATAACTAATACTAATATATAGTTATTATAATAATAATAGTCTAATATAGAATATAGTTATACTTATAATTATATAGCTATACTAAATCACTATAACTAATACTAATCTATAGCTAATAGCTATACTAATAGTCTAATATTAACACTATTATATAGTCTACCATATTATATAGCTATAACTAATACTAATATATAGTTATTCTAACAATAATAGTCTAATATATACTATAGTTATAACTTATACTAATATAGTTATACTAGATCACTATAATTAATACTAATATATAGTTATTATAATACTAATAGTCTAATATAGACTATAGTTATACTTATAATAATATAGTTATACTAAATCACCATAACTAATGCTAATATATAGCTAATAGTTATACTAATATTCTAATATTAATACTATATAATATAGCTATAACTAATACTAATATAGTTATTCTAATAATAATAGTCTAATATAGACTATAGTTATAACTTATACTTATACTAATATAGTTATACTAAATCATTATAACTAATACTAATATATAGTTATTCTAATACTAACAGTCTAATATATTATATAGCTATAATTAATACTAATATTTATTCTAATACTATTAGTCTAATATAGACTATAATTATACTTATACTAAATTACTAATATAGTTATAGACTTATGGTATTAGAGTTTAGTCTAATTAGACTATTAGTAACTTAAGAATAATTATGATATGTTTTCAAAGAGCGGGAGCGGATCCAGTTACAAACTATCTGAACAACCTACCTCACTGCTGGACCAAAAAAGGAAATATTGGCCTAAGGGTGGCCTTATCCCTCTCGTAGAGGAGCGCGAGAGTGGCAAACAGCCCTCCCGAATAAATTACCCTGACTCCCATCCCGACGAAGGTACACATATTTATTCTATTACTCAATGCAAGATTACAGGAAAAAAGGAAATGGGGAAAGCAGTAGGAGTGCAATGAAAAATACAGCAAGGAAGCCATGGAAACAATACAAAATGAAATTTGGAAGCGGTACCTCCTGAATAAGAAGGAAAAATATACGTATGTCATCAACGGAATCTACTTCAACGAGATCCCCATTAACAACTTACATTCCCGCGAGGTGAAATGGATGAGTGTAATGCCTAAAAGCTGCTCTATTCCACTCAAGGAGGAGTGCGGGCCAGCCCTGGGCCACTTGAAGACAAAATCTCTACCAACAAACTTCAACAAAAGAATCTCCAACAACAGAATCACCACCAGAGGAAACTCCACCAGCTCCTACTTACCTCCCCGTAAGGCAAAAGGGACAAGTCACGCTAGAGGCGGCTTTATCTCTCTCACAAAGGAGTACGGGTTGGCCTTCGGCCACTGGACATATTTATCAACAGAATGTCATCTCCAGCAACAGAACACCAAACATACAGCGCCTCAAACCTTCACTGCACCCCGACAAAACAGCTCAAGTTTGCAAATTCACTAACAAGTATGACTTGTGCAGCTCGACTTGCCTCACGGCGAAGTACGGGTTCAATCTTTCGACTGCTCGGCATTACTTATTGAGGTAGCCTCTCCACCCGAAATATTTATCAGCTGGATCTTCATCTACGGAATATTGATTAGCATCTGCAAAAGATTTATCTTCATCTACGAAATATTTATCAACAGGATCTTCATCTACAGAATATTTATCAACATCTGCAAAATATTTATCTTCATCTACGAAATATTTATTGGCATCTGCAAATATTTATCAGCAGGATCTTCATCTACAAAATATTCATCAGCGAGATCTTCTCCAAAATATTTATTAGCAGGATCTTCATCTACAAAATATTTACCAACAGGATCTTCTACAAAATATTTATCGGCAAAATCTCCATCAAATGAATTTTTGCAAACAGAAACTAACACTCTTATAATGCAGGAACGAGCAAATGAAAAGAAAAGTTAAGGGAAAAGGGTAGAACAAAGTGAAAGGAAAGAAAAATGAGAGATAAAAGGCTCGGCAAGGCACAACATAGGACTGACCAAGGAAAAGGCGACTGAAGAACAAGGATAAAATCAATGCGGCTAAAGGAAGTAGGAGCGAAAGGAAATGCATAAGTAGATAGGAAAGGCGACCAAAAGAAATAGAAAAGGTAAAGGAGATTAAAAGAAATCAAAATGACAAAAGAACGACATAAAGGCTCAATGGGGTGGAACCCTACCTAAAGACTGACTAGCGGGAAAAACAGACTATAAAATTTCCATCAAACAAGTCCGACAGGAATTTGCGGGGTAATGCTAGGGGGTGTTTCCCTAGCCCATAGAATGTCTTAGGCCCAGCCACTGTGGAGACTCCCTAAAAGATTAAATAATAGAGAGGAGTAAGGGACAAGAAAGAAGGGGCATAGAGGTGTAAGCAAAGAATGAGAGAAAAGTAATGTCAGTAGAGAAAAAGAGGTGATTTGACATAAAGCAAGAAAATATAAGGTGTAAAGTGTCATGAGAGAAAAATGATGGAAGTGATTAAAAGCAAGTGGGAGCAGGTGATAAAAGATAATGGAAACCTCCAGATTCGGTCTTTTCTGATCTTTAGACTTCTTTCAAATTTGGAAACTTCTTTTTCAACTAGAGAGCTCCAGAGAGAACTTCTTTTCCAGTAAATAGCTCTATAGCTTCCATTGTATAGAGAGAAATGAGAGGCTACGAGAGATTGTAAACAAGGTTATTATAGTAGAATCTTCCCTCCCAAACCCTTGTAGATGTAGGCCTAGTGCCAATCTACGTAAAATTTATATGTTCATCTCTTTATTTTCTGCATTTAAATACTGTTCATCGCCAAGGATGTATGAGCCGACATTGTATAGCAGCACCAGATCACTGTCGAGGGCTCACACACATCACCTGTTGAGACCCAGCTCTGAAGACCCGAGTTGCCGGGACCTGGCCTAAGGGAGTGCGAAATATGACATCAACAAGCCTTATTAAAACACTCAAAATCCCTGAAGCCCAATCCACCGATTCCTTTAGCCTTACTCATAACAGATCAACTAATCTAGTGAATTTTATTATCTTGCTATTTATGACTCCACCAAGAGTTCTGTATCATCTTAGTTATATCTTGTAGTAATCCAACTTAAATCTGTAACAATAGCATTTGGTAAAAGCTATTATTAAAATAATAATAATAATAATAATAATAATTATTATTATTATTATTATTATTATCATCATCATCTTTAAAGAGTATTGTTTTTTATATTTATTGTACAAACTCTAATTTATTTATCACCCAACGACCTATAACCCCATAATTTGTTGATTTTTCTTAATTTCCACCCATAGCAAACCGGCCAAGTGATACAAAATGTTCTCTCAAAAAATGTTTTCACTCGAAACAAAGCATTAGAGAAAGATGCAAAACAAGTTTCACCATTCCCATTTGGGCTCAGTATTGCTTGATGAGCCTTCAGAACAACAATCAAAGAAGCAGTACAGATCAAACTACGGCATAAGAAGAGAAAACTTAACTAGGGATAGATATATTTTACAATCGTCCTGATCTGCAGTGTTCCCTGTAACATTGTAACATTGCTTTCTGCAGCAGTCAAAGACCGAACGGTCCACCCTAGCTCTCTGCAAATCTTAGCTTTATAAAATGTAGCATCTGGCGCAGCATTTTCCTGAGCATTGGGTTCAAACCAATTTAGAACCAATTTCTATTTTCCTTTTTTATTGGATGATCATAGAGATATTCACAAAATAGATTCGAATTTCAGTACTAATGATAGAAACACCATCATTTACATGACTATGTTATACTCTTTTTGAAATGGATGAGATTTTTTAAAATAACTTCATGTAAAATAATTACAAAAGTATAATTATTTTACAAAAATGCTCTCTATTTAAAACTGCATTGTAAAAATCATTGTATCCATATACTTTTCCTTCACATTTTCGCATCCAATAAAACATGGATTTTTAACAAACCGCATGGTCCTTTTCCGATCTTAATTAATATAGAATATCACTAAATTGACCTTATTATTTAAAATAATTAACTAAAAATGATGATTAGACTTATTGTAACATCTAATCACCTCGTTCACACTCAAAAGAAATTATCATATTGACTGGTGACATCACTTTATAAATGAGGGGAGTGTTAAATATATAAAACATCACAAAATAAATACAAAGAAATGAAACTTTAAATTGGGATTTAGTGACATACCCTGTTTCTTACCATCTTCTTCCTTTAATTCAAATTTAAATGAATTAAATTTAAATGAATTAAAGAAATCAAAAGGATATGATGCCAGAAATAGACTATTTTTTTTTTTTTTATATCACCCTTCAATTTAATTCAAATTAGCAAAAACAATGCCTTCTTGAACGTGGGCATCAAAGTAAGCAAGCAAAGACAACATTAAGAACCAACCTCTAAATACTCAAATGCAAAGAGATCATGTGTACTGTTTACATACATAGAAAGAAACCTATATAGCTCCATCGTCAAACCTCTATATATCTCAAGTTGTTACCAAAAATTCTTAAAAAGAATCAACACGGATTAGAAATCTCTAATCAGTATTCAGGAAGCTCCTACAACTTAAAACTCATAACAAAAGCAAGAACTAGAAAGCATCAAGTCAGCGACAAAGCTAGAAATCTAATTTACAAGGGGCCAAGAGACATTTAAAAACTTTGTATAAAAAAAAATGACATAACGCAATATACATATAATAAAAAAAAGAATACATGTTGTCTAAGTACAAATTTGAAAGCATAAAAAATAATACACGACCTTCAAATTAATTCCCTTTCACAACAAAATGATCATAGAGCAAGAGTCTCGCGCGAGTAGCTTGTATTTTCTTCAGTACACACTGTCAAACGTAATTGTTCTGTATATTTATTCCATGAAACAGAGTACAATATATAGAGATACAAGAAACTATTTTTGGAAGCTATTCTTCGTCTATACAATATATGCGGCTATAATCATGTTTGACCCTTGAGTGAAGGGATTCCTAAATCTAAGATTTCCATATCTAGCTAATTACACGACTCACGCCCACACTCCCCCTCAAGTTGGTGTGTAAATATAACGCCTAACTTGTCAAGTGAGTCATAAAAGCTTCTACTGGAAATTGCCTTGGTAAGGATGTGAGCCACCTGATCTTCAAATTTAACAAATGGGAACTGAATGATCTTCTCTTCCAAGTTCTATTTGATGAAATGTCTATCCACCTCCACATGCTTGGTGCGATCATGTTGAATTGGGTTGTGAGGTATGTCGATGGCAGCCTTGTTATCACAGAATAAGGTCATTGCCAAACCAGGAGGAAAACCGACCTCTGTTAGCAAACTTCTAAGCCAAAGAAGCTCGCACAATCCTTTTGCCATGCCTCGGAACTCAGCTTCAACGCTGGACAATGCCACCACCTTCTGTTTTTTA
>CM056952.1:22122039-22359667 GCA_029856935.1 Cyclocarya paliurus
ACGAAGACTTAGACTAGGATTTATATTTGGACTCTTTCTCTCCTTCGGAAAACCTCCCAAAAACCGTAGGATTTATCCTCACGGCAACACTCTCCATCAGCCCAAGCAGCAACATGCAAACCAGACCCACGACCCCTTTCTCCACACAACAGAAGCACCTCACCACCGAAACCAGTTCCTGGAGTGTAAACCGAGAGCATCCAGCACCAGCCGAAGCAGCACGCACGACCAACGCGCCCCAACGCCTCTCATCTGCTTTAACCCACGGAAACGGAGCAATGTCACCGTGCACCCTCCACTAGCACCTTCACAGCCAACACGAAACCGCAGCAGCCAACCACCGAAGGAAGCCGACCATCCCCTGTTTTTGCACACCGAAAATAGAGCAGCCCGAGCATCACGTGAGCCCTGCGAACGTCCACCATCGAGCTCCTCTCCACCGGAAACCACCACAGAAACCGCCGGCCATCTCTGCCCCGTCGAGCCCACTTCATTCCGGTAAGCCGCTGCCGTCCGCCACCTTCACCTCTCTCTGCGTACTCGGTGAACACAGCAGCCCCTCGGTACTCTCTCCCCCTCTCGGCGTCGCACCACCCAGCCCAGTAGACCAGCGGCTTCGCCTCGCTCCCGACCACCCAGAGCCGCCACAGCCCGTCTCCGTCAAGCACCTCCCTCTCAGTGAGCCCCCTGTTTCTCTCGCACGGCACTGTGTTTCCCTTTGCACAGCACCCTTCCTTGCTTCTGCCGATTGCTCAGTTATCACATAAGTTCACAATCGGGCCTTGGGCCGTATGCACACTGGGCTTGTTTGTAAGTTTATGTTTTTAAATAAATTTGGGCTTAGTTTAATTTGTTAGTTGTTTAGCATGTGTTTTAATAGTGTTTCGGGCCTTGTTTTAAATCTGATGGGCTAAATTCTTTATGGGCTAAGTTTGAGATTAATAAGTCTTATACTATGATAAGATTTGTAAATTAAATTGGACTGATTTTTATTATGTTTCAATAATTTTCAGTGACTTTTATTAACTTAATATAACAAAGTTGAGTTATATTTGATTAAATAAATATATTAATTATAAGATCTTTTTATAAGAAGGATATTAAAGAAATTGAAATCTATTTTTAAAGTATATTTTTATACTATTGATATTTTAATTAATAATCCAGTTAACTATTTAACTAGATTTTTAAGATTTCTTATGTTCTATATTTAATAATATTGAAAGATTAGATATTATATTAGTATTTAAATTTCAATGGTTAATCATTTATTTTAAATACTTGAAATCTATGTTATGAAGTGAACCTCTAATATTTTTATAGTAGATTTTGATATATTTATGCTATTGAAGTGTATATTTTCAAAATAAAGAAATATGTTAAGAGTATTTAAATAATATTGATAATTATTATATTCCTTATAAGATTAAATAATTATGTTAAGAAAGTAAATCTCTTTTAAGAATTTAGATTTTTATGACTTATTTTAAATAGCCCAAATATTTTACTAAGTTATAATATGTTATTAGTATTTTTAAGTAATTTAAAGATATAAGAATTTATTGGTTTTATGGTGTTAAACAAAAGATTTATTTGACTATCTTTCAGATTAGAAATTTAATTAAGTAAGATTATGCTATTAATATTTTAAATAATTTAAGTTATAACTTTCATTGATTTTATATTAAACAGAACATTTTTTATTCATTAGATTATACAGTATGAATTTTGTTAAGTAGGATATTAGGATATGGTTCCTAGACAGATTTAGTGACTTTTAATACTTTATATAGGTGACGCGTTACGAAGCGAGATTCAGGAAATAGCACTACGAGGTAAGTAATTTGATCACAAATTAGGATCATCACAGTCAGCTTATGTTTAAGTATTATTCAAGCCAAGTCATTGACAGCCTTTGTTTATGTACCACTCATGTCATATGCAAACATGTCATCCAGCATAGCATTTGATCATGTCATTCCGCATCATGTTCAAATTCAGAAATTATAATTATGTATGTATTATGTCATGCATCTCATGGTCATAAGACACATAAGTTATCTTAAGTTCAAGTGCAAGATAAGATCAGTTCAGTTAATCAGATGGCCATTCAGATGCATGGTACCAATGCAGTTCAGTTCAGGGTGGTGTGCAAGCCACGAACTCAGTCGTGGTCCACCATAGTACGCTAGAGTACTATCAGCGGTTCCCCTCGTGGCCACGGGATGTGGGGCCGGTGCACAACCTTGCACACAGGGTTAAGTGTGTTGGCCAGTCAGTTCAGTCAGTAATCAGAACAGTCAGTTAATTCAGATAAATCAGTCATGCATAGCATAAATATCAGTATGAACAGTCATGAATTTTTAAGCTCTCAGCATGAAAACTTTTATGAAAACCTTATGTTTAGTATGTTAACGTTGTGATGGATTTCTTACTGAGTATTCGACTCATTTTAGTTTGTTTTCATGTTTTTAACCACCCAGGTGATGATGATGATTACGAGCAGACAGGCCAGGATTAAAAGGAGTAGTTATTTTAGTTTCAGACCTTCTAGAATAAATTACTTTTATGACATAAATTTATTCAGTTTATTCAGTTAAGTTTTTTAAAGACATTTTTATCAGACAAAGTTTTATGCAATAAATCCTAAATTGTTTTTTTTTTTTAAATGAGATCTCTTGCCGGGTTTATTTTATGAAAAACACGTGACACACCTAGCCTGCGGGAAGGGGGTGTTACACGTCCCCTGGAGCTGTTGCTCGGGATTTGGATCGGGATGGTAGCGCTCTCGGATCCGACTCCGTGATCTCTCGTGCTGGCGGAGATCAGAGGATGCTTGGCTATGTACGCGGTGGGCGCGGAACTGGGCATCGCTCATGTAATACTCGCACAGCCGTTACCTGTGGAGTGAATAAAGAAGCCAGGGTATGTGGATGGTCCCTAGGGGAGGCCATGGTACATACGGATTAAAATTGGCTGTTTTCTGGGAAAATAGCGTGAGTTGATTTTGTGTGCCATTTTCTAGGAAAATGGTGGAACTGATTTTATTGGACATGATTTTTGTGCCAAAGGGATTTTTGGCGTGCGTGGAAAACTGTGATTTTTGAGAAATGGTGTTTTTCTCGGGTTTTGCACTTGGGTCATCATGTGCATGCATATTGGTCGTTGTATTTATATATTTGTTATCTTGGAGTACTTTTGGGTTTTACTTACTGTAGTACCATTTATTTGGTACTGCAGATTTTGATGCAGGTTTTGAGGAGGTTGAGCCTGAGGATGCGGCTCCGCCTGAGGAGTAGGGACATTTGGCTATATTTTTATTTGGTATTTGTATTTTATTTGATGTCGTTTTATGAACAACAAAATTGTATTATGTTGACTTGTGAATTTCTGTATTATTTTTGTATTGTATTAAATTCTGGTACTTAGTTATCTGACTTAACCTTTCCGCTGCATTTTATTTTGTACACGTGTTGCATTTCACACACTCGGCACGTGTCGTTGGGGTGCGTGACCGTGCTGTCATCATCCCGGGTGTCTCGATTTTCGTGCTTGTCCGTACATGAAAGTCGGGGGCGCCACAAAAATTATGACCCTTTATTATAGAATATATTTCAATTCATATTTATATATGTAAGCATATGAGGTTACAGTTAGTTTGCTTGCATTCTGTTACTCTTGTAAAAGAACCTCTGCGATTTACCCCCCACACTTGCAACTAGTATAAAAGCAAAATTTGGGCTTTGTATCGGATAGTTGGAAAATAATTTAGAAAGAGTCATTTCTTCCAGAATTTTCTTCTTACTTCATAACATGGTATCAGAGAGATTACTTCGTAAATCAACCATGGCTTCTTCCGCTTCTGGATCTTCCATAGTAGAAGATTCAGATAGTCCATTTTTCTTACATAATGGAAACTCACCTAGATCGATGTTAGTTACTCAAGTGCTCATAGGCGAAAACTACCATACCTTGAGGAGATCAATGCGAATGGCACTAATGTTAAGAACAACCTGCTAATGAGAATCATTCCTCGTATATTACTTGGAATCGGTGCACCTGTTCACCAAGCTACCAATGTTTCTTATAATATTTGATCTCAGATTCAAAATTATTCAAGTGAGCTCATTCAATCTTATTCTAATGTTGTCTCTTCTTTATTTTCTTCCAACACTACTTTGACTCACTCTTGCAATTCTTCAATTATAGACATGGTGCCGCTAACCACATATCCACTCCATTACTTTCTTTTACTTCCATCACCACCATATCAAATACCTATGTTAAACTTCCAAATGGAACTACAGTCAATGCGACCCATCTTAGCACTGTCAGATTTTCAAACAATCTCATTTTGACAGATGTTGTATTTGTACCCTCTTTTTCATCTAAACTACTCTCGGTAAGCAAATTAACTGATTTGTAGAAATTTTGTTTCATTTCTTAGCAAATTCATGTTTTACACAGGGCCTAACTCCATGACAGATTATTGGAAATGATAGAAGAGAAGCTGGCCTATACCTTTTCCAAGAGCCCTATGTTAGTTTTAAGAATGCTACTTCTAATTTCAGTTATGTAAATTCTGTTTCAATTTCACAATATGAACTTTGGCATAATCATCTAGGACATCCTTCCTTGTCTAGATTGTCATTTGTAGCTAAATCTATAGCTAGTGTTTTTTTTCCAAGCAACAATGTTGATCATTGTCATGTATGTCCCTTAGCAAGGAGTATCTTTTCCTTATAATTAGCATTATTCATCCAGGCCGAATTTTTCTCCAGTCCAGTCGAGAACTCGAATAACCAAGTTACCATTACACGTTAAATCCGGGCTAGTGATCGCATGACAAAATCCGAGTATACCCTAGTACCAAATCCAGAACCCGTATTTAAAACCCTGGACTCGAGTTTTTCTAAAAAAAAAAATTCCAGTATCAAAACTTGGCGTCGTTTTATGCTAATATTAACACCCAAAACGAGAAACCCTAGCCTTTACTCCGTTAGCCTTCGCCCTTCAGGATCTCTCTCTCTCTCTCTCTCTCACCTGCGTCGAAACCTTCTCTCTTTCTCTCTTTCTCGCCGAAACCCTAGCCTCCAGCCAGTTCTTTCTCTGCCGTTCGAAGCTGCGTTGCCTCGTGGTCATCGTCTTCATCACATTATGTCACAACATCATCAACATCAAAATCTGAAGTTAATTTTTCTGGAGATGTATTGACTAATGGCTATATGGCTCAAACAAACCGTGTGGTAGTTTGTAATTTCCCAGGTTTGCCTTTCTTAGTTTTCTTTTGCCATGGATTCTAGATGCTATTGATCCCATTAGGGTAGGAGCTTTCTCTTAGACAAATTGATTATGTGTCTTGGTTCTATAGGTAGATGGAAATAATCTATTATGTTAGATTTCTATTTTTTACTTATCAAAAAGAATTTCTCCTGCCATATGTCCTCCAGAAAAAAAATTCCTGGTTATAGGAAGAACCCCCATCTAATTACGATATATGTGACTTTATTTGTTGTCTCCATTCTGTTCAATATTAGATGTCCTTATTTTTTTCATGTATTTTTCTCATTTACCTAAACTTTTGAGACAATAATTTAGTTGTGCATGTATTCTTGAATGGTGCATAAGATATTTGTTTGTATTCATTTATCAAAACGACTTAATCGCCCTGCTCTAAACAACCCATTTCAATCTTTACGAGCTGATGATTAGGAATGTAAAACCATTTAACAACCTTTACAGAATCTTACTTATAAAAGAAAATCATGATATGTAGTCTATCTTGTATGAGCCTATTTATATGGAAAGTTCAATCATTTTCATATTTTTTTTGTTTACGATACTTATGTGTAGATTCAAATGGTCAACGATTTTTGTCCAAGAAAAGGAAAGAAAAACTTGAAATCTACTTTAATTATTGTTATTACTTTGTATGCCTAGTAGGCAGTGTTAGTTTTTTTTCTTTTATTACTTTGTTGATTTGGATCTGTTTTGATGAGAATGTTTGAATGGAAGAACCTTTGAGTATTTTTATGGGTTAGATATGGATTTATAGAATCTTTCAGGAGTATATATATGTCTGATCTTCAGGTTTGCTCGTTTATAGAACTCTTCTTTTTCATTTTTTTATCATTTATATTTTGGTTATGTTTAATTTTCATGAAGAAAGAATCTGGCTTTTGGATTTCATTTGTGTGCCTGGATTATGGGTAATAGTTGAAAAAAATACAGTACTGCAAGAGGCAAGTTGTACCTTCAAAGCTTAAACATATCAAAGACTAGAACAGAGAAATCCTCTTCCCCTTCTTTCTGTCTGAATCTCCTATCACTTCATGTGCTTCCCCTAGTCAAGTCTTGATCTCATTAACATTTTCATTTGATGCAAGTGTAAATAGCAACTAGCTAGGTTTGATAATATTATTGCTGCAATGATCTTTGTTGCTCATTTTATTTCCTGGATTGTCTTGAAACGAGATAATAATTTCATTTTGTTGCTCATTTGAGAGAAAGAAAGAGGATGCTGTCTAGAACAAGGTGGTGTTCCTCCTTCCTGTAGTCCTACAGCCTTGCTCAAAGAAGCCATACATGTAATCAGTTGTAATCATGTTTGTCACTTTTGCAGATGTGTCTGTAGTATAAATATTTGAGCCTTCATATTATTCCTTTTGATTCTCTCTTTTTTATTGTAGCCTAGAATGTTTTTATTGTATAATTTGTTGACATTATTTCCTCTTGAATGAACATGCAGGTGTGCTATTGGAAATTTCTATAGCTTGCAAAACGACCATAGATATTTAATTTTCATGGGTCCTGCAGTAAAATAGTACCATTAGATATGTAATTTTCATATATCGTAATTTAGTTTTGTAATGTAATGTATAAATACCAAATAATGTAATATGTAGTGAATTACATTATGTGTTGCATGCATTTTCATAATAAATATTGAATTTTTTTTTTAAATTGCATTTAGTTAAAAAGATAGTTATTTGTTTCTAAATTTTGTTATTTTTTACGTAAAATTTAGTTTTCCATTTTGATAAATTATATTATTATGCTTTTCAACATTTTTTCTTGAAAAAATTGCAATAAAATGTAGGATGTTAGGTTAAAAAAATATGTTTTTCAACATTATCTTTTTATTGAAAAAAAATTGAATATAAGCTTTTCTTAATAAAAAAAAAACTATTAGTCCAAAACCCGGATTCAGACTTAGATCATAACCCACGTTGAAATCCGGCCCAAGTTTGAAACTTGAGTTCTGGGCCAGGTATACTCTAATATCCAATTCGAACCCAGATAAACAGTCTTACTTGTAATACATATGATGCTTCTTTTCCATTCTAACTAATCCATTGTAACATATGGGGTCTTTTTTCCATTTCAACTCTTCCTAGTTTTAGATTTTTTTGATAATAGATGATGATCATTCTCAATCAACTTGGATTTATCTTCTAAAATCTAAATCAGATGTCAAATTAGTTTTTATCTTCTTTTATGACATGGTAGCCGCACAATCTCATAAAAAAATTCATTGTGTTAGAAGTGACAAAACTTCGGATGACATAATTTTTTTCACTCTAAATGCATCATTAAACCTCACGATGAGACTCTCAACAAAAGTCTATTGTGGAACATAAACACCAAAATCTGCTCAATGCAACCAAATCTTTTGTAACACCCAAATAGAAAATCCAAACCACATAATTTACACTCCAAAATGACTAGTCAATAATACAATTGGAGTTCCATTAAAACTTTATAAAAAGCAAGAATTTCTCTTTCCCAAGAAATGTAAGATTTCATACACTACCTATCATCACTTATCATATAAGGTATCACAATTTCTCCCCCTTAAATTCTTAATGTCCTCACTGGACCCGTCCATCCTAGGTGGCATTGCTCAATTTCCACATTTCTAACAAGTAAGGCTTTACTACTATTTGTTTAATAAAATAGAGTTAATCATACTTGAACGTTCGAAATAAATTAAACACTTACTATTTACTACTACAATACGAATTGCAAAAATTTAATTCTAAATAATATAATTTAAATCCTTAATTATTTTTTGTAGGAAAAAATAAAGTTTCTATAAAATGTTTTTGAAATAATTGATTTAAACCCATGAAAACTCAAGTTGAAATTGGAATAAGCCCATCTACAACAAAAGCCCATGTGAGTTTAGCCCATCTAAAAAGGTTAGGGTCATTTTGGTCATAACACATAAAAGGATTCAAAGCTTTTACAAGATGGCCACGCGGCAAGGGGCTTTTAATATCAATCTTTGTAATTATACTAACATATGTTTGTACTTATTGTCAAAGCTGAAGACCTAAAAGCAATTTAAAGTAGCATAGATTTATTCTAGAACTAGAGGGTTGTGCGGCATAGCTTACCCAAGAAAAAACAGAGGACAGCAAGCGGAAAAAGGCTGGGCACAACGGTGACAATGGCTAAGGCAACTTCGGCTTGCTCTTGACTATCTGTGGTGGAGGGAGTGCGATGTGAGGGCTATCGTGCACGGGACCGATCACTTTGGGTGGTCTTTGCTGCCCTTTGGGCTTGCTGAGCATGGAGAAGATAGGGTGGCTAATGTTAGTTTCATGGTGAATGAAACTTTAATGTGGGGCTATCGTGCGTGTACAATGCTTTTTTCCCTTGGGTGTGGCTGTTTGCAGGTAACAACTATCATATATCACAGATCGTGAAGTCTATAATCATCTCTATTAATTATAAAGATGACAAAAATAATTGATCCATTAAGTGATTCTACTAACAATAAATGATTCACGGTTTTGTATTAATGAATATAATCAATCCTAATATATTATATCAAATTAATCCAATTTCATTAGCATTAAATAGAAAACAGTTGACGGTTAATGATCAACGATCGCATCTTGCGATGATGATCTTGTATTAATTAATACATGTACAATATTCAAATCCTATGTACTAGATCATGTCAAATTCGATTTTGTTAATTATCATTAACTAGAAAATGGTTAATGGATAACGGTTAACGATCAATGATCATGCAATCTTATAACTAATTAGGTTAGTCAACAAACAGCACATGGCTCCAATTATAAAGGCAACAAAATTGTGCAGTTCTCCAAACTTAATTAATCATATTAATTAGAACACTAAATGATTCTTATAACCATAAATGATTAACGGTCTTATATTAACAAATATAAACGAGTTGTTATAAATGTTAACTTAATTCTATTAGTATTAGTAAATAGAATATACTTTAATTAAGTACCGTCAACAATTCGACTGGTAGTGCAACAATAAACTCGAGGGATTGTCCCCTAAAAGACAGAACAAAAGGAAGAGGTATAAAAAAGATACCGATGGAAAAAGTTCAAAGACCTGTTAATTATTAACAAAGGGATACCTCATATATGCACTGGATTGACATTCACGAATGGTATGATGGGCATTGTATTTCCTCTTTTGATCAAGGTCTACTAGCCATGACCATCAATAACCTTTCAGAATGATTTGTCCGTTTGGATATAAAGTTGATCATCTCACTTCATCTAATCTAATTTTAATTAATAATCTCACAATTATTTACAAATATCTCAATTTATCCCATCTCATCTCATTCTACTATCCAAACGGACCCTTACACTCAAAACTAAGAGGAGATTTGAAAAGGGACCATTTTACTATGTCGTCTAGCTCTTACCATTGGTCGTGCCCTTTAGCGCAATCTCATTTTTTTTTAAATATCTTTTAAATATTTTTTTTTAAATATATACAAATTTATTAGTAGTAACTTTTTTTAAATATTTTTAAAAAGAAAAAAAAATTAAAACATACTAAGCTACTAGCGATCCAACCTAGGGGGCCAACTAGCATTTTCTTTTAAAAAGAGTAATATGTTAGGAAAAATAATATTTGTATTCTTAAGGTATGTAAGTTTTGCATACTTTTTTTTTTAAAAAAAATAGATAAATATTAAATTCATATAAAAAAATTAATTTTTTTAATTACGGATCTCACTATTTTTCAAAATAAGTGTGGGAGATTTATATAGTTTAAATTATATTTAACATTATTCATATATTAAATATAATTTTATTGTGTCCAAGTAACATTAAGAAAGAGTAATTTGTAAGTCACGTGCAGGCCTTTTGAAAATACAAAGAAGTGACGAACAAAGAAAAGGAAAAAATATCGGCTACAAAAACTGATGAAGTAATTGTTGGGTGGGTTTTGCTATTCATCCTCCCCACACTCCACACTCCACACTTTTTAATATTTTTTAATATTTTTTTAAATTTTTTTTTTGAATTTATTTTTTTTAAACTATTTATAATTTTTTATTCACTATTCATATAAAAATATATTTGATAAAAAAAATTAAAAAAAAAATTAAAAAAAAAATGGAGTGTGGAGTGTGGTGTGAATAGTAGGAGGTTGAGTAGAATTTTTGTTGTTGGGTTCTCAAGATTGACTCAAACTCAAATCCAGAACTTCACCTTTCCATTGAAAAAAAAATAGAAATAAAGTTGAAAGAATCGGTGGCTAACTCCATGAAAATGGACCAAAAAAGAATCTGTGGAAAAAGAACCTGTCAGTATTGTCCGGGAGAAAAAACCATTAGTTCCAAGAGATGTCAAATAGCGATGATAGAAATTCAATAGCTAGATTCACGCGCCAGCTTTTAGGTGTCTTGCTGACATGGCGGCAAGCTTGTCGGACAGGTCATATATTATGCTATTATTTTTTTAATATCATTCTTTTATCATTTCTTAATGTAAAGTCATAAATAAAACAATAAATAATTTTCTGATTATTCAATATTATATTAAAGATAATAAATAAAATGATGATGATAATAATCGCTCTCGTTACATTAGTATGGTTTATATATATTATAGGTTAAATACTTATAAAAAAAAATATTATAGGTTAAATTATTTCATATATATTTAGTATATCATATAGGTCAATATATGTTTAATATGTTTAATTCTATTTGCATGTTCAATTACAAAACAATGGTACAGAAGGTGAATATTTTGCAAATTCACATGATTTGGGACCTCCCATCAAGTGACAATAATTAAACAACTTAATTATGCACATTATATGTGCATTCAAGTATTTTATTTAGATATAAATTTTTGTTGCCAAACAGATTTTGTGAGGCCAATCTATCAAATAAATGTGTCGCTTTAAGGACCCGTTTGGATATAAGAAGTATTTTATGATCTTATCTTATCTCATATCATTATTACAATTTTTTTAAATTCTATATAAAATATAATAAAAAATTCAATTTTTTTAAATCTCAAAACAATAATAATATTAAAAAAATAATACTTTAACATTATTTAATTCAACTTTCAACTTCCATCTAAATTTATCTCATCTCAACTCATATCCAAATAGCACCAAATCATAATAACATGCTCTTTTAATTTACTTATCACATTCAAATTGAACTATAAATTATTCAAAGTCAGATAACTGATATGAGAAAAGTATTACATCAAGAAAGAATAGTTGCCACATAATTTACAAGAAATGGCAACCACATTGATGGACAACCTGAAGCAAAACTCAAGATCATAATACTTATTGGTACCATGAAAGTTCAAAACTAACCAGCCCCATGGCTTACCCAACTACATATCATTACAACCATGCATATCTTTTTTACAACCCAAAAGAGTCCAACCTAATACTAGGAATCACTCACTCTTAGTGCACCTCGCAGCCAACTTTGAGGAGATCATCGCAAAAGATATAATAATTTCGTCGAAAATTAAACGCTTCGAAAATTTGACAATAATAGCAATTATTGACAATATGACCTGAATAATTACCGCATAAGATTCTATGTATTTACAGATACTCTCATATATTTGTCCATTGGGTAGAACGAAGCACCCAAAAGAAAAGCTAGCATTTTTTTGCCATGCATTCACAGCAAACATCGTCCACGTTATAAGAGAACTCACCACTGTAAATCCAAGCACCACCCACTTCATAGGCTTGTTATCATTTGACATAATTTGTGCAACCTCTAATGCAAATGCCAAAGCCGCAACAATGCAATCTATAGCTTCCATGATCTGGACATTCAATGATCAACTTATTAACTCGTAATTAATATTAATTGAGTAATGTTATTATTCTATATCTAATTACTATTCTCCGTCATACTTGTTATTGTGATATATTTTAAGTGATTTCATATATCAACTAATTATATAGACAATCACTAAAAATGCACTATTTAACAGATGTGATAAAATCATAAAGTTTAAGATTAGAACAATATTTTCCTAAACTTTTTTTTTATACAAAATCAATCTTACCACAAGGTATATAGACCTCCAACGAGGACTTTGTGGAGGATCTTGCCCGCAGGGGCGGCTCAAAGGCAAGGCAACTAAGGGCACTTGCCTAAGGCCCTACTTAAGTCCCACCAAAAAGCCCCTAATGTGGTTTATTCAAAAACTAAAATTGAAACTAGCCCCTGATTTGTTCAAAAAATTGACACAAGCCATTTATATTCTTTTTAAAAATAAATTATAGAAAAAGAGATATTAAAAAAAGGTTAGTATTGTAATGAACACACCTCGAATATTCTTTTAACATTTTGCTATGAGTTGTAAATAAATTAAAGCAATATGTCCAACAAACCCCTTATAACATAAAAACGTAGTTATTTGAGATACACAGTAAATAATAAAAGAATACAAAATTTGAAAACTTAAAAAATTTCAACTTTAAATAATATTGATGATCTGAAAAAGAAAAGTATAATAATTTTCAAAAAAAAAGGAAAATCGCATACTATAGAATCAAAATGTCTATTTGTTTGTATTATACTTAATTGGAGAGTTGATTGAATTATTATATTAAAAAATTTAAAAAATAATCTCATCTTAAATTCTTGCCTTAGGCCACCGTGTGCATCGAGCCGCCCCTGCTTGCCCAGCCTCTAGATCAACATCTGGATTAACATCTGGCCTACCAACGAAATTATGATTTGGAGTTTCAGGAGATTCTAAGTGCGTTTTGTTGTTGAAATAAGTTGAGTTGAGTTGAGTTTAGATAATAAAATATTGTTAAAATATTATTTTTGAATATTTTTATTGTTTTGAAATTTGAAAAAGTTGAATTATTTATTATATTTTGTGTTGGAATTTGAAAAAGTTATAATGATGAGTGAGATGAGATGAGTTTGGTTAAGGAACCAAACGAAGCCTAAATCATTACCTGTTGGACTACGCGAAGTCTCATCTCTCTCTACAACCGAGTTTACCGAACTCTCTTCTCTGTCAATAATCTGCAAAAGTTTAAAAAAATATGCGATATTACGGAAGTGTTTTAAAATATAAGATTCTCATCTTATCTTATTATTATAATTTTTTTAAATTTTTATATAAATATAATAAAAAATTTAATTTTTTTAAATCTCAATTTAACTTTTTAAATCTTAAAATAATAATAATATTAAAAAATAATATTTTATTTAATTTTTAACATTAACTAAAAATTCACATATCAACATCCTAACCTAAGAGTATATCTGATCAATTTAAGATCGCCAACAAAGAAACAATCCAACTCAATTTTTTTATGAAAACCAGTTCAAAACAGTACATTAAAATATAGCAACCTAGGCAATATAAGGCAACAAATACCCAGGACTGTAAATATACGATAAATACATAGAAATAAGCTGCAGGAAAACTAGATCCCTACGACGGTTTGGACATAAGCTAGCTAGAAATAGGAACACTCCTTTCATCCTTCAACATAAAAACTATTTTGCACCAGCAGCTCGAGCATGAATTCCGTACTTGAGCAAGCTGATCAAATCCCCTGGATCAGAACGAATCAACAGACTCAAGCTCTACAACACCAACTCGATCTAGTAAGCTCTACGACTCCAACTCGATCGACTCGAGCTCTACGACGACAGAGTCAAGCTCTTCGACACCATCTCGACGAAGTCGAGCTCTCTTTTGACACCATTGGCGTCGAGCACGCCGACATGACCATCTCGATGGTCTTCGAGGTGTCGAGCTCTAGGACAGAGTCAAGCTCTTCGACACCATCTCGACGGAGTCGAGCTCTCTTTTTGACACTGTTGGCGTCGAGCACGCCGCATGGCCATCTCGACGACCCTGCTCTAGCCAGGAGCAGGAACTACACCGCAAAGGAGATTTAACATAAAATTAACCAACATAAAATTAACGCCGCATGACCATCTCGACGACCCTTCTCGAGCTCTCTTTTGACACCATTGGCGTCGAGCACGCCGACATGACCATCTCGATGGTCTTCGAGGTGTCGAGCTCTAGGACAGAGTCAAGCTCTTCGACACCATCTCGACGGACTCGAGCTCTCTTTTTGACACTATTGGCGTCGAGCACGCCGCATGACCATCTCGACGACCCTTCTCTAGCCAGGAGCAGGAACTACACCGCAAAGGAGATTTAGCATAAAATTAACCAACAAATGAAGAGTCCTCCAAGTTTTTGAAACAGACCTGAGAAGTGGTTGAATTTCCCGCCTCATCAACCTCCAAGTTTACGCTGTCTCCAGTTTCTTTCACCACAATATGTTTCATGATCGGATTTTCAGTTGTTTCTGTTGGAGGCTGAAGTATCTGCTCATTCTCCATTTCTGAAAAGAGAAAGGCCGGGGAAGGAAGATGGGTGAGAAATTTAAGAGGTATTGATGTACAGAGAGTGCAGAGAAACAGAGAGAAAGGAAGTGAAAGACTACACACACGAGACGAAGAGCAATATAATCCAGATGAAAGGAAGTGAAAACTCTATACTTAAAAGCTAACAGAAAGTGAATATCAAAAAAAAAAAAAGTTAACAGAAAGCGTCGTGCGTTTGCCTATCCGCCACCAATCCAACGGTGATAAAATGTCCGGCGTTTGCCTATCCGCCAACAATCCAACGGTGATAAAATGTCGTGCGTTTGCAGTTTTCTGTTTTTTAGTATTTAAATAAAAAAAAAATAGGTTATTTAGACGTGTCTATAATAGCAGAGTCTCATATTCCTCCTGCATGGAAGGATGAGTGGTTCTCTTCTTTAAAAGATAGATCGTTTTAATTTTATTTTTATAAAGCGTTCTCTTTATTAGAAGAGAGTTTTATAAAAATTAAGACAATATTCACTATAAATGAATTTGTGTGTGGGAGAATAGATGCGTAGTTTAGCTTGTAGTTCAGATTTTTCTTGTATTGTTAAGTCAACAGCTATAATTTCAGTTTATAAAATAAAATGAAGTCTGTTTCAAAATAATAATAATAAAATATTTTAATAAATACTTTCGTAGATTCTCTCTTATATTTTCAATATTTTAATAAAAAAATATTTGTTTTTAGTTTATACAATATTTTATACCGGGCTTTTAAACAAGGTAAATGTTTTTAAAGTTGAGTAGCATTTGAAGTCTCCTAAATTTATAAATGTGACGTTTGTATAGTGAATTTAAATTAGATGAGTTAAAATAATAATTGAAAATTAAATAAATTATTATTAGAATATTATTTTTAATATTATTATTATTTCAGAATTTGAAAAAGTTAATTAATTTATTATATTTTATATACAAATTTAAAAAAAATATAATAATGAAATGAGAAAAGATAATGTGAAATAAGATAAGTTGAGATAAGATAAATTGAGAGATTTCGGATAGGTTTGGAAAACAAGTTTTACTCAAAATTTTCATTTTCATCTCATCTCATTTCTACACTTTTTCAAATCCCCATACAAAATATAATAAATAATTCAACTTTTTCAAATCCCAATATAACTTTTTCAAATTCCAATTTAACTTTTTCAAATCTCAAAATTAAAAAATAATATTTTAAACTTTAAAACAAAACACAAAATTCTCATCTCATCCCCAAACATAATCGAAATTGCCTCAATTTGATTGCATTAATTTTTAGGGTGGGTTTGGATGTTGAAGTGAGTTGAATTGAGTTGAGTTGAGATGATAAAATATTGTTAGAATATTATTTTTTAATATTAAAGTTGTTTTAAAATTTAAAAAAATTGAATTATTTATTATATTTTATATTAAAATTTAAAAAATATGTAATGTTGAGTTGAGATAAATTGAGATAAGTTAAAATGTAAACGCACCCTCATTCTTGCTCTTTTAGCCCTTGGACTTTTCTTGCGAGTGAGAGACAGTAAAGTTGTGGAGACAAAAATTTATCTGATATACTGTTATGTAACCATCAAACTCATAATAGTCTCATTAGGCAGTATTTAAAGTCACCTGACTCTCGCGATTTATATTTCCAAGTGACTAGGGTGTCGTTGCATGTGCATTAGGAAACAAACAATAATGATGATTTGACAGAAGGACTGTAGCTTCACCAATATCCTACTGTCAATTGCATGAAATTATTAAAATGAGATAGAATGTGACGAGATATTGAGATTAAAATTTAAAAATTAAATAAAATATTATTAAAATATATTTTTAATATTATTTTTATTTTAAGATTAAAAAAATTAAATTATTTATTTTATTTTGTATTAGAATTTGAGAAAGTTATAATAATTAGATAAAATAAAATGAGATGAATTCAAAAAAATTAAATTATTTATTTTATTTTATATTAAAATTTAAAAAAATATAATGATAAAATTAAAATAAAATAAAATATTTTTTAAAAACAAACGAAGTCTAATAATCTCATCCTCGTGCAACAAAACACCAAATGAATTTCAAACACAAAATAAAGCTTCCCGTGACGAATTCCAATTAATCAAATGAAACACTTCATCTGGAACTCTTTTATCTTTACCTTTTATCTAGACAATTTACGTGTAGAAGAGTTTCCATCGCGAGTAATGATAGGCTTATAATTCTTTTTTCTAATTTTTATACAATTATGTATTAAATTGAAGGTATTTATATAATACAATATTATTTTTATAAATTATTTTATAAAACTATCCGGTTGTATAAAAATTATAAAAACTAATTATAATTATATCATGGGGTATATAGCCAGGCTCCAACAAGGACTTTGGGAGAATATTGTCAATTCATCTTATCTAATAATTATAATTTTTTTAAATTTTAATATAAAATAGAATAAATAATTTAATTTTTTCAAATCTCAAAATAGTAATAATATTAAAAAATAATATTCTAACAATATTTTATTTAACTTTTAACTTTCATCTCAACTTAATTTAACTCAAATTAACATCCAAACGCAAAAGTCTCATCACTCCTGTCAACCAAGTCTGCCAAAATCTCTTGAATTTCAATAATCTGCAAAAGTTTAAACACATGAGCGGTGCTATTCTGACGATTTGCCCGCTAGGCTATTTGGCATTTTCTTTTTTCTTTTCATGTTTTTTTAATATATTTAAATATTTTTTTAAAAAATATGTCAATACATTAAAAATAACTTTCTTAATCATGATGTAAAAAAGACTAAATATACAAGTGGTCAAAATAAGTGAATAAAGTGATAGGACAAATTAGCATTTTCCTAAACATATAAGCAGTGCTACTATGCCGTCTAAGTAGCACTGCTTGCTCCATTTGCCCCTAGGCCATTTTGGCCTTTTTTTTTTCTCATTTTTCTTTTCATTGAGAATACATTATATATGACCCTGAAAATACACCTTACTAAATCCTCATTGAAAATGAAAGAGAGAGAATTTTTTTAAAAAAATAATATGTAAATTGAAGATCACCAACAAAGAAACAATCCAACTCAATTTTTTATTGAACAAGTAGATGAGCAGCATTGAGGTAAATGAAAACCACTTCAAAACAAAGAGTCTATAAAAATACAACAACCTAGGCAATATAAGCCAACAAATACCAAGGACTGTATATATACTATAAATACATAGAAATCAGCTGCAGTCAAATTTAGTAAGGGTGCGTTTGGATGTTGAAGTGAGTTGAGTTGAATTGAGTTTAGATGATAAAATATTGTTAAAATATTATTTTTTTTAATAATATTATTGTTTTGAAATTTGAAAAAATTGAATTGTTTATTATATTTTGTGTTAGAATTTGAAAAAATTATAATGATGAGTGAGATGAGATGAGTTTGGTTTGAAAACCAAACGAAGCCTTAGACCCTACAACAGTTTGGACATAAGCTATAAATAGGAACACTCCTCCCAACTTAACAACATGAGTATGTTGCACCAGCAGCTCGAGCATGAGTTCCGTACTTGCGGGTAAAATTAACCAACAAATGAAGAGTCCTCCAAGTTTTTTGAATTTCCTGCTCAGCAACTTCATCTGTTTGGATGATGAACTCTCGACTCATCTCATTTCAAATGAATTATTGATGAGACTAATTATTTTTTAAATTTTTTATAAAAAAAGTTAAACACATCTCAAACTATTTCATACATTTTAACTTAAAAAATTAAATTCATCTCAATTTAAAAAAAGTTAAATTCATCTCAATAGAACCAATAGTACTATTTACGACTCAACTTATCTCAACATCTAAATACTTAAGTTGCGTCTAGATAGTAAGGTATTCTGAGATATTCTATAAATAATAATAATAAAATATTAAATAGTAGTTAATAGTAATGAAAAATATATAAAAATTAATAATAAATATTAGTGAAGTATTCTCAGACCTTAGTATCCAAACTAGACTTTTCTAATTTGAATATAAAAATTAGTTCAGATATTTTCAAAATACCTCACTACTAATCTCTTTTTTTTAAGAATGGATTACGTACGCCGTCTCCAGTTTCTTTCATCGCAATATATTTCATGATCAGATTTGCCGTTGTGTCTCTTGGGAATGCCTCTTTGAATCGGATTTGTTGTAAATGTAGAGTTTACACCAACCAATGAATGCCCAACACATCAGTATTTTATTATTTTTATGGTAGACCATGGAATGTTTGCTTATTTTAAAATGACAAACTGTCTTCCTCTTCCTCTGTATCACCTCTCTCATATCACCAACTTTCGATGCTTCACTTTCTTTGTCTAGACTCTAAACAAAAAAGTAGCATAATTTTTTATTTTTTATTTTTTTGACCGTGGGTGGATCTCGTTTAGTCGCAGAAGATTAGAAATGAAAGATAGGGCATGTTTGGAAATTTGGAATAACTCACAATTTTAAAAATAGTAATGAAATAATTTGAGATAAAATGTGTTATTAGATTTTAAAAAATAGAAAGAAAAAATTAATTATAAATATTATAAAGTTAAAAAAAAATTATTTAAACATTATTTTTGTTTTGAAATTTGTAAAAATTGTTTTGAATTTTTTATTTTGTTTTAAAATTTATATTAATTTTTATGTTTGAATAATGATTTAATAATAATTAAATTAAAAAATTAAAATTTAAAATTTAAAATTTAAAAATTAAAAAATATTTTATATTTAAATGATAGGGAGTTGGGCCTCATCACTCAAACCCCATCATTTTATACATAGCTACCCTTCATTTTTAGTAACGCAATAAAATAACTGTAGCCTAATTATAAATTTATCATTTTCTTTCACACGGTCCAAATAGTCAAGTGTTATGAGAGGTATGTTGTGCCACGTGTGGGTCTATTGTCGTCATTTGATATATTTTACTGTCATTTTTAGAGTTTGTCAAGATTTGCCCGTCTATTATTTTCTTTCTTTCTTTTTTTATTAAAAAAAGTGGAGAGGGACATAATTTCCGCCTCTACACATGATCATAAAAAGCCTCACTCGCTGCGACGTCTTCGAATTGACTACTCGCCATCCGCCTGTCTTTTAACTTTGATCAGTATGCAATCTGTTGTGCTAGTCCGAGTATTGGGTATTGGGCTGTTGTTGAATAGGTTTTAGGGTTTTAGGGTTTAGGAAATAAATAATTTAAAGCTATGCCTAATGAATCGGTGACTTTTGTTGGTCACAGGATCTTACAAATTCACAGACAACAATATAAATATATATATATATATATATATATATTTTTTTTTTTAACAATGTAGTGAATTTTTTTTTTCAAAAAATGCTTAAAAGTTAAAAGTACAAATAAAAAATGAATCAAGAAAAATAAAAAAAAGATAAAAAAAAAAAAAACCCTTTTTGTTCTTGTCGGGAGCCGTCTCATGCTATCTTTGCCTAAAAGAACAAAAATGAAAATTGATGCCAATGAAATCTGGATCCCAAGTTTGGGATATTGTAAAAAAGTGGTCTGATATCCTACATGAGTCAAAAAACTTTGTTTCATGATTGTAATGAGTTTGGATGTTGTTAATGTTGCTGCACTTGTTTTGGTTTTCCCAAACTTGTTTATCAATCTCAATGCATATTACAATTTATTTTAGCAAAAAATCTTCACAACTTTCTACTATTCACCTACACTCCACACTCTATATTTTTTTTCTTTTATCATATATTTTTTATATAAATAGTGAATAGAAAATTTGAAATAGTTTAAAAAGAAAAAATTCAAAATTTTTTTTTTAAAATATTAAAAAATTAAAAATTTTAAAAAAATATAGAGTATAGAGTGTGGTAGAAGTTGTGTAGTAAAACCCTTATTTCAAAGTAAAAGCATGTTGAAATGGGTGAACAACTAATAGGAGCATGATGACGAGATTGATGTTAGTTATGCTAGAGAAAGGATCTCACCACGCCACCCTTGCGTGGAGCCGGCACTTCATGGCATTTCTTCTACCTCTGTATGTCGTCAAAGAAACGAGTTTTCATCGCCATTTCTTTCTTTTGGATTATATTCCTTTTCGTCTTCTATGCCTAGTCTTTCACTTCCTCACTCTCTCTTTCAAATAACAATCACCCAAAGAAGATGACAACTGAGATTGTGATGAAGACATTGCACTTTATTAAACATAAACATCCATGAAACAAGTAAAATATTAGTATAGTGGTAAAAACCCTTGGAAAAAATAATATCATGAATGAGTTCAAACTCCATGATTGTTTGCTTGAAAACCTTAGAAGGAACCATATAGAATACCGAGCTTCATACTGTTGTAGCTATTTTGTAGTTTGTTGGTAGTAAATAAAATGTCTGTTGGTATTTGCTAAAAAAAATAATAATGAAGTCCCTAACACATGAATGCATATCTGTTGGGTGGTTTGGATAAGTATTTGATCTATAAAATGCATGTATCAAGTGTGGGTAAGGGTTAGGGTGGATGATGTGTCAAGAATTACCTAGCAGAATGCAGCTCTCTTCCTGTTCTATTGATCAGAAGCATATAGCAGCACATCAAAAAGCACAATGCTCTTAAATGTGCATTTTTTTAGTATACTAGGCCTATGGTGCACACCACTAAAAGAGTTCATCTTGTTAAGAAACCATTTCAACAACTAGTTTAGCTTTACATGCAGGAAATTATAACTTAAAAAATGCAGGAAATTAAAACATAAAAAATGATCTAGTTTTACATGCATTGGCTTATCAGGAAGCTAGGTGCAAACCATATTCTGAAATCATCTTGCTTAAAGTAATCAATGAACCCGTGGATTGGCAAAAACCAGAGATCATTACATTTATTTATTCTGAGTCACTCTCACACATTTTCTCAAACACAGGATTGACCGCACGAATTTTTCAATAACAACTGAACACATAATTTCCAACAAAAGATCTATTATGACAAAAATGCCTTAATTTCCATAATTACCAACTAGCTTAATTTCCAATACGAACTCAAACACAGAGTTACCATTACCAAATGCCTTAATTTCTAACAAAAATCAGAAAGCATACCAAATGCAGTAATTAAAGATCTATTCTTATTTGAATTACTCAACTGGAAAACCACATTGCAAAAATAGAAAAACATTGCCATAAAAAAATTGTTAGAAATCAACCTATCTCACGAATGGAGTGAAGTTAGGGCTGGGCTCAGAAGAAATTAGGGCTCAGACGAGGTGTTTTTAGAGCTGGGCTCAGACGGAATTACTCTTTTGGGCGGAATCAACTCCTCCACCACCTCACACGACGACATTAGGGTTTGGGCGGAATTAGCTCTTCTGGGCAACAAGAATCTCCACCACCGACGGAGTGAAGTTAGGGCTACTCTTGTAGGCAAACGTTCGGTCTCGGGGAGGAAGGAAGCAATCTCTTATGAAGAGAAGACCACCCAAACGAAGAAGGGGGGGAGAGTTGCTCTTCTGGGCAGAGCTTAGGTCTTGGAGAGGAAGGAATTTCTCAATTCATTGGGCATGTGAGGAAGGAAGCAATTTCTCAATTCGTTACATCTCAGAGAGGAAGGAAACCCAACTTAATAAAACATGGCGTTTTTGCCACGTTGTGCGTGCGCAACCAGTCCTCTGATACGGAACTGCATAAAGACTTTCTCATGTCAAATAGTGATGATAGAAATTCAATAGTGAGATTCACGCGTGAGCATTTAGGTGTCTTGTTGACATGGCGGCAAGCTTGTCGGACACGTCATATATTGTGTTATTATTTTTTTAATATCATTGTTTTATCATTTATTAATGTAAAATCATAAATAAAATAATAAATAATTTGCTGATTATTTAATATTATATTAAAGATAATAAACAAAATGATGATGATAATAACCGTTCTCGTTTCATTAGTATGGTTTATATATATTATAGGTTAGATTATTTCATATTTTAGATATATATTTAGTATATCATATAGGTCAGTATATGTTTAATATGTTTAATTCTATTTGCATGTTCAATTACAAAACAATGGTACAGAAGGTGAAGATTTTGCAAATTCACATGTTTTGGGACCTCCCATCAAGTGACAATAATTAAACAACTTAATTATGCACATTATACGTGTATTCAAGTATTTTATTTATATATAAATTTTTGTTGCCAAACAGATTTTGTCATGCCAATCTATCAAATAAATGTGTCGCATTTAAGGACCCGTTTGGATATAAGAAGTGTTCATGATCTCATCTTATCTCATATCATTATTACAAATTTTTTAAATTTTATACAAAATATAATAAATAATTCAACTTTTTCAAATCTTAAAACAATAATAATATTAAAAAATAATACTCTAACAATATTTCATTTAACTTTCAACTTCTATATCAATTTATCTCATCTCAACTCATATCCAAACAGCACCAAATCATAATAACATGCTCTTTTAATTTACTTATCATATTCACATTGAACTATAAATTATTCAAAGTCAGATAACTTATATGAGAAAAGTATTACATCAAGAAAGAATAGTTGCCACAAGAAATGGCAACCATGAAAGTTCAAAACCAACCAGCCCTTTGGCTTACCCAACTACATATTATTGCAACCATGCATATCTTTTTTTACAAACCAAAAGAGTCCAACCTAATACTAGGAATCACTCTTGAGTGCACTCGCGGTCAACTTTGAGGAGATCATCGTAGAAGATATAATAATTTCACCGAAAGTCATATGCATCGAAAATTTGACAATAATAGAAATTATTGACAATATGACTTGAATAATTGCCGCATACGATTCTACATATTTACATAAACTCTCATATATTTGTCCATCAGGTAGAACGAAGCACCCAAAAGAAAACTTAGCATGTTTTTGCCTTGCATTCAGGGCAAACGTCGTCCACGTTATAAGACAACTCACCACAGTAAATCCCAACACCACCCACTTCAGAGGCTTGTTATTGTTCGACATAATTTGTGCAACCTCTAATACAAATGCCAAAATCGCAACAATGCAATCTATAGCTTCCATGATCTGGACATTCAATGATCAACTTATTAACTCAATGTTATTATTCTATATCTTATTATTATTCTCCATCATACTTGCTATTGTGATATATTTTAAGTGATTTCATATATCAACTAATTATATAGGCAACCACTAAAAATGCACCATTTAACCGATGTGACAAAATCATAAAGTTCAAGATTAGAACAATATTTTCCTAAACTTTGTTTTTTATACAAAATCAATCTTACCACAGGGTATATAGACCTCCAACGAGGACATTGTGGAGTATCTTGCCCAGCTTCTTGATCAACATCCCGATTAATACTCAAAATTTCATGTAAATTATGATTTGGAGTTTCTGGAAGACCATGGTCAGGTTCTGAATCATTAATTATTGGACTAAAAATCTCATCACTCTCTTCAACCGAGTTTGCCAAAATCTCTCGTCTTTCAATAATCTGCAAAAGTTTAAACAAATATATGTGATGCTAAGAATATATCTCAGTTGAAGATCGCCAACAAAGAAACAATGCAACTCAATGTTTTACGAAAACCTGTTCAAAAGAGTCTATAAAAATACAACAACCTAGACAATATAAGCCATTGAATACCAAGGACTGTATCATGTATAAGATATATACGTAGAAATCAGCTGCAAGCTGGAAATCTAGCTCCCTACAACAGTTTGGACATAAGCTATCTAGAAATAGGAACACTCCTTGACGGAGTCGAGTTCTCTCTTTGACACTATCGAGATCTCGATGGAGTCGATTTCTTCTACACCATCTCGACGGAGTCGAGCTCTTCGACACCAGCTCAATGGAGTCGAGCTCTCTTTTTGACACCATTGGCGTCGAGCACGCCGACATGACCACCTCGATGGTCTTCGAGGTGTCGAGCTCTTCGACACCATCTGGATGGAGTCGAGCTCTAGGACAGAGTCAAGCTCTTCGACACCATCACGACGGAGTCGAGCTCTCTTTTTGACACCATTGGCGTCGAGCACGCCGACCTGACCATCTCGATGGTCTTCGATGTGTCGAGTTCTTCTACACCATCTGGATGGAGTCGAGCTCTAGGACAGAGTCAATCTCTTCGACACCATCACGACGGAATCGAGCTCTCTTTTTGACACCATTGGCGTAGAGCTAGATCGACTCGAGCTCTACGACAGAGTCAAGCTCTTCGACACCATCTCACGGAGTCGAGTTCTCTCTTTGACACTATCGAGATCTCGATGGAGTCGATTTCTTCTACACCATCTCGACAGAGTCGAGCTCTTCGACACCAGCTCAATGGAGTCGAACTCTCTTTTTGACACCATTGGCGTCGAGCACACCGACATGACCATCTCGATGGTCTTCGAGGTGTCGAGCTCTTCGACACCATCTGGATGGAGTCGAGCTCTAGGACAGAGTCAAGCTCTTCGACACCATCACGACGGAGTCGAGCTCTCTTCTTGACACCATTGGCGTCGAGCACGCCGACCTGACCATCTCGATGGTCTTCGAGGTGTCGAGTTCTTCTACACCATCTGGATGGAGTCGAGCTCTAGGACAGAGTCAATCTCTTCGACACCATCACGACGGAATCGAGCTCTCTTTTTGACACCATTGGCGTAGAGCTCGATCGACTCGAGCTCTACGACAGAGTCAAGCTCTTGGACACCATCTCGACGGAGTCGAGTTCTCTCTTTGACACTATCGAGATCTCGATGGAGTCGTTTCTTCTACACCCTCTCGACAGAGTCGAGCTCTCTTTTTGACACCATTGGCGTCGAGCTCGCCGACATGACCATCTCGATGGTCTTCGAGGTGTCGAGCTCTTCGACACCATCTGGATGGAGTCGAGCTCTAGGACAGAGTCAAGCTCTTCGACACCATCACGACGGAGTCGAGCTCTCTTTTTGACACCATTGGCGTCGAGCATGCCGACATGACCATCTCGACGACCCCTCTCTAGCCAGGAGCAGGAACTACACCGCAAAGGAGATTTAACATAAAATTAACCAACAAATGAAGAGTCCTCCAAGTTTTGAAACAGACCTGAGAAGTGGTTGAATTTCCTGCCTCATCAACCTCCATGTTTACGCTGTCTCCTGTTTCTTTCACCGCAATATGTTTCATGATCGGATTTTCAGTTGTTTCTGTTGGAGGCTGAAGTGTCTGCTCATTCTCCATTTCTTGTAAAGAGAAAGAGAAAGGGGAAGGAAGGTGGGTGAGAAATATAAGAGGTATTGATGTACAGAGCGTGTAGATATTTGAATCCTTGAAACTCTTACTGCAATGATTCCAGATTCCAAGGATAAAGAAATCACATTTAATATATACATACGTGCCATGATTTATTAATATATTAAAACACTTACAGATTGCTCGCGGGTGGGGGGGTTGTTGGCTCATGTCTGGTCGACGCCTCAATCTCTTTGTCGCACCTTGCTTCGTTAATTTATCAGAAGTTTCGTTTATCTTTCTGATACATATTGAAATATTCAATCTCTACAGATATTTCTATTTTATCGTCAACAGTTCCTACCCTTTTTTATTTTTATTTTTATTTTTATTTTTACTTAATAGTTAAATAAATGGTTTTAACAAATTTGTGATTTTTTTTTCAAAAAAACAATATTTATAATGATTTGTAAAATATTTTAAAAAAAACACACAAACTAAAAAATACATTTTACACTTATCATTGAGAACTCTCACGACCACCTCTCGATGGTCGTAACAATTCCCATTTAACATATAGCAAAAAATACTACTTTATTAAAAAAAATCTAATTTAAATAATTATATTTAAAAATATTTACACCACACATTATTTATATAACATAATTTGATTAAAAAGATAAATTTTAAAATTTAAATTTTATAAATCAAATCATCACATATAATAGTGTATATTGTAAAAGCTTTTGAATAACTATCATTTATGATTCGCCTGTAGTAGAATTACAAAATAATTATAAAAATGTCAAAAGATTTACCATTTTTTTATTTCACTCATTGTCAGCCTAATGCGATTCTATTATATATGAATACAGAGTGGACTCGTACAGTCAGAGTTTGTTAAGGAAAATATCAAAGCAAGCGCCAACTCAGCAGAAGTATCCACCAACAGTAATGTACAGCTTAAGACACGCACAGCAGGGAAGAAGGAAGCACAGCAGAGAAGCAAAGAATCATCCAGAAATACGGAAAACACAATGAATTCACACTGGCTATTTTGCTCTGTCATTCTCTCGAGCATCTGGCATGCATACAATTATTTCACAAATTCATAATAAAATAATATTTATTAATTCAAACTCATCAAAATCAGACAAAAGTAAAAAAAAATATTTTAATAATTACTTTCACAGACTCTCTCTTATACTTTTAATATTTTAATAAACAAAAATTGTTTTAGTTTATGTAATATTTTATATCAGTATTTTAAGTAAAATATTATTATAATATTATTTTTTTAATATTATTATTCTTTTGATATTTAAAAAAATTAAATTATTTATTATATTTTATATGAAAATTTAAAAAAATTATAATAATGAGATGACATGACATGACATGAGATAAAATATTTTTACTATTCAAACGAGACTTTTATATTTAGTCGAGATCCTCTGCCACTCAATCTCTAGGCTTGTTGTGGGTTTTTATTTTTTTTTTATTTTTTTTTTCATAATTTTTTAACATATTTAAATATTTTTAAAAAAATAAAAAAAATACATCAATACATTAAAAATTACTTTCTTAATTATTCAGTAAAAAAAAAATTAAATATAGAACTTCCTTTGACTCGCAATCTCTTTGTCGCAACAACAACTTCCTTGAAACTTTCATATGGATATCCAAATATTAAATATCTACAAACAAAAATGTTTCGATATTGAAAAGTAGAATTTGGTGAGGGATTAAAATGTTTAGTACCTCATTCTCAGGTTCCAATTTTCACGAACGAGACAGAGATAACCTCATTCTCGTGCTCCTATATAATATTCCTCGTTCACACATTTCCACATGTTTGCACTCTTCTACTTTCAGAAAGTATATCATTAAACAAATTAAAGTTGTCGCTTATAGTAAATCAGACGCCACTTATTTATAATATCCAAAAGTCCGCTCCAAGTGGGAAAAAAAGAAGATTTCATTGCCTCAATTTAGTTGCATTAATTTTCATTTTTGTTCTTTTACCCCAAGACTTAATATTTTCTTGCGAGCTAAAGACAGCAAAGTTGTGGAGACATAAATTTGTCTGATACACTGTTGACTATGAATTTTTTAAATCTGGTAGCTGATCAGTGGCGGAACCACGTTGAGGTTAGAGGGGGCCATGGCCCCTCTAGCCTCCCCAAAAAAAATCATCATCATTATTTAAATTCAAATAAAATTTGATAAAAATAATATTAATCTCAAAAATTTAAAAATATGAAAATTTTCTTCTAATCCCATCTAAAATTCTTGAGTCTTCTTAAAAGCATGAAAAAACAGTTTCTATATTTTCTTACAGTTCATAATTTTTTATCAGTAGACAATATTTTATTGATCAAAAGAATAATTTTTGCATCCAAAATATAAAAAAAGGAGTATATATACATGCATAAAAAATGCAAAAAATATACCACCGAAAATTTAAAAACTTGAAAATATGAGTTAAAAAATATACAATCCAAAAAATATATTCTTATAAATTTAATGAATATGAAATTAAATTATGTCTATAATGTATTTACTTAGAATTATAATGTATTTTCATTACATATATCATATGGCCTCTCCCAACATAGAATTTCTGGTTCCACCACTGTAGCTAACCATCAAACGCATCGGCTCATTAG
This sequence comes from Cyclocarya paliurus, assembly GCA_029856935.1. Classification (NCBI taxonomy): domain Eukaryota; kingdom Viridiplantae; phylum Streptophyta; class Magnoliopsida; order Fagales; family Juglandaceae; genus Cyclocarya; species Cyclocarya paliurus. The sequence continues at coordinate 22,150,585 of CM056952.1, forward strand.
GCAGTATTTAAAGTCAAGAAGTGATACGGATTAGCCACTGTTCACGGCTGATCCGCATCACACCTGACGTGTCCTCTTTTTTCTTTTTCTTTTTTAATCTTGTTTTCCTCTCCCCACCCGTTTCTCTCTCCCTCGCTCGATTCGCTCTCTCGGCTCATTGCCTCACCCAGCTCCGCCGTGCGCTACCTGCAGTGCAGCCGCCCACCACCATCGACTCCCCCTCGCGCCGGCAACCTCCAACCACCTGTAGTGCCCTGTGCTCGACGGAAGCCCCCACGCGAAACCCAAAATGGGTTCTCCTAACGGTTTGTTGCTGCTACCGCCGTCGTCGTCAGCCTCCAGCCCCACCGTCGAGCACCATCGAGCCCCTTGACCTCCCCCTAGCCTCGTCAAGCACGTCAGACCTCTCCCTCTCTTTCCCGAAATGGGTTTAACCTATACTGGTTCTGCAGTGCCACCAAGCCATACGCCGCCACCCACGGCTCCAGCCGCCACCTTGAGCCTCCCTCAGCCACCAGAAGCTCCACTGCACCTCCCTCAGCCCTCCATGCTCAGCCATGCCACTCATTTGGCCTATGGGGGTATGGGTGGGGGAGAGGAGACCGACGTGGGTTGCGGGTGGGGGTGGGGGAGAGGATACCGACATCGGTTGGGAGAGAGGATACCAACGCCGGGTGGGAGAGAGGATGTCGATGCCGGCTGCTGGTGGGGGTGGGGGAAGAGGATGGGTGAGGGCCGGGGGGGGGGTCTCGGGTGACACGAGGTAGAGGAAAAGAAGAAGACAAGTGAAATGAGAGAGAATGGGTTTTGTTGTGAGGGTTTTTTTGGTCATTTTACTTGGGACACGTAAGGTGTGTGTTGTGTACTCCGAAATAGTGGCTGATCCTAAGATTTATTCTTTAAAGTCACCTGACTCTCGCGATTTATATTTACGTGTGAATAGCGTGTCGTTGCATGTCCATTAGGAAAGAAACTGATTTGCCCTCTCACTAATCTAATCGGGATGCTTTCGGCAGAAGGACAGGACTGTCAACTTCACCAATAACCTATGGTCAATTGTATCAATTATAGAACTAAATCTCATCCTCGTGCAACAAACACCAAATGAATTTCAAACACAAAATATAGCTTCTCGTGACGAATTCCAATTAATCAAATGAAACACTTCATTTGGAACTCTTTTGTCTTTACCTTTTATGATTTATCTAGACAATTTACCTGTAGAAGAGTTTCCACCGCGAGTAATGATAGTCTTATAATTCTTTTTTCTAATTTTTATACAACTATGTATTAGATTGAAGGTATTTATATAATACAATATTACTTTTATAAATTATTTTATAAAAATATCCGGTTGCATAAAAATTATAAAAAATAATTATAATTATATCATAGGGTATATAGACAGCCTCCAACAAGGGCTGTTTTTAATTATAATTATAGCTATATCCTCGCAACTAACAACATAACTACATTATGAGTAAAGCTATTCTCCCCGCTCTCAGCTCCTGCAGTATTTTTTTAATTTTTTTAATTCTTTTTTTACTTATTGATTAAGCAAATATATTTTTAATGATATTCTATTTTTTTATTTTCTTAAAAAAATATTTAAAAGTGTTAAAATATATATATATATATATATATAAAATACAATATTACATTAACTGTAGCTTCCGGTAGGAGCTGGAACGGTGGGTGTAGAGTCACCCTAACTATATTGCACCAGCAGCTCGAGCACGAGTTCCGTACTTGCTGATAAAATTAACCAACAAATGAATAGGCCTCCAAGTTTTTTAAAGAGTTGAATTTCCTGCTCGAAAACCTCATCAGTTTGGAAGATGAACTCTAACTCAACTCATTTCAAACGAATCCTTGATGAGATTTAATATTTTTTCAATTTTTCATAAAAAAAATTAAACTCGTCTTAAACTATTTCATATATTTTAATCTAAAAAATTAAAGTCATTTCAACTTAAAAAAAGTTAAATTTATCTCAATGAGACCAATATTACTATTTATAACTCAACTCATCTCAACATCCAAATGAGGTATTTTGATATATTCTGTGAATAGTAATTAAAAAATAATAATAAAATATTAAATAGTAATTAATAGTAGTGAAAAGCAGATAAAAATTAATAATAAATAATGGTGAAGTATTCTAAGATCTTAATACCTAAATTAGGCTTCCTAATTTGGATACAGAGATTATCTCAAATATTTTCAGAAGAGTGGTGCTACTTTACTACCTGAGTAGCACCATCCCATCATACCGCCCATTGCTAGTCTGAGTATTGGGCTGTTGTTGAATAGATCTTAGACCTTGTAAGGCACGTTCAATTACGGCCCACTACTCAGACTAATGCTGCAGATTGTTAAAAAAAAAAAAATTTAAAATAATGCCTAATGAATTTGTTGGTTATAGGATCTTACAAATTCACATACAACAGTATATATATATATATATATATATATATATTATATATATATATATATATATATATATATATATATAACACAAACAGAAATACTATCGTCACCGAGAGTTGGGTCCCGATAAAATTTTTTTTCTTTATACTTAGCGATTAAAGAAGTATTTTTTAGTGATGTAGTGAATTTTTTTTTCAAAAAATGCTTAAAAGTTAAAAGTACATAAAAAAAAAAAAATTGAATGAAGAAAAATAAAAAGAATGCCGTCTCGTACTACATCCTCGCCTAAAAGAACAAAAATGAAAATTGATGCCAATGAAATCTGGATCCCAAGTTTGGAATATTGTAAATAAGTAGTCTGATATCCTACATGCAGAGTCGAAAACCTTTGTTTCATGATTGTAATGAGGTTGGATGATGTTAATGTTGCTGCACTTGTTTTCGTTTTCCCAAACTTGTTATCAATATCAATGTATATTACAATTGATTCAGAGTAAAAGCATGTTGAAATGGGTGAACGACTAATAGGAGCATGAGAACGAGATTGATATTAGTTATGCTAGAGAAAGGATCTCACCACGCCACCCTTGTGTGGAACCGGCACTTCATGGCATTTCTTCTACCTCTGTATTTCGTCAAAGAAACGAGTTTTCATCGCCATTTCTTTCTTTTGGATTATATTCCTTTTCGTCATCTATGCCTAGTCTTTCACTTCCTCACTCTCTCTTTCTCACCCATCTTCCTTCCCCTTTTTCTTTTCACTTCAGTCTCTCTATATAATTACACAAAAAAAAAAATTCTATTAATAAGTCAGATGTTACTTATATGCCAATATTTAATATGTAAGATCCTGATAAATCAAATCACGCTACATCAATAATAATAATGTAGATGGAGAATAGAATGACTATTATTAATATGATAATAATAGGTTTACTACTTCCTACTACCTCTTTACTACTCTCTTTATTTATTTTTATTTAATAGTTAAGGAAGTCACTATTAGTGAAATTATATATTTTTAAAATTTTTTCTTAATGATTAAGGATGTTAAAAAATATTTAAAAGGGAATAATAAAAAAATAAAAATTTCAAATATACTATAGAGTAGTAAATAAGTGGTAGGAAGTAATAAGTTTATCATTATCCTTATTATTATATGAGCTCTTCTACTTGAAAGTCAATGTGTAAAGCACTTATGTAATTTTTTGGCATGGTTGGAGCTTAACAATACGGTTATTTGAGAGTTTTTATTTTATTTTATTTGATATGTTTGGAGATGGGGTTTCGAATCCAAAACCTCCAAATGGGTAATATATAAAGCACACTCATTATTTTATTGACATAATAAGACTTGATTTGCAAGAGATTTCAAAATTCTCTACCAAATTAAATCCTTAGCCAAACCTCAAATCTCACAGACAGCGACAATTGCTAAGGATGTGTTTTGCGCCCCCATGACTACCCTCACTCCGCCTCACACCTAAAGTCAAGAGAATTTGCTCGACCTATCTGTCTGGGGGATACTTATAATGCTAAAGAAAAATCCGGTGAGAGAAGCAAGCATGTAAATTCTCGAGAGAAAAATAATAATGATTAGTAAAGATGTCCACTTACCCCTAGGTTCTTTGCCACTTGCCTTTTTATATCTCTCGCACCCCTGAGGCCTGAGTCCCTTCTGTAGGCCATTAGTCTCACGATCGACTGTCTATAGGGGAGGGGGTCATACCCCTGCATTTAATGCGGTAACCCTTTTGGAGGCCATTCCGACCTATTCCGTGCTCAATTTTCAGAGCGTTCATATCCATGCATTTAATGTAGCGTGCCCTGCCATGAGTCTAGTTGAGCTTCCACCCCCTATGATGCAAAGATGTACGTCCTGCATGCCCCTTCCTTAGGCGGATACCTTATCGCATTTTATGCGGCAGCCCTTCTGAGGATTTGGGTGTGTCCTCCCTGATGGGGCAGGTCTGACCTTCAGGTTAACCATGAGGCTCTCCTACATTGCTGACTACCGATTACACCCTATGGCCTCACCTCCCTGCCAAACAGCGGGCCTTTGGGCCATTGGCCTGGCTAGGTCCCCTATAGGGTTTGTTATGATGTGCTGGCTCAATAGCCTTGACCAGGCTCTTATGTCTTGGGGCGCATTTTGGGTTCAAAACTTTTCAAGAATTTCTTCACTAAGGACACAAAAGAAGTAAGGCGGTCGATGTTTAACAAAACCCACTAGTTCGACATGAATCAAACATAGAATAATAAGGTTATGGTTGGATATATTTGGATCAGGTCTAGGGGTGGGCAGTAGGGCCTCGCCCCCGTCTGCCCCACATAGTTAATTTTTTTAATATAAATATTTATTTATACATATTTATTATTTTTACTATATATAAATATAGCAATAGTAATAAGTATTAAGTATTAAGTAGTAATTAAGTATTATTTTTACTTAATATTTTATGTAAGTTTTAATGTAATATAAGGGATAAGGGATCTGGCCCGACCCCAGGACGGGGTCCAGGGGTGAAATCCCCCCCTAGGGGTCAATTCAGATCAATGCCATTATAACTATATCATAGTTGAGATGGCCAACATGTTTATGAATTAGTTTTACCATTAAAGAAGTATTGATGAAAGTCATGCATCTTTAACATCCGGACAGGGTGGGTTGATCCAATACGAACCTGTTTAGCTATCTAATTACACGTCCAGTTAAAAAATGATATTACAGACGGTGAAGGTTTTGTAAGTTCACGTGTTGCTGCTCCTAACATCAAGCAACAATTTAAAATCTTATTTGCACACATATATGTATACTCTAGTATTTATTTTGATGCAATTGTTTAATCCAAACTGGTCATGTTAGGTAAATTCATATAATAAACGTGGTGTAAACAAACGATGATAAGTAAATCGTTTAATTAACCTTATCAAATTCAGATTCCCTCATAAATGATTATACTGATATGAAAAAGGAAGTAGAAGAGAGAATAGTTGCCACATAATTCAACACATTGGTCATAAAAAAAAAAGAATAGATTATTCTTTGCAAGAATTTCTAACTGTAGCCTCACTTACAAACAAGCTGAAGTAAAACTCAAGACAAGACCAAGTATCTGCAAGAGGGTGCAGAACCGAGAAGCGCTGGGGCTAAGGGGCTTATCTAACATACATATTATACACATCCTTATAAAACAAAAGTGCCCAATCTAATATTGGTAAAAGTAATACTAGCTAAAGTCTTAGACTGCGTGCGACTCTTTGAAAAAATTATCAGATTCACTATGAAAAAGTTAGTTTTTCAAGGAGATTCGAGATTTACTTAAGAAAAATTTATAAAAATTTATTTTTTTCACGTGTCAATTATTGATATGTTGAAATTTATAAAATTTAAAATTCAAAATTTAAATTCAAAAGAAAATTAATAAAATGAGTCTTGTAAGTAAAATCGTAAGTGCATGCAGCATTACTCTTTAACATGAAAAATGCTTTAGCCTCTGAGAATTTATCGTCAGAGTTTCTACCGATTTTTTTTTTTTAATTAATAGTTAAAGAAGTTTTTTTACGAGTTTGTGATTTTTTTAAAATATTTATAATGTTTTAGAAAAACACACAAAATAAAAAATGCATTTTGCACTTATCGGTGAGAACTCTCGCAACCACCTCTCGATGGCCCTAACAATTCCCATTTAACATAGAGCAAAAATATATTTATATCTCTTTTATAATTATTTTACAACTTCATTCTAAAGAGATCAATATATATACTTATTTGTCACTTTATTAAAAATAATTTTAATTTAAATAATTCTTTTGAAAACATTTACACCATATATTATTTATGTGACATAATTTGATTATGAAGATAAATTTTAAAATTTAAATCTTACAAATCAAATCATGTCATATAATAATGTGTAGTGTAAAACTTTTAAATAACTATCATTTATTATTCGCTTGAAGTGGAATTATAAAATAATTATAAAAATGTTATAAGATTTACCATTTTTTTATTTCACTCATTCTCAGCCTAATGCGATTCTATTTTATATAAAAAAAAGTTAATTTGTTTATAATATTTTGTATTATAATTTGAAAAAGTTGTAATAATGAAATGAGAAGAGATGAAATGAGATAAGATAAAATGAAATATTTTCACTATTCAACCAAGGCGTAAAGATTTCATTGCCTCAATTTCATTGCATTAATTTCTATTTTTGTTCTTTTCGCCCAAGACTTAAATATTTGCTTGCAAGCAAGAGACAGCAAAGTTGTTGAGACATAAATTTGTCTCATATACTGTGTTATCTAACCATCAAACTCATCGACTCATTAGGCAGTATTTAACGTCACCTGACTCGCGATTTATATTTACGAGTAAATAGCGTGTCGTTGCATGTGCATTAGGAAAGAAACAATAACGATGATTTGACCTGTCACTAATCTAATCGTGATGCTCTTGGCAGAAGGAAGCTGCTAAAGCATAGGTTACTGTCAACTACACCAATAACCTATGGTCAATTGCGCCAATTATAGAACTAAATCTCATCCTCTTGCAACAAAACATCATCAAAATCTCATAGGAATTATCATTAGTATCTTTTGTCTTTACTTTTTATCTAGACAATTTACCTATAGAAGAGTAATGATAGGCTTATAATTCTTTTTTCTATTTTTATACAATATAATACAATATTACTTAAATTGAAGGTATTTATATAATACAATATTACTTTTATAAATTATTTTATAAAAATATCCGATCGTATAAAAATTATAAAAAATAATTATAATTATATCATTGGGTATATAGACAGCCTCCAACAAAGACTTTGTGGAGAATCTTGCCCCAGCTTCGAGATTAACATCCGTACTGACACTTGGGCTCCCACCAACGGAATTTGGTACAATTTCATGAAAACTATCATTTGCGGTCTTTGACTCTGAGAAAGATAACCATGGCCAGGTCTAACTCATCTCTTGTATTAGTATCTTAAACCAAATTCAACTCAATTCATTTTAATTTATTATTATAATTCTTTTAAAATTTTAATACTAAATATAATAAATAATTTAATTTTTTTAAATCTTAAAATAATAATAATATTAAAAAATAATATTATAACAATATTTTATTATCTCAACTCAATTTAGTTCAACATTCAAACACAGCCTAAATGTCTCATTACTCCTATCAACCGAGTCTGCCAAAATCTCTTGAATTTCAGTAATCTGCAAAAGTTTAAACTTTAACATACATGATATATGACACTGAAAACACACCTTACTAAATCTTCATTGAAAATGAAAGAGAGAAAAATGAAAAAAATAATATGGAAATTGAAAGATCACCAACAAAGAAACAATCCAACTCAATTTTCTATTGAACAAGTAGAGGAGCAGGATTGAGGTAAATGAAAACCAGTTCAAAACACAGAGTCTATAAAAATATAACAACCTAGGCAATATAAGCCAACAAATACCAAGGACTGTGTACGATAAATAAAAATTAAATACATAGAAATCAGCTGCAGTCAAATTTAAGTAACCCTACAACAGTTTGGACATAAGCTAGAAATAGGAACACTCCTCGCAACTAACAACATAACTATATGAGTAAAGCTATTCTCACCACTCCCTTGCATTTTTTTAATTCTTTTTTTTTTTTAACTTAGTGATTAAGTAAATATTTTTTAATGATATCATGATTTTTTTATTTTTTTAAAAAATATTTAAAAGTATTAAAAAAATATATAAAAATAACAAAAAAAAAAACACAATATTACAATAATGGTAAGTCCTAGCAGGAGATGGAGCGGTGGCTGTAGAGCCATCCTAACTATATTGCACCAGCAGCTCGAGCATGAGTTTGGTACTTGCAGGAAAAATTAACCAACAAATGAATAGGCCTCCAAGTTTTTTAAAGAGTTGAATTTCCTACTCATCAACCTCATTTGTTTGGAAGATGAACTCTCAACTCAACTCATTTCAAATGAATTATTTATGAGACCTATTATTTTTTCAATTTCTCATAAAAAATTAAACTCATTTTAAACTATTTCATATATTTCAACTTAAAAAATTAAACTCATCTCAATTTGAAAAAAAAATTAAATTCATCTCAATGGGACCAATACTACTATTCACAACTAAACTCATCTCAACATCCAAACGCTTAAGTTGCTTTTGGGTATTGAGATATTCTTGGATATTTTGTGAATAGTAGTAAAAAAATAATGATAGATTATTGAATAGTAGTTAATAGTAGTGAAAATTAGGTGAAAGTTAATAATAAATAGTAGTAAGGTATTCTCAGATCTCAATACCCAAACTAGACCTTCCTAATTTGAATATTGAGATTACCTCAGATATTTTCAGAATAGCTCACTACTAATCTCCTGATTTTGAGACTGGTTTACGTATGCTGTCTCTAGTTTCTTTCATCGCAATATATTTCATGATTAGATTTTTCGTTGTTTCTGTTGGGAATGCCTCTTTGAACTGGACTAGGTGTAAACGTAGAGTTTACACTAGGGGTGTAATACGGTTGGTCCGAACCAAATGGATCGAACCGAACCAGACCAAAAGTCCCCATGGTCGGTTTCGATCCAATCAATAGGGGTATTTCGATCTGGTCCCGGGGTGGAGATTTCCTGGACCGGACCGGACTGGATCGACCGAACTTAAAAATTTTTATTTTTATTTTTATAAATATATTATTTTATATAATAATTTTATAATAAATTATGTAATTTTTATCTAACCTATCCCCATTTACAATATAAAATTATAATACATTCACATTCTCTAAGTTAGTAACAAAGTAACTATTAACATCATCAATATAATTATATAATTATAAATTGATAACTAAATTAAATCACTATAACTATAGTCTATAATTATAAAGAAATCACTATAAGTCTATAAGACTATAAGTCTATAACTATATATAGTATTAAATTATTAATATCACTATGACTAATGACTAATGACTATAAGTTTATAACTAATACTAATATATAACTATACTAATAGTATAATATTAATACTATTATATAGTCTAATATATTATATAGTTTTACTAAATCACTATATACTAACTACAAATCACTATATCATTATAATATATATATATATACACACACTATAAGTCTATATGTAGTAGTACCAGTAACACTATAACAGTATAATATATAGGATCAATATATATTAATATATTATAAGAGTTATTGGATTATAACATAATATATGTATAATAGTATAGTATTAATATCACTATAAGTTATAACTATATATACCTAATAGGCTTATAGGCTAATATAATGATTTAAAAAAAGAAAAAAAGAAAAGAAAAGGTCGGACCGAATGGACCGGTAGACTACCGGTCCGGTCCCTATGGGTATTCGGTCCGGTTCAAAAAAAAATGGTAGACCGAAAAATTCAGTCCATGGCCGGACTGGACCAACCCATTTACACCCCTAGTTTACACGAACCAATGAATGCCCAACACATCAGTATTTTATTATTTTTATGGTAGACCAAGAACCATGGAATGTTTGGTTATTTTAAACAGTTCTTCTACGTACAACTGCGATGAGAAACCGTGGTGTAATCGGCTAAAGCCATGTCAGAAGATATATTAAAAAATAAAAAAAGAAGAAGAAAATGGATGAAAGGAAATACACATAGACAAAAGAAGAGAAACGGTTTGTAATTCTACCGACTAGGGTTTTGGGTTTCTTACAGCTGCGGAGTTTCAGATCTCATACCAATGGTGGAAAAGGTGACCAGGGGAAGGAAAGAAGAGGTTGTTACTAGAGACTACACCATCAATCTCCACAAGCGCCTTCATGGATGCGCATTAATAAAGAAAGCTCCAAATGGCATAAAAGAGATTAGGAAGTTTGCCCAGAAGGCTATGGGAACAACGGATGTAAGAGTGGATGTGAAGTTGAACAAGCATATATGGAGCCGTGGAATCCGAAGTGTGCCAAGGAGGGTTCGTGTACGCATTGCCTGGAAAAGAAATGATGAGGAAAGATGCAAAGGAGGAGCTTTATTCCCTAGTCACCGTCACTGAGATTTTACTAGAGGGTTTGAAGGGATTGGGAACCAAAGTCATCGAAGGAGATGATTGAGTAGTATGATATTCTTGGTAATTTTGCTTTATTCCTTAAACAATTTATTTCCAAGTTATGATATGTTTTTTGTAAGGATGATTAACTATTGTGTAGCAGAGTTGATGTAATGCTTCGTAAGCCAGCCTATGGTTTTTAGTTTTTACTCAATTTTTTCATTGCTCCTTAAAAGAAAGAAAAAAAAAGAGAAACCAACGGATGCACAAATTTTATTAGAAGAAAAAGTAGAGGATTTGGTCTCAAATATATAGGGGTCGTCTTCTATAACTCAAATCTATGGTTGTCTTCGTGGGTAGGAGAAAAAGCAGAGGATTCGGTCTCAGATCTGTGCTTTCGTCGGATCTCTCTCAAAAGTTTCAAAAGCGAAAAAGGCACCCAAGATGCTCAAGATCGGAGGCCAAGTTGAATTTTTTTTTCCTCCCTGGACCACCGTCAAAGTTCCCAAATGTGAGACTGTGAGATGAAGACGAAGGAACAGATGTGAGAATCAGGATTTGGCTTCTCTGTGATTGGGGTGATGTTATTGCGAAGAAGAATAGGATGAAGAAGGAGACGGATGATAATGGGAAGACGATATGAGACGAGGCGTTTTGACAAAATTGAATAAAACGGTGCCGTTTCATTTATGCCACGTGAGATGCAGTTGCACCGTGGTTCCCTGGCCGATTGCAAATAGCATTTTACTATTTTAAAATGAAAAATTGTAATACCTCTCTCATATCACCAACTTTCTATTGCTACCTCTTCAACTTCCTAGATGCTTCACTTTCTTTGTCTAGACTCAAAACTAAAAAGTTGCATAATTTTTTATTTTTTAATTTTTTGACCGTGGGTGGATCTCGTTTCACGGAAGATTAGAAATGAAAGATAGGGCATGTTTGGAAACTTAGAGTGACTCAAAATTTTGTAAATAGTAGTGAAATAATATGAGATTAAATATTTTATTAGATTTTAGAAAATAAGAAAGAAAAAATTGATAAAAAACATTATAAAGTTAAACAAATTATTTAAACATTAATTTTGTTTTAAAGTTTGTAAAAATTGTATTGATTTTATATTTGAATAATGATTAAGCGATAATTAGATTATTAAATTTAAAATTAAAAATTAAAAAATATTTTATATTTGAAAGATGGAGAGTTTAGCCACATCACTCAAACTCCGTCATCTTATACATAGCTACCCTTCATTTTAAGTAACACAATAAAATAACTGTAGACTAATTATAATTTTATCATTTTCTTTCACACGGTCCAAATAGTCAAGTGTTATGAGAGATGTGTTGTGCCACGTGTGGGTCTATTGTTGTCATTAAGTATCTTTTACTGTCATTTTAGAGTTTGTTAAGGTTTGCCAGTCTATTACTTTCTTTCTTTCTTATTTTTCTCAAAAGAGTGGAGAGGGAGTGAGGGACGGTAGTGGTGTTTATCCAGGTTCCGACCCGGGAATCCAGGTACACCCGGACCGGAACCCGGATTTTAAATCCAGATTGAAACTCAGACCGGATTGATCCAGATCAAATCCGGGCCGGAACCCGGGGTGAATCCGGGTTTTTAAAATCCGGAAATCCGGGTTCCAGGTTATACCCAGATTTTTTTCTTTTGTTAATAACTTTTTTTTCAAAAAAAAAATGTTGCAGAGTAATTTTTTTTTTTTTTTTTATCAAAAAGCTTATATTTTATTTACAATTTTTTCAAGAAATAATGTTGTTGAAAAGCATTTTTTTTATATATATAAAAGCTTATATTTTATTAAAAAAAATTCAGGAAGTCATGTTTAATAGCATAATACTAATGGATTGAACATTGTCCATAATGAAAAATATATATCAAAATGGAAAACTAAATTTATGTCAAAAATAGCTAAATCTATAAACAACTAATTAACTTTTTAACTAAATGCATGTAAAAAAAAAAAATCTAATATTCATCATGTAAAATGCATGCGATATACACGATGCAATCCGGTGATCCGGGTTCCAGACCGGGCCGAAAAAAATCTAGCCCGGATGAATAGTCCTACTCAGACTAACGCTGCAAACTGTAAAAAAAAAAAGAAGCCTAATGAATTGGTGACTTTTGTTGGTTACAGAATCTTACAAATTCACAGACAACAACATATATATTATATATATATACATATATATTGCTACTCTTTTCGTTGGTTCTTCTCGCTGGAAGTTACTACTGGTACTTTTTTATTATTATTTTTTACTTCATGATTAACTAAATATTTTTAATAATATTGTTATTTTTTTATTTTTTTTAAATATTTAAAAGTGTTAAAAAAACATATAAAAAAAAAATACAAAATAACTAACAGGAGCTCCCAACGGTGGAAGTAGCACCACCATATATATATATATATATATATATTATATAATATATATATATAGATATAGATATCACACAAACATAAATGCTATCGTCACCGAGAGTTGGGTTCCGATTGGTCCTGATAAAAGAATTTTCCTTTTTACTTCGCAATTAAAGAAGTGTATTCTAGTGATGTAGTGAATTTTTTATTTTTACAAAAACTGCTTAAAAATTAAAAGTATAAAAAAAATTAACGAAGAAAAAAAAAAAACCTTTTTGTTCTTGTCGGGGCCGTCTCATGCTACAACGACTCAAAATATTATGTCTTGGGCTAAAAGAACAAAAATGAAAATTGATGCCAATGAAATCTGGATCCCAAGTTTGGGATATTGTAAAAAAGTGGTCTGATATCCTACATGAGTCGAAAACCTTTGTTTCATTTTTATTTTTTTATTTTTTTTTAAAATAAACTTTTCATTGAATAATCAATCAATATAATGCTTTTCTGATGAAATAATGGAAAGAATTAGTGGAGGACAGTCCTCCATCCACACTTGCTCATATTCTAAAGACAAAGCTAGTTTTGCAACTGCATGAGCAGCTTTGTTACCACTCCTACTAAAATAAGAAAGTGACCAAAGAGGATGTGCAGACATCCTAAGCTTAATATCATCTATGATTTGGCCCAACCAGGATTGGTTGTTTGCATTACCATTAACTATGTCAAAAATTGCCTTGGCATCCCCTCAAATTCAACCTTATTTAACCCCAATTCAGCACCCAATGTAACTGCCCTCAATAAAGCTAAGCCTTCAGCCGCCGCTGCAGATATGACATACTCTTTAGGTGCAGCAAGAGTAGCCACAATATCCCCTCTATAGTCTCTAATAACAATGCCTATTCCCATACGTGACCTTTGTTTGTCAAAAGCAGCATCTATGTTGACCTTAAAATAATCAACTGGTGGTTTTTTCCAATTCTGCACTTGGACTGTATCAGCCTCGTTGTTCCCCATCTGTTCTGTATCACGATTCCCTTGTTGCATCTGTTTGAACAGATCAACTTCATCAACTACCAATTGACATAGTAAGGTGGGATCCTTAAATTTATCATGAAAGATAAACTCATTTCTTCTCCTCCATATACCATGCATCACAGCTGCCACATAATCCAACTGATCAACCTCCAGTCTAGCTTGCAATTCTGTCCATAAGGAGATAAAATCTGGGAATCTTCTATTCCATTTCTTTACAACACTATTCGAGCCCCCCCACACATCACCTGCAGCAGGACACTCCCAGAGAACATGTATTACCATTTCCACCTCTTGCAGACAAATTGGACATAGCGGGCTATCTGTTATGTGCTTTTGGTGTAACTTTCCTTTGGTTGGCAGTATATCATTAAGAGCTTTACACACCACATGTTTTACCTTCCCGGGTGTTGCTAGACTCCACACTTTATTCCAGATAACATCATTATGCCCTCCTCTTGATGATTCTCCCTTCTCAGCCAATTTATTCCTCAAATCTATATAGTATGCACTTTAACTGAAAAAAACCCCTTTTTATCTAAGCCCCATATGAGTTTATCATCAGCTCCACTTGAGCTTATTGGAATGCAACATATTTTGAAAGCTTCCTCCTAACTGAAAGTATCATGAATTACATCTGTTCTCCAAGCCTTGAGCTCAGCATCAATTAACACATCCACAGTTGCATGAGAATCAAAATTTCTGATAGCTGACTGAATCTGGAAAGTAGTAGGAGTAGGAACCCATTTATCCTTCCATATACTTATGCTCTTCCCATTCCCTACCCTCCAAATCATACATGCCTTTATCAAGTTCATAACAGACCTTAGACTCCAAATTTTAGATGGACAGTGACCCATTTTTGCATCTAGAATATTACCATTAGAGAAATATTTTTCTTTAAAAATGCATGCAACCAGAGAGTTAGGCTCTTTAAGGATCCGCCATCCTTGTTTAGCAATAAGAGCCCTATTAAAGCAATTGAGATCTCGAAAACCTAGACCTCCCATACTCTTAGAATAGCCGAGTCTACTCCAAGCCTTCCAATGCATGCCTTTTCCATCTTTGTTGTGGCTCCACCAGAATTTTGCAATTAGAGCTTCGATCTCATGAAGTAATTTCTTTGGCAGCCTAAACACACTCATTGTATAAGTGGGGATTGCCTGCAGTACACTCTTGATTAATATCTCTTTCCCTGCATTAGATAGAAGCTTTGTTTTCCAGCTTGAGATTCTTTTCCAGATCCTTTCTTTCAGACCCCTGAATGTATTGTATTTCAATTTACCTACAACAGTAGGTAAACCCAAATACTTGTTGTAATTGCCACAAGTTACCCCTTCTGCCACTTGAGTAATGCTATTCTTTGTATCTTCCTTACTATTTGAGCTAAAAAGAATGGATGATTTCTGTTGGTCTAAAGTCTGGCCAGAAGCTTCCTCATACTGCTTGAGAATAGAGAGAACATTATACCACTCCTCCATTCTTGATCTACAAAGAATCACACAATCATCTGCAAATAATAAGTGACTGACCCTTGTACCTCCCCTTGCTACAGAAACCCCTTTGATAAGTCCCTTATGTTCAGCTTGTTTCATCAGCATACTAAAACCTTAAGCACATATGAGAAAAAGGTAAGGGGACAAAGGATCCCCTTGCCTCAACCCTCTAGTAGGAACTATAACTTCACCTGGAACCCCATTTAGCATTACTGAGTAGCTCACAGTTGTTACACAAGCCATAACCAGTTTAACCCATCCTTCACTAAAACTCAATTTTCCTAGCATAGCTTCCAAAAAAGCCCATTCAACGTGATCATAGGCTTTTGACATATCTATTTTGATGGCCATACTTCCTTCCCTACCTTTATGTCTTGATTGCATGGAGTGGAGAAGCTCAAATGCAACCATGACATTATCAGAAATTAGTCTCCCAGGTATAAACGCACTTTGGTTCCATGATATAACTTTGGATAGAACATGCCTTAACCTATTAGTCAAAACCTTCAAGATAAGCTTATACCACACATTACATAAGCTAATAGGTCTAAATTCATGCACAAATTTGGGAGAATCAACCTTAGGAATTAGAGCAATAAGTGTATGACTCAAACCTGGAGGCATCTCCCTGCTTCTAAGGAAATGTAGTACTACCTGTGTCACATCAGTCCCCACGATTCCCCAGTGAGCTTGAAAAAAACTTGCACTATACCCATCTGCACCAGGAGACTTGAAGGGAGACATATGCTTCAAAGCTAATTCAACTTCTTCTTTGGTGAACACCTTATCAAGCTTATCTCTCATATCCCCTGAAACTTTCTATTGGACCCCCATAATACATTGCTGAACTGCTCTAGATGATGGTTGTGATGACTTATAAACCTGCGTAAAATAATCTCGGAATCCATCTGCAATGTCCTCAAAAGATTGCAAAACCTGACCTTCTCTCGTTCTGATCTTGGTAATCAAATTCTGTTTCCTTCTTTGGTTTACACAAGCATGATAGAATTTTGTATTTTTATCCCTATGTGCCAACCAATGTTTTTTAGCTCTTTGTTTCCATTTTGTATCCTCTTGTTCCAACAAAAATCCCAGTTCACTTTGTAGCCTTTTTAGATCTCCCATGTTTGCAGCACATTCATTAGCCTGAATCTAGTTGATAAGCTTGGTCTTTTCTCTTATAGCCTGCGTTCTTTCTAATGCTAAATTCCTACTCCAAACTTGCAGACTTCGTGTACACCTTTCGAATTTCCCTTGTATTTCCCCTAGTGCTGTTGATAAACCACCACTTCTCTCCCAAGCTGTCTTTATAACAGCACTGCATCCTTCTTCCTTTGACCAATTTGCTTCATACTTGAACTGGTACTGCTTCCATATCCTGTCACTCCCTGCCTTCAAGAAATCTAACAAGAGAGGTCTATGGTCAGAAGCAATTGCAGGCAAAGTTACTACTTTGAAACTGGGAAAACATTCCATCCATCGGTTATTTGCCAGTACTCGATCTAATCTTTCCTTAGTGAATGTCTCATTCTCATGTTTGTTACACCACGTAAATTTTGCACCCTTCCATCCTAAATCAAAAAGATTGCCTTCCTCTAAGACACCACGAAAAAGGGCCATCTGATTTTCAGCTCTCTCCCTTCCCCCTACTTTCTCATCATGGAAGAGAATTTCATTAAAATCTCCTCTAATACTCCACCCCCATATTAGTAGGTTTGAAGGACTTAAGAAGTTTCCACACCTCCCTCCTCTTCACTGTCTCAGGATGCCCATAGAAGCAAGTAAGCAGCCATTTAGAGTCATCATCCTTATTTGTAACAAACATATTGATGTGCCTATTAGAGTAGTTAACTAACTCCAATGAATCTACCTGTTTCCACATGATTATCATCCCCCCACTCTTCCTAACAGCATCCACAACCACATAATGCTCAAACCGAACCTTCCTAACAACATTTGAAGCCTTAATCTTCGTAAGCTTGGTTTCCATCAAGAAAACCACCTCGGGATCTTGTGCCTTTATAATAGAACAAAGGCTTTGAATTGTTCGGGGGTTCCCAAGCCCCCGACAGTTCCAACTCAATATTTTCATGGTGATCGGCGGGGCTGGCTACCAGCCTCCACCGTTGAAATATCAAAAGGTTGTTCCACATCTTCATCAACCAAGGAAAGTTTCTTACCTCATTTAAAGCTTGTCTTTTTTGCACCAGTTTCCTCTGCAGAGCCATTCTTACGTTTTGTCCCTACTCGAGAGCCTACTTCCACTATTGTTCTAGAAGACACTCTAGCTCGTCTCTTCCATTTCCTTTCCCCTAAGCCACGAGTCTGTGGAGTTGACAATTCCTGCATTACCACATGCTGGAGATCTTAACGTGTCTACTGTGTAGATTCAAGCCCATTAATGGGTCTAGAAGCCAGCTCACTTATTTCAGCCCTATTAACAACTTTCGGCCCACCAGTCTCCAGTTGGATTTTAGTATCTTTTGGCGAACCAATCTGTGTGAAAACTTTTAAATTTCCCAAGTCTATCTCATTCGAAACGGTTTCATTCTCTCTCCTATCAGTTATCCCCATGTCCCTCATTGGAAGCATTACACTCCCATTCCCACTACAATTCTCCTGCCCACCCGGTATATCAGTATTACCTGTTTTTACACCATGGCTTTTGCTACTATGATAACTAACATTATCCCTGAATTTCCAACTCGTTCCTGCCCTGTGTCAATCGGAACCCTTCCTACCGTCGTGCTACCCACCGAACCCTCAGCCTCACTGTGAGCATGCATCTTAGTATGCTCATTCATGCTCTCCGCTTCTCTACCATTAGGGTAGCCTTCTAATGCCCAGCCTAAGTTTCGAAGTCTGTTAAAATCCTCAGCACGAAGCCACGACCCAAATTGTGGTCCCGCAGCCAGAGCCTGATCCCTAGCCAAACGTCCTTTCTCACCATGTAGCTTCCATCCATAGTCAAAGCAAATCTTGGGCAGCTTTTCATACTTAAAGTTAAACCACAGTTTTTTACCATTTGCCATGATAATTCGACCACGAGCAATAGGCTGCCTCATTGGGATCTCAACTTTCACCCTAAGAGATTTACCCCATCCAATCCTGTCGTCCGCCACATCAATCTCATGCACAGTTCCAACCGACCCTCCTATTTGTTGGCCCCACTCTTTTGTCATAAGCCCGAGAGGAAGGTTGTGGATCTGCATCCAAAACTGTTTAGTCTCAAACTTCATTTTGGTGGTTTGGATAGTTCCATCGTAGGGCTGAATAATAAAGAGAAAATTATCAAACAACCAAGGTGTGCCGTCCAATATCCGTAAATGATTTGCGTGTGTTGCAAACGTAATCACAAATACATTCCTGTCAACCTCCTAAAAGATAGCCTTCTTGCTAATCCTCCATATCTTTCCCATCGTAGAGAACATGGTTTCCTTGCTTACCAGTCTTTCTGAGCATACTTTTCCAATGAGACTTCGCTCCCCCTTCCGCTGGACTTCGTGATAATCACCATCTGGAACGTTAATGATCACTTCTTCTTCTCCTCTCTCAATCGGAGATTGCTACATAGGTCTTCAATTTCATCCATGAGTACCTTCCCAGTTTTCACGAATGAGAGATGGCCAAAAACCAAACTATACTCCTCCTCTAGAGAACGCCACCAGAGAGAAGACTAAGAATATTGATTAGCTATACCTTTGTTTCATGATTGTAATGAGGTTGGATGATGTTAATGTTGCTGCACTTGTTTTCGTTTTCCCAAACTTGTTATCAATCTCAATGTATTTTACAATTTATTTAAGAGTAAAAGCACGTTGAAATGGGTGAACGACTAATAGAGCATGAGAATGAGATTGATGTTAGTTATGCTAGAGAAAGGATCTCACCACGCCACCCTTGCGCGGAACCGGCACTTTATGGCATTTCTTCTACCTCTGGTATTTCGTCAAAGAAACGAGTTTTCGTTACCATTTCTTTCTTCTTGATTATATTCCTCTTCGTCTTCTGTGCCTAGTCTTTCACTTCCTCACTCTCTCTTTCTCACCCATATTGCTTCCCCTTTTTCTTTTCAGAAATGGAGAATGAGCGGACACTTCAGTCTCTCTATATAATTACAAAAAAAAAAAATTCTATTAATAAGTTAGATGTTACTTATGTGCCAAAATTTAATTTGTAGGATCCTGTAAATCAAATCATGCTACATCAATAATAATAATGTGGATGGAGAATAGAATGACTATTATTATTACCATAATAATAGGTTTACTACTTCCTACTACCCCTTTACTACTCTCTTTATTTTTTTAAATGTTTTATTATTATTTTCATTTACTTAATAGTTAAGGAAGTCACTATTAGTGAAGTTGTATATTTTAAAACTTTTTTCTTAATGATTAAGGATGTTAAAAAAATATTTAAAAGAGAATAATAAAAAAAAATCAAATATACTATGGAGTAGTAAATAAGTGGTAGGATTACGCCTATCATTATACTTATTATTATATGAGCTCTTCCACTTGAAAGTCGATGTGTAAAGCACTGATGTAATTTTTTGGCATTGTTGGAGCTCAACAATACGGTTATTTGGGAGTTTTTTTTTTAATACATTTGGGGAGAGGGGTTTCAAATCCAAGACCTCCAAAGGGGTTACATATAAAGCACACTCATTATTTTATTGACAAGATTTGATTTGCAAGAGATTTTAATTTCAAAATTCTCTACCAAATTAAATCCTTGTCATGTTTTTCATGTTATATTAGATTCAGTTTGTATAAACCCAAGCTATAAGACTCAATGCATTGGATCTGGCAGGTTGGAGCACACATTCTTTTTAAAATTACAATAATATCATTTTTAAAATGGTGTTTTTTTTCCCCTTTACCTCCATTCATCAATGAGACTACACGCACAGTCCTCTACTCATGACTGCAAATAGAATTTCTCATTGCGGTTTGTGTTGAATACGTGTTGAATACCTTATAATTATTGTGCTGGGTCGTTACAGCTTTAAACACTAAATCAAACATTCCTTTACAATTTAGGGGCGCCATAATTTTCAATCAAACTAAATGGTTGCATTTAAATCATAATAGCATGCTCATTTAATTAACTTATCATATTCAAATTGACCTATAAATTATTCAAATTCAGATTAATGATATGAGAAAAGTAATAGATAAAGAGAGAATACTTGCCACATAATTTTCAAGAGTTGCTAATGGCAGCCACATTGACGGAGAAGCTCAAGCAAAAGTCAAGATAAGATTGATTGGCACCAAGAAAGTTCAAAAGCAACCAGCCCCTTGTCTTACCCAACTACATATTATTACAACCATGCATATCTTTTTTAGAAGCCAAAAGAGTCCAACCTAATACTAGGAATGCTCGGAGTGTACCTCGCTGTCAACTTTGAGGAGATCATTGCAAAAGATTTAATAATTTCACAAAAAGTCAAATGCTTCGAAAAATTGACAATAACATAAATTATTGACAATATGACCTGAATAATTGCCGCATATGATTCTATGTATTTACAAATACTCCCGTATATTTGTCCATCGGGTAGAAAGAAGCACCCAAAAGAAAACCTAGCATTTGTTTGCCTTGCTATCAGGGCAAACATTGTCCACGTTATAAGGCAACTCACCATAGTAAATCCTAGCACCACCCATTTCAGAGGCTTGTTATCATTTGACATAATTTGTGCAACCTCTAATGCAAATGCCAAAACCACAACTAGGGGTGTAAATTTAAACTGAAAAACCGGTAAACCGGTCCGAACAGGACCCGATCGGACCGATTTTATCGGTTTTGAACCGTTCCGGTCTAGAACCGGTTTCTAAAATGCGTAAACCGGTTGGAACCGGTCCGGTTCTGGTTTTGGGATTTTCCGGACCGGACCAAATCGGACCAGACTGGTTGATAAAAAAAAAGTATAAAAACTAATATTTTATATCTAAGTTTTATTAAAAATTAAAATTATATAAAATATTATATATATTAATATATAAGTTTTATATATAATTTATAATTATATGTGAAATTTTTATATATATAATATAATTATATATCATATATGAAATAATTTCATATTATAATTTATAAATTATAACATAAAATATTAATCTTAAATCTGAACATTTGTAATTTGTTTGATCATATGCTATTAATATAATTATATATAAGATAATGTTATTATAAAATAAAAGTTTAATCTTAAAAATGAAAATATAATTGATCATGTATTATATAGTTATACTAATAGTCTAATATTAATACTATTAGTCTAATATTATACTAATGTCAAATTTACATTTAAAAAAAATTGAAAAATCGGACTGAACCGGACCGAAAACCGGAAGTACCGGTTTAGGAGGATACCGGTGCATAATCGGTTTTGAAAAATGTAAAACCGGTCATATCGATTCGGTCCAAGATTTTGTCCAAAACCGGACCGGACCGGACCGGACCGGTTACACCCCTAACCACAACAATGCAATCTATAACTTCCATGATCTGGACATTCAATGATCAACTTATTAACTCATAATTAATAATTGAGTAATGTTATTATTCTATATCGTATTTTTCTTCGTTGTACTTGCTATTGTGATCATATATTTTAAGTGATTTCATATATCAACTAATTGTATAGGCAATCATTAAAAATGCACCATTTAACAGATGTGACAAGTTCATAAAGTTTAAGATTAGAACAATATTTTACTAAACTTTTTTTTTATACAAAATCAATCTTACCACTACCTCCAACGAGGACTTTGTAGAGTATCTTGCCCAGCTCCTAGATCAACATCCGGATTAATACTCAAAATCTCATGAAAATTATGATTTGGAGTTTCTGGAAGACCATGGTCACCGGTTAGGTTCTCTAGCCAGGAGCAAGAACTACAGTATGAAGAAGATTTAACATAAAATTAACCAACAAATGAAGAGTCCTTCAAGTTTTTGAAAGAGACCTGAGAATTGGTTAAATTTCTGCCTTGATCAACCTCCTCTGTTTTAATCTTCAGGTTTTGAGATTGGCTTAAGCTATTTCCAGTTTCTTTCACCGCAATATGTTTCATGGTCTGATTTTCCGTTGTTTCTGTTGGAGGCTGAAGTGTCTGCACATTCTCCATTTCTGAAAATAATAAGGGGAAGGAAGATGGGTGAGAAATTTAAGAGGTATGCATTGATGTACAGAGTGTGTTGAGAAACAGAGAGAATGGAAGTGAAAGACTATGCACAAAAGACAAGACGAAAAGATGGAAGAAACGGCGATAAAAACTCGTTTCTTTAACGAAATACAGAGGTAGAAGAAACGGTGATAAAAAATCGTTTCCTTAACGAAATACAAAGGTAGAAGAAATGCAATGCACTGCAAGTGGCGAGTGCCTTTTTATATCATAACTAATCAACTACAAAAAAGTCATGCAAATCTTTGACCGACTACAACTGAAATTGTATTACTGAAATCAAGAGACAGAAAATAACTGGAAGCAACGTGTTTCCTTGAACCTGCGTAGATTCTCTACAAACAATTCTATATTCTTGCCACAAAATCTTGGCACACGAATCTACAAACGATTCTATTTTACCGGTATAAAATCTTGGCAAACAATTCGGTGCGTGTCTTCCAATGGCCAACCAACGTGTGTACACTAATATTAAAATTATTGTAGCTCATATTTCAAGCTTTTATCTTTTAAAGAAGCTAATATAAATTATTTTATTTACATTTTTTCAAATTTTAAAGTTGCATTGACTTTTTAAGAAGCCAATTATAGTGTGGGTGTCTTCCAATGGCATTTCAGATTGGAAGAGCTTCACCCTTTGTTCGCCAACCACCGCAAATCGACAAATGTCAAAACGCGATGTAAATAGCGTATCGGAAGTCAATAGGTCAACATGTATTATTTAACATATTATAATAGATGAAGTGTAAAGTATGGTGTCGCAATTATAAGAATCATAAAACTAAAATTATAAGTGGGTAATGGAAACTTTTTTTTTTCCTTTGCGAGAGCGGGCAAGGGAAACTAGATGTCAACAAGTGCCACATAATTGAAATTGGAGAACTTAGTAAGAAAATGATAAATTTAACACTATCATAAAAAATTATTTTTTTATTAATAAATTCTATGATTTTTTAAAATAAGATACACAGAACTTGTCACTCAGCTTTGCCGCCTAATTCAAGCCAAGGCTAGGAGGTTTGCCTGCTTGACATCACATCACGAGCTACATTATCAAGAACTAAATATGAGAGATTTGAATAGTGAGTTGAGATAAAATAAAATAAGATAAAAATTGAAAGTTGAATAAAATATTATTATAATATAATAATATTTGTGTAAATATATATCTCTTATACTATAAAAGCCGCTATTGGCAAATAAACAGGAATAAACAGTACCTTTGTCTGACACTTCATTCTTCCACTTCTATGCCTCTGTGTCCGGTCCTATTACAGTTTTGTCATTTGTTTTCCACAATTTCCTCTTCACCAAAACCACAACATTCTTGTAGCCTGAACCCCACGTGAAATCAATTCTCTTCCTCACAGCAACCTAAGCACAACCTCACCGTAAATCATCACAAAATCAATCAAGAAGGCAACAAAGGTAAGTCCTCTTCTCTTCCCTGTCGATTTCCCTCTCTTTTACCGACAGTTGACTCATTGACCTGTACATTTTATTCTACCATCGTCGACCACCACAGGAAACGTCGGATCACCACTGGGCAACCCAGAAATTGCCGGCCAGCCAATTTACGTTGGACCCCCACCTTCCTGGTAAGCCACGCTGGAATCTTCCTCCTCTTTCCTTCCATCATGATTCTTGATATGGTAGACCCAAAATTTATCTTCTCTATTAGATTTTTGTCGTCACACATAGAGGAATCCATTGTGATTCTTGGCCAGCCACCCAGATCTTCCATCACAGCTCCATTTTTCACTTGGTGAATTTTAAATCTTAGTATCGCACGGTGCTTCCTCTCCCGTAAAGTGCACGCTGGTGTATTTGCTTTTTATTGTCATGTTGTAATGGACCCAAATTAGTAACTAAACTTATAGAGGGAAAGAAGTAAGAAAATGAAGAAGATGATGTAAAGACTAAGGAAGAAGGAGAGAAATTGAGAAAAAAAAAGGAGAGAAGATCGAGAGAGAGTTTTTGTATGAATATATTTTTGTACTTCCTTCTCCATTCAATATGTTTTTATAGTTACAGAATGTACAGCATGACACCGTTTTACAGTTGTATCAAAACACACGTTTCACTTATTCACTTATAAGCTAAACGACCATGTCGCACTTACTACTTACATATAAACGACACGTGCAGTAGACTGCTAACAGAATTAACTAACAACCTCTTCCATCATCAAGTGCTTTCATGATTCGATCATACGTTTACATCTGAGTGTTGCAGTCCATTACACACCCCTCCCCTTTAAAGCACCTTGCCCACAAGGTGAGGATAATGATGTTTTAACTGCCAGTATGGTTCCCAAGTGGCGTGCTCAAGATCAGTTCCCTGCCAATGTACCAAAACCTCAACTAATGGTCGATTGTTGTACTTCCTGGTGCGCCTTTGTAAAATAGCTTGGGGCTCAGGCACTAATTCTCCATGACTATCAACGGGAGGTAAGGTTGAGAACACATGCTGTCCAACTTTTTTCTTTAAATAAGAGACATGAAATACGGGATGTAGTTGAGACTGTGGTGGTAATTGTAATCTGTAAGCAACTTGGCCAATCTTTCCCAAGACTTGGAAAGGCCCATAAAATTTTGGAGATAGCTTCATATTCCTTTTGATTGCCAAAGACTCATGTTTGTATGGTTGGAGTCTTAAAAATACCCAATCCCCTACCGCAAAGGACCTCTCAGTATGTCTCTTATCAAATTGAGTCTTCATTCTTTCTTGAGCCAGCACCAAATTACTTCTCAGGGTGTCTAAAATTTTTCTCGAGTTCTTAAAATTTCTTCCACAGCTTCATTAGGTGACAGGCCTGGAATATAGTCTTGCAACTTAGTTGGTGGCACTCCATAAACAACCTCATATGGAGTGAGTTTAGTCGAGGCATGGAATGTGGTGTTATACCACCATTCGGCCAATGGCAACCACTCAACCCGATGTCTTGGTTTGTCACCTAAAAAACACCTCAAAAAGTGTTCTAAACACTTATTGACAGCCTCGGTTTGATCATCACTCTGAGGATGGTATGCTGAAGAATAAGACAAGTTCACAGCTTGGAGTTTGAAAAACTCTTTCCAAAAGGAGCTTGTAAATATAGAGCCTCTTTCCAAAATATAGAATCAGGTGATGTTAAAGCTTCTTGTAAAGTAATTGGGTTTTCCTCAATATTATAAATATAATAGTCAGGACCAAAATATTTTTCAATTCTAGTTCTCTTACTCCTTAATTCAAAAATTTCTTCATTTTGTGGAGGAGTAGAAGAATTAGCTTTAGAAAAAATATTTTGTCTAAATTCTTGGCCTCCACTACTTTTAGATTTTAAAAGGAAATTTTTCTTCATGAAAAATTGCATTGCCTAATTCAAAAATAACTTTATTTTCAATATAAAAAAATTTATAGGCTGTGCTATTTTTTGTATATCCAAGAAAGACACAAGTGGTAGTTCTAAGAGCATTCACATTGGATTGGTTATCTTATTTTTCAAATTTGGACTAATATTTAGTTTTTTCACTTTTAGCTAATCATTCAAAACTTGAAGTCTACATTGGATTAGCCATCACACTCTCTATAATAATAAAATATTATTATTTATTATTTTTATATTTCTTTAATTAATTTTTATTTTTTAACTAATTCTTTTTTCATAATCTCCAATAATCATATCCATTTTCATTTTCAAAATCCATTAAACAAAAGAATATTATTATATACATGAAATGCTTTAAAGAAAAATGAGAACAATATGAAGAACAATTTATACCATATCAATATCCAAATATAGAAGTTTCATCACTGTCCACAGTACAATAAGTATTAAGGATGCAATGAAATCATATGAGATTGCGCTACACTACCCCAAATAAAGAAAAGAAGAAATCGGGAAAAAACCCATGTGAGGAACAATTGTGAAAAAAAAAAAAAAAACCAACAGAAACCCACGCACCCACAAACAAAAACCCACCCAGAAGCATGACAAGCAACACTAAATCAAAGAAAAGCTACGTAGAAGAACCTCACAGGATCAACGAAGGGGGAGAGAGAGAGAGATGCACTACCTTTAATAAATAATAAATAATACCTTTAGCTAACCAACAAGGTTTTTCATCTTTGAAAAAATATATGAAATTACTTTAGTTGAAGTTTTAAATGGAAAGTGTTTGACTAAACCAATGTAGGGCAACTTTTGCAGAAATATGCAAAATTTAAAGATGAAATGCTGTTTGAAGAAGCCAATTCTGATGCTCTAACACCCAATTTGGGCCTTTTTGGATATGTTAGTCTTATAAAAGTCAACCAACCCCAAACTTTAAAATATCCCAAATTTGGCTTATACCCTTTCCATAATTCAAAATGTGTAGTTTTTATTTTTTTAAGGCACCATATTTAAAACATGACAAACAGACAAAACCACTTCACCCCAACAAGTTGAGGGAATGCCTGAATCAATAAGCCTAGCTTTCGTCAATTCAATCAATATTCTATTTTTTCTCTCAACCACACCGTTAGATGTAGGTGAGTATGGTGCAGCAGTTTCATGAATAATTCTCAATGACTAAACAAAAGTATTAAACTCATTCGAATCATACTTTCGGCCTCTATCATTTCTAAATCTTTTAATTTTTTCTACTGAATTGATTTTCAACTTCATGGAGGAATTCTTTGAATTTTTCAAAAGCATCGCTTTTATTTTTTAATAAATAAACATACGTATATTTTGAAAAATCATCAATAAAAGTGATAAAATATTTTTATCCTCCGCAAGTTAAAATTCCTTCAAATTTACAAAGATTAGTGTGAATTAAATCTAACAATTTGGTATTTTTTCAACAATTTTATGAGGTCGTTTTGTAATTTTTGCTTGACTAACTTCAAGCTTTTGAAAATCCTTCGTCAGTTTGGGATTAATCCTAAACTACTCATGATAGCAACATATCTACTATTGATATAACATAAATGTGCATGCCAAAAATTTAAAGAAGAAAACATATAAACAGAAACATTCGATACTTTATGCTCAACATTCTATTTAAACATTCCATCACAAATATAGTCATTGCCCACAAAAACTCCATTTTTCGTAATAACATATTGATCGGATTCAATAATTTGTTTGGAGACCCCTTTTTGAGTAAAAAACTCGACATCAAATTCTTCCTCATAGACGATGTATAAAGCATATCTTTGAGCATCAATATACGTTTAAAAAATTTAAAAATAAAATAAAAAGGAGGACGGCACGACACCTCTTCTTTTATTGAAAAAACCTCACTTGAGGAGGAGGGAACCCTTTCTACCTCTCTCTTTCTCGCTAGAAAAAAAGGCTCTCCCTTCTCTCTAAACCTTCACTAAAGATTCGGCTAGAGGGGGTGGGAGCTTTGGCTCCCTTCCCCCTCCCTCCCTCTCGCCCTCCCTCCCTCCCCATCTATGCAGTGTTCCGTTTTGTTTCTTTGTATTTTTTTCGGCAAAATAAGGGAAAATCATAGATTTGGAACCTTTAGCATTCATCGACCCGCACGTGCCCCTCCATGGTGTAGTCCAGCCGTCGATCTTCAAGTCCACCGAATATAGTGCCAAACGGAGCGGCGAGTAGCCCACAAGCACAGGACCAATTCTTGGAGATGTTTGGCGCGTGGCTCTCACACGCCACCAGGAAGCCCTCTGCAAACTACACGTGCGGTGTTTGTAGGTCCTGTGAGTCTGGGATTTCTAAGATCGACCGTCGGTTTTTCTCCCATAGTGCCTTCGGACCTTAGTTCGAATGAAGTGATCCCCCCTCCGCTTTGGCGGTGCTTATGGTGGGGTTGGTGTACCTTACTCTGCTTAGGCGGGGTATGAGGTTTTGTCACCCGGTTACTGTTAACTCTATCATGGACAGAGTTGTACTATCTTTTAGACTTAGGTCATTAGAAATCTGGACTAGACCATGTCAATCACGGAAGTGTGTTGGGAAGCTATTAACGTTTGTAACTGGCTTGGTTTTAAGTCAACTTTGTATGTCCTATTTTATGAATGGAATTTGGTCCGTTATTATAAAAAAAAAAATAATGCAAAATCTAGGCATATTAGTTTGATGCATGAATATGTCAAGCAATTAATAAGTTATGGCATTATCACTATTATATATGTGGGGTCAAGTAAAAACTTGGTAGATCCTTTTGCAAAAGAACTCTCGAGAGATTTGGTGATTAGTTTTAACATACGGATCCTCATATAAGAGCATATAAATAATTTGGGTCTATTTACTTCATTTTAATTAATTTTGATATTACCATAAACTTTTTTAATTAAATTTATTATTATTATTTTACTTAGTCAAGAGGATAAATATTGTTAAATCATCAAGTTAGATTTTTTAAATCATCATAGATTGACGTCGGAGTGCTAAAAGCTGTGTATTTTTATTTCAAACTCTCTTTATCGGTTGAGTGCTATCCGAATCCAAATCGAACACTAATCACCTTCCCTATCTTCACGTTAACCATGACTGCGACAGACAAACCGAAACGGAACCCTGAGTCTCACGTTCAGGCCAACACACCACCTTGTAGTTGTAGAGGGCGAACTCCTCCACGTACAGACATACCACGCAGCCAAGTTGCACCCAAACCACCTTGCCCCTCACAGTTGCCGCCGTAGTCTTTGATTGGATTTCCAACTTTCGGGGTCTATCCCCTCTCGGCAAGCTCTTTGATCTGCTCTCTCACTCTACCGATTTCTCTTTCTCTCTCTCTCTCTCTTTCAATTCTCTCTCTCTCTCTTCACTCTCTCGGCAACGAAACCTCATGGGTTTCAATTATGTCCTCTGTCATGGGATCCTTTTGTCTCTAGAACAGTATGTATTTCCTTAAAATGAATAGTGGGCCTCTTGGCCTTTTAGCCCTTTCGGTCAGGCTTGTGCTGTAAGTCACCATAGCCCTTCAGCCCATGCACGTGGCAATTTGCAGCCCACTTTCAATTGTTGGCTTTTTCTTTTTTCTTTTTTAGAAAATTGTTGGCTTTTTCGTTTTAAACAAACATCTTGTAGCCTATGTAAGGTATACATGTTTAGATCTTGGTGGTGATAAAAAGAGGTAATTACGTTCATTGCCCTTATATCATGTATATGTGAAAAAATGTTTTATGAGTTTAGAAATAATTGAGCCTCTGACACTTTGTCGAACTAGTAAGAGATGTACAAAGAGATATTTTAGAGCTTTTTTTATTTATAAACTTAATTCTTTTTTCTGCTCATTCTTGATTTGTTGATATCATTGTTCTTCAAGAATCTATTGTGTGGACAAATTGAAACAATTGTTATTATCAAAATCTATCTGCATTTACATTCTTTTATAATTATAAAGAATCCAGCAATTAAGGTGTTGGCACACCAAGCTTCCATGGCTAACCCAATGCCCTTTCAACATCTTTGTGCTTACTCTATCTTGGGCAACGATCTGGGCTTGCCCACAACCTTACCCAATAATTAAATATCAATAGTTGCCTGCATGGTTATACCAAAGACGAGGATATTCAAAAGCAAATGATAAGCTTACAACTCTATTTCAAATTGAGGTTAATTATGTAAGAATATGATAGCAAATATGAGTGAACAATGAAAGGCCAACCTGCCTTTTACGAATCACTTCATTCTCTTTAAATAATAAACCAGTAAACGTGAAGGTTACAACTTTACACATTAAGTATGGAAAGAAACAGATTTACAGGAACAAAAGATGGCAACGTTATACAAGAGAAGATCAAGGAATCAGAGGAGTAAATTCTGGGATTTGAATATGTGCTGCATTTTCAGGATTTCCATTTGTAGCTGCTGCTTTGAAAGGCTCATCAATGTCTGCTGCATTCTCAGCTGTATTAGTGGAATTTGGTCTGTCTGCTGCATTCTTGGCAGTATCAGTGGAATTTGGTCTAACAAATTACGTAAAATTGAGATAATCTTTATGAAATGACATGATTACATTTGCTATTTATAAAATAAGTTGTAAGATATTTATAAAAGAGTAGCAAATGTACCACTACCCATAAATAGCAGTTGGCTGTTGATTCCAAATAACTTTTAAAACAAAGTACATATAGAAACAGATTTTGGAAGAAGTAAAGCCCATAACCAGTTGCAAATACAAAATAAGTTATAAGCACAAACAAAGCCTATAAACCTCATGATATCCGGTAACTTGGCCATCGTTTTGGCTATTGTCTTCTCCATTCTTCTATACTCGTCTTCTCAATAATCTTCTTGTTGTTTCCTAGAACCAATGAGAGAGTAAACACTTGAAGAAACACCAAACACTTATTTTACTATATACATCGTGTAATTAGCATCCATGCAATTACCTTCTGGCTCTGGTATAACATCAGCTGAAATAAAATCTTGGGATGGGGCAACACTGCTTTGTGCTTCCCCTATCGTCTCAACTCTGCCCCCCAAGGTTCCTATTATTAGTGAAGGTGAATTACAATCTTTGAATAGCACCACACTGCTTTCCCATTCTTCTAGATCGAGTGGATTCTTCAGTACCACTATGTTTTTTCCTACAATTAGTAAGAGTAAACAATGTATAGAAACACCAAACACCACTTTCACTATTTGCATCATGTAATTAGCAATGATATAGTTACCTTTTGGCTCTAGTATAAGGTTAACCAAAACAGAATCTAGGAACAAGATTACATTGCTTTGTCATTCTTCTATATTTGGCTGCTCTACTATCCCTCTATTGTTTCCTACAATTAATGAGAGTAAATGATGCAGAGAAACACCAAACACTACTTTTAGTATCTACAAAATGTAATTAGTAATGATGTAGTTACCTTCCGACTTTAATATAGGATTAGCCAAAATGGAGTCTTGGGCTGGGGCAATACTGCTTTGCCCTTCTCCTTGCGGCTCAACGGTCATTTCTTGGTTCCTATAATTAGTGAAGCTGAAATAAAACATTGGCTTGAGCTACACTGCTTTTCCCTGATCCTTTTGGCTCAGTGCTCATCTTCTTTGTTCTTGCAATCAGTGAAGCTGAATTAGAATCTTGGGCTAAGGCTACACTACTTTGTCCTTGTCCTTTTGATTTAACGCTACTCTTCTTGGTTCTTGCAATCAGTGAAGCTGAAATAAAACCTTGGGTAGAAGCTATGCTGCTTTTTCCTTTTTCTTTTGGCTCAAGTTTCCTCCTCTTCTTGGTTCCTGCCATCAATGAAGTTGAAATAGAATCTTGGATTGGGGTTACATGCCTTTCTCCTTTTGGCTCAACTCTCTTCCTCTTCTTGGTTCATGCCATCAATGAGAGAATACATTATAAAGGGAAACTAACAATTTGACATTGCTTTTATTTTTATTTTCTTTCGGAAAGGAAACATAGGCCACAACAAGTAACTAACAACAACACGGTTACCTTTTGGGACAGTTTCTTCCATGTTAAAGTAATTAAGCAAGTTTTTATGTGATGCATCCAAAAATTCCTCAACCGTTTTTCTTTTTCTAGCTTGTTTGTTAGACTCAGATGAGAACACTGCATATTTTTCTGCTTCACTTCCATGGCTAAAGCTACTAGTTGTAGAACCAAGAAATTTCTCATATTGAACAACTTAGAAGTGCTCCATACTGTTTCGGTTGTGTATCCTTCATGAACCTTGGATGAGAATCATTTCTTCTCTTTTTTTTTTTTTTTTATTTACAACTGCTTTTAAGACACGTCCGCTTTCACTTTGTAATTTGTACGAAAATCAAGAAATCACTAGGAAAAAAAGGTAATGTTATCACACACACACATGTATGCACAAAAATACGTTCACAGAGATATAGAAATGATGCTATAAGTATTTTATTTTTTGAGTTATTGAACCAGAGACTAAAGCAGAGGAACGAATAGGCTATAATAAAAATAGCTTGTCCAATATTAATGTAACATAAATATCACAATCTTTAGGTAGTTGGAATGATACCCTAATTTGTTCGGCAAGACAATCGAGAATCCCTTAGGATATAAGTAAAAATCTAGTGGAAGTTTTTTGTAACTAGTTTCGCTTCCACATACAGTGTTATAGTATTAAAGGTAAAATCGTGATCTGCAAAATTATAGGATATTAGGACAACTATGAGTACACCATCTTATGTCCTGTGTCTTCTTTGCCTAACCAATGCTTGTTTTAATTTTGACGTTGATTGCTATTTCAAAAAAAAAAAAAAAAGTGATATAGTTAGCATTGGTTGTGAAAATCATATATATCTATATATATATATATATATATATATATATATATATATCATCATGTTATTGCACTACTTCGGTTCCACCAACATTAAACTTGTCCTGTAATTAAGTGAAGTGAACAAGGAACTTACGACAATCATTTCTCTGAGTACTTGGACTAGCTGATTGTGGTCGTGGTCTTTTTGAGTGCAAAAATTCCGAACCAATACTCTGGATTTAGAATATAAAGTTGTATCTCCCACCCTGTGATGTTTTCCAATTCATTATTGGAGTTTTGAGAGTTGTTCTCATTCAAAATCAGTGACATATTGACTTGCATAGAGAGAGAGATAGAGATGGAGATAGAGATCAGTAGCAAAGGGAGATTGTGTGAAGGTAATGAAACAAGAGAGAGCTTGTATATATAGGAGAATGAAACACGCAGAATGAAACATGATGAATGATGTGCTTGCAAATATCATGACGTGCTTGCAAATATCATAACATTGTGCCTCTAGCCATCGGGAGACACTCAGAGGTAAAGTTGTTAGGGTGATCATTCTCTCATAATCAGGTCAGATTCTTTATCAACTGTAACTAAGGGAGGTACATTTTCTAACTGTTATTATTTATTATCGTGAATCATAGAAAATCAAAAATCTAATTACTACTATTTATGTTAAAATATTTAACATATGGTATCAGAGCTTCAATATTCTATGATCTCCATAAATTATATTGTAAATTTTGATTTCGATGCTCATGACTGTGTGTTAATAGTAACCTCGCATGCTTTCTTTTTCTAATATATATTATTTTGATACGGAAAGAAACTAGAAAGAGATTACGTCATATAGTTTGGGTACGAGAGGAAAAGTGGAAAAGTTTAGACTTTTTGTTATTTGAGTTTTTGGTTCAAGAGAAAATAGGAAAGGAAAAATATGTGTTGGCGTCGGTATGTGAAAACTGAGGAGGGAGAAGATGATTTAAGGGTCCTGGGTCATTGGTAGGCTTTTGTTTTGGGCTGAAAGATCTAGTCCAAGTCCAAAGAGACCTAAAGTACTGAGTGACACAACAATTAAAACAGTGGGCTGAAATTGGCCCAGCCCGAACTGACTTAATAAAAATAAATAAATAAATAACTGATGGAATCACTAATCCCCAACCCATGGACCGACACGGGTATTGAATTGCATAGCACCATGTGTTTGTATTGACCGACCGGATACGGTTCCGACCCAATCAGATTATAATAATAATAATATTATTATTTTTATATATACTGTGTTGCGATGGGAAAGAATGTTGACGGGTGGAAAAACACTATTTGAGCCGCTGCATGTTAAGCCTTCGAGTATTGAAAAAGCCTTGTATTATATAGCCGCCGTGTGTGGTGGTGGCCGGCGGTGTAAAGGAGGTGGCCGGCAGTATAGTGGGACTGTAAAATCCCTAATGGGTGCCGCCTCTACCTATTTAAAGCTCTAAAGCTCACTGTTGCAGCGGTTCCGGGAAGTTAAAAAGAAAAGATTTCTTTTTTATTAAATTCTTTTATGCATATTATTGTTATATACATGTATTAAATTTTTATTTATATGCATATTATTGCTAAATACATATATTAAATTTTATTCTCTATACATGTTATTATTGGTATATAAATGTATTAAATGCATGTTATTATTGTTAAATACATGTATTAAATTCTATGTACATGTTATTATTATTAAATACATGTATGAATTTTTTATTTTGGCTCTCATTATCATGTCATGTATATTTGTTTATCTAATATGGAGCAAATGATTTACATCAAAATTAAAAAAAAGATTGGTTGCCTAAAGGTACACGATTTTTTGAATTTTGGTGAAAAATTATTAAACTCCATAATAAGGTAGATAAAGTTGGAGTGAACAATTTATGTGTCAAAATCTACTCCCAAAGGAGAGTCTTGATGGCACTACTAGTTCATCCATTAGAGTAAAAGTTGGGGTGAACAATTTGTTTACCAGAGTTTACTTCCAAATGAGAATTCTGGTGATACAACTAGTTCATCCACATAATTAAAGTTGGAAGGAACACTTTGTATGCTAGACTTTACTCTCAAAGGAGAATTCTAGTGATACAGCTAGTTCATTCATAT
Organism: Cyclocarya paliurus; assembly: GCA_029856935.1. NCBI lineage: Eukaryota > Viridiplantae > Streptophyta > Magnoliopsida > Fagales > Juglandaceae > Cyclocarya > Cyclocarya paliurus. Next base: position 22,185,526 of record CM056952.1, read on the forward strand.
AATTTAAAATTTAAGTGAACACTTTGTATGTGAAAGTTTACTCATAAAGGAGAATTCTGGTGATACATCTAGTTCATCCATATAATTTAAAATTGGAAGGAACACTTTGTATGTAAGAGTTTACTTCCAAAAAGAATTTTGATGATACAACTAGTTCATCCACAAAATTTAATACTGGTGAGAACACTTTGTGTGTCAAGATTTACTTCCAAAGGAGGGTCTTGATGACATTACTAGTTCATCTATAATTGTTTAAATTCTATGATTGTTTGTGAGTGTCAAACTCAAAGCATTAATGTGATTAAAATATTTTTCTTACAGTAAGTATAAGAATATCTTTACAAGGTTTTCTGTACGGAATGAATTCTAGTATAGAGAAACATGAGCATGCCAAATTTACACTAAGAGTTTTAGACCCTGATTTATCCATTTTAAGCATTGACATCAATTATTATTGAGAATAGTGATAAGGGTTAGACAAGTATAATGTTTAAGAATATCGGATTAATTACTACATATCAAACTATAGGAATTCTTAGTTTTGTACATAATGGTTTACTTCATAGGTATTATTATTTTATTAAAGTAATGAGATATGAAAAAATTGGTAGCATGTTTGTTAGCTAAATACAAATTTATTTTGCTAATTTATATGAAAAATCATTTGTATCTTTTGGGAAAGGAAGGAAATGATGGTGATGAAATATAAGAATTGTGTCAAAACAATGACACATGAATGTTTATGTGCCATAAGCATGAGATATGATTCGAAGGGAAGGGTAAGCCTTTTTTCTATATAAGTTTCGAATTAGATCTTATACATGTTTATACATTCTTTTAGATTGAACTTGAGTGCAACTTTTCATATGTATTTTGTTTGTATAAGTTTCAAATCAAACTCTATAAATGTTGATATTTATTTTAGTGGTTGAACATGAGCATAAATGTTCAAAATTTTAAATTATTTCAAAATGCCATTTATGTTTGTTCCATTTTTCCTTTCAATAAAATTCTTATTTGCCTTTATAATAGTGTTTTTGTTAAAAGTTTTCTTTTTCACTCATGAAGCATATATTGGAAGCAAGTGAAAAATGATTTATGATTTTTTATTTTTACAATTTGTGGCATAGAATTTGAAATATAATTTGTGACATAAAAGTTTGGAGAATATCTCCAAGAAAAGTTGTAAAGGTTAGTCTATAAAATATTTTACGCATTTAGATTTTCAAATCTCAGAATGTGTGTTGATTTGCATTTAAGGAAAACAAATCAAACAAATCAAGAAAAGATGAATACAAGGAATAGAGAGTTTCATGAGGTAATGCATATAGACGCATGTAAACATTTTCTCTATAATGTTTGATAAATATAAGTATTCCATTATTTTTATAAATAATTTTCATGGTATAGATGTATCTATCTGCTACATGAGAAGTCTCAAACCATTAGAAATTCTTGAGGTACTTCTCATGGGGAGGAAATTCAGCTAGGTAGAAATGTAAAAATTATCGAGTTGGATTGAAATAGTGAGTGCTAAGAAAAGCATTATGAGTCAGGTCATAACCTTGACCTATTTTGTTAACTTCTCGAAAATATGTGAAGTAAAATTATTAAAGACAATAGTATATATATTAAATTGTGTTCCCAATAAATAGTCTCAAAGACTTTTGAGTTGTCGAACTTGATTTAAGGCATATACATATATGGATAGTCAATCTAAAGTAAGGCTTTACAATCTGAATGAAAGAAAGTTGGATCTTATAATAGTTAATATGTACATTATTGATTATTCATGGAGATCCAAATAATTTAGGTTGTATTGTCTCTATTCATAGTTTGAATTTTGAAGAAATTGAAATGTCAGATTCCTTATGGTTGGCAAAATCAGTGGGAGTATAGAAACTAGAGATGTGATTGTTGTGAAGTACATTCTTGCTACTTCAAAAATGCTTATAGTTCATTTTATGATTATATTAATGAAAACATGAAACAACAAATAAATGATCATCTACCTCATTAGAGAAACACCACTGAAGAATTGGCCATGGAGATATCATAACAGGTAACCTCATATGATCTTCTTATTTGATTTTTGGTTAGGTTGCGTAGTGTATTTTTTAAAAATTTGAATTTGACATAGAAATAAATGAAAGTTCGCATATGTTTTCACAAGTTATAGAAATATGTGATTTTACAAAAGACTGATGTATAAAAGAGTGATTAAAATCTATGAATCTATGTAAAGTTTGTAATTTCGTCTAAATTGTCTAAAATGTATAAAAGTCGAATATATATGACATGAGTAGCTCATTATGGTCTAGAGTTACATCAAAGAGATGTGAAACCAATTGTAGAGTGAAAGTTTGAAGTCTACAAGAAACGAATAAAATGATAACTTCAAAGAGGTAACATATTTTCTGAAAAATTGGTATCTGAAATTTAATAATACCAATATTGCTTTGGAATTAAGAAAAATATTGTTAATGTATATACTCGTAAGTTAGTGGGAATATATTGTATTTATGATCATGCACGTATATGACTTTTGGCAAGTATGAATTATGGTTTGTATTATGGCATCAAAATTATATCTCTAAGAACTTTAAAAATGAAATTATGAATGAGACATCTTTCGTAATTGGGATTGAATTTTAATACCAAGACGATGATTATTAGGATTGTCTTGGTATAGTTACATAGAGTTTTAGAAGATTTTACATGAAAAATTGTTATTCAATAGATGCTTTAAAAATAAAATGTGGTACTTAGTATTTTACAGTGTCCTAAAAAATGATTAGGTTGTTAAGGAAATTTTGTATATAACTGTTAATAAATCTAATGATTGCACAAATCTGTATAAGGTTGAATGTTAGTTTTTCAATTGACATTCTTGGTTGTTGCCAAAGTAACCAAAGTATGTTTGACCCAAAAGTTGTGAAAAGAGTGTAAGGTTATTTGTAAGAAATTAAAGACTATATTATTGCTTTAAGAATAACTGATACTCTTAAGGTAACTGGATATTTAGACTCTATTTTGTTGGATTACTCTAATGATGGACACTACAATTATGGTTATGTATTTTGCTATCTAGTAGAGTTATTTTATAAAAAAGTATGAAACAAATCTCTTACTGCTTCATGTGCAATAGGGACTAAGTTTGTGGTATGTTTTGAGACCACAATGTATGGTATCTGACTGAGAAAATTTATTTTAGGATTTAAAATTGTCGACTTATAGCCAAGCTGCTAAGAAAGTATTGTAAGAATTCATCATAATATTTTTCTTCGAATGATAAGTATTTAATGAAAATTTAAATACATAAGTGTTAAGGAGAAAGTATAAAAACAAATATGTCCATAACAATAGTAGGTTAATAATTATACTTAGGGGACATGTTGAAAAGATGGGTCATATGCTTATACCCATGATGTGAACATGTTTAAAAGATCATTGATATGCTGTGTATTTTGTTATTGGAAATTAAAAGATATCTATTATGGTTGTTTTTGTTTTCTTGTCTTTCTACTTTATATGTACATTGAATGGTGTGGATGAATGATGACAAGATAATGTCTACAGTAGACATTAATTGAAACCCAAGGCATTACAATATTAGCCTTAATTATCTCAATTAAAGATCATGTTAAATTAAGTTACTGGTGTTATGGTACATGAAAGAGAATTTGTTGGTTATATAACAGAAGACCGCTATGACTTGCATTAGTAGCCAGTTTGACATTGATATTATGGAACTCATAAAATGTATTTTGAGCTGTGAAAGGTTTTAGGAAGTGAATTTGTGCAATATGGTTAATTTCCTGTAATAAACCCATGAATGGAAAATATTATTTATGGACGTATGGGTCAAGTGGGAGAATGTAAGAGTTTTATTTAAATTCAATATCCCACACACCTATCTTGATAGAGTTTGGAATAGTTCAAAACTTATTAGTTAATAGATGAGTTATAATGGGATAAAAAAACTCATAAGAGATAAGATTAACTTTATATCTCTAATCACAATCAAACATAAAGTCTTAGATTTCTTGATGGTTAGAAGTCTATAAATAGTACTGAGGGATTAAAGGGTTCTCACCTACAACATCATTATGCCTCTAGCTATAGGGAGACACTTGGAGGTAAAGTTGTTAGAGTGATCATTCTCTTATAGTCAGGTCAGATTCTTCATCAATTGTAATTAAGGGAGGTACATTTTCTAACTGTTATTATTTATTATCGTGGACCATAAAAAATTAAAGATCCAATTATTAATGTTCATGTTAAAATATTTAACAACATAAACTCTGGCTTTCTGTTATTATTTATTATCGTGGATCATAGAAAATAAAAAATTCAATTACTAATGTTCATGTTAAAATATTTAACATAAACACTGGCTTTCAAAGAAATGCATTTAATAATAATATATATAATTAGCTAATTTATGATAATCCTAATTTATGATCAACCTACTTACTTTGCAGCGTTAATCAAATATTTTCGGCATAAAATCGATCATGTAAACTAGAAGGAGAGAGAAAACGTGAGAGAGTTGTGAGAGGAATGAGGCAGTCGGCTATTGGCGTGCTGAACGCGAGACACACATGGTGCTGAACTAGGTATCTTGGATTCGACTGCTACACTATAGAGGTTAGTGATTTTTTTCAAATAACACACGGAATGAAGATATTTGTAGAGAGATTTGAGAGAGGGTGTCAACAAGTTCAAGTTTGAGTTGGACACGGTCGCGATCGTTCAAGAAGAGAGTTTGAATTTAAAAATATGATCTAGTACTTCATACAATGTAATATTGGCAGTGACTAGGACTGAGTATAGGACTTTAATTAGTGATGATTTTAAATTAAAATAAATTTCTAATGACCGATCTTTAAATTCTAAAAAGAGTCTAACTCATTGAATAAATAAATGAGATTTAACCTAGTTATTGAGCCTTATTAAAACTCATAATCAATTTCAATAATTTATCCCTCATGGGCTTATCTAATATGGTCCAGTAAATATAATTTTGGCCCAATAAAAATTATCAATATTCCAACTTTAAAATTATTAGGCCACATCATTACAACACCATTAATATTAACATGTGAACCTAGCTATCATTAATATTAACTGTACTGTATGTAGGTTTATCACTCCTGCAAGAAACCATTAATTAATTTCCTAACTCTTTTTTCCCCAATTTTGGTTTCCTGCCAGCTTTTCTTTCTTTTATCCTTTGTTTTTTTTTTTCTAGTATTCTCTCTTACAATGGGGAGTAATACCAAAGTTTCAGGTGATCTATGTACCATGCAAGATCTATGGTGATTAGTCTTGAATCTTGCGGCATATATCATGTGCTAAATATGTGACGACTTTTAGACTAGTTTAAATGAGTCACCACATATATAGCTGCAATATTTATCTCCTATATATAAATGCTATAGAAATTCCAGTACCTTTTAAACAAACTCAAATTAAGGATAAAAAGTATGTGATGTTTACTCTCTATTAAGTGATTCTGTTAATGGTAGATCACGATTAACAGTCTTTTATTAATGACTATAGTCTAATCCTAATAGATTATGTCAAATCCAACTTCATTAGCATTAAATAGAAAATGGTTAATTAATGGATGATGATTAATGATCGTGTGTTGTTATTAATTAAACTATTCAAGTAGATTCAATTATAGAAAACAACAAAGAAATGTGCTGGCATACCATATTAAACTGATGTTATCAATTAGAAATACTTCTAACAGTTAATAGGTGTCTAGCCCAGTGGGGATGCATAGCAAACAAAAGTGATCTGCTATATGGAATCTGCAACTGGCCAAAGTAAGTGATTTTGATAATTGTAAATGATTAATGGTCTTGTATTAATGAATACAATTCAATCCTATTTGATAATGTAAATCTGATATCATTATCATAAAATAAAAAATAGTTAAAGGTTAACGATCAATGACCATGTCTTGTAATTAATTAATTTAGTCAAGTACATGGCTCCAATTATAAAGATGACAAAACTATGTGGTGTCCCATTCTATATCGATCTTATCAATTAGAACACTAAATTTCAATAATAGTAAACGATTAACGGTCTTATATCAATAAATACAAATGAACATAATAGATGTGAACTTAATTCTATTAGTACCAAATAGTATATAGCTAATTGACTATCAATAATCACCTCTTGTATTCTGTATAGATTTTATGTCAATAATGATAAAGGACATGTTAAACTCAAGTATTAATGGTTAAATCTTGAAGTGGACATTTGCATTTATTTATTTCTTCATACAACTGTTTGAAGTTCTATGATATTCGTCATAAAATTACTATAGCAATATGTAAAACAAATATATTTTCAGCTTATAAAACAATACTTCATTACAAACAAATCATATGACAAGTTGGGCAAATGGGAAAAAGCATTATCATATCTCAACGGATGTATGTCCTGGCATTTTGCAAGCACTCCATCAGCTTTGAAATTGGTGCATTCCACATATGAATCAAATCTAGCTTTGGCGCTCAAACAAGCATACTGATTAATGGCAGTTTTTCGTAGTACTATCAAAATTTAGATCCATGAAATTTGTAAAGTGAAAAGTTCCTGATAAAAAAGTAATACAAAAAAATTCAATGTCTAATCAACTTTACACAATCATCCCCAATATGTTTGATGACAAAGACAATTTCTAACTATCGTGTTTTAGGGAAATTCATTCAAGCAAGCAATTACTTTATTTTTAAAAAATAATAATAATCTTAGAAACTAGTCAATGATATCATGGATTAACATGTATTAGATTATTTATCTGTTTTCATGTAAACTCAAAAATTATTTATTTATCTGCTTGAAGAGATAGAGAGGGGAACAAGCCTGGCAAAAATTAGATCAAGCCATAAAAAAACCGTTTATGTGCTTAAAGCTCCACATTTATATACAGTTTTTTTGTTTTTTAATAAAACTTTCAAAAGTAGGGAAAATCTAGCTAGTTAAATTACCCCATGATCCATTCTTTCAAATCACATGAGGGAACGATGTAGCAACCCTTCCGACATCCCAATGCCAATGGCACAAGGATCTGTGTCTATGTTTCTGTGCTATTTTTATGAGTGCTAATCTCATAAATGACCACCATTGCAACCCTAGAGATAGAGCTTGTGAGAGAGAAATGGCAGTAGCCCTCATACATGTACATTTCCATCTATTTCTATTAATCTTCATACATGGAAAAACGTACTTGGAAGCATAGACAGGTTGTGAGGTAATTTAAGGTTCTAGGTTGTCTCCTTGGATAAGCTGATACATATCATAATTGACCTCACAATTAGCACCTAGATATGAACTTGTAACTCTCAGAATACAATTCTATATGTGGATATTGCACATTCATTTTACGAATATGGGTGATATTTGAGTTAGATTTTGCATGTAATCATGGACTGCCCAAAACTCCATTTTTTTTAATAATAACAGACCACTTCCATTCATTAAAAGAGGACATACAAAGTTGACTTAAAAACAAACTAGTTACAAACGTTAATAGCTTCCTAGCACACTTCTGTGACTGACATGATCTAGTCCAAATATCTAAAAACTTAAGTCTAAGAGATAGCACAACTCTGTCCGCGACAGAGTTAGTAGTAACCGAGTGACAAAACCCCATGCCCCGACTAAGCAGAGTAGGGTGCACCAACTCCACCATAAGCACTGTATAAGCGGAGGGGGGGGGGGACCACTCCATTAGGACTAACGTCCGAAGGCACTATTTTTTAGATTTTTATTTTTCTAAAAAGTAAAGACATGACACGAAATAAAATACAATAGGAAAACACTGTGAAAACTGGAAAAACAAGTAGTGTAGTCTTCTAAAAGTTTAAGAATTCCTAAAAGTTAAGCTCTATTTCTTTTTTTCTTTGTAATTTCATTCTTAGTAATAGGAATATTTAAACATTAGAGAATTCACATAACTCGATCCACTCACGATTAATAGAAATAATCCATAATAAGGTGGTTAACAAAAGCTAACTAGAAGAACTTGTTCAATTTGACTTAAAAAGTTTAATATTATCAATTATGCAAACCAAGATCTTGGATCAGTTTAGCCTCATGTTTTGTCAAAATGAAGAGAGATACATTAGTATACATATTTGAATTCGATTTTATTTTACGAAGAACCTCATAGAATAGTTATAACATTGTTCTATAATTCTAAGTTTAGTCAGAAAAAACTATATGTTTTTATAAATTTTAGTATCTAGAGATGAACAGTTAAAATTTTAGTGTCCAGAGTCAGACAAAACGGGCTGCATCCATCTAATATTTCGTCATTATTTCTAGAAGGGACAAGATTGATCATTTATTTCTCGGGAAATGAGGTAGAGACAACTATTGCGTGACTTTTATGATTTATCATTAAAATAAAAATAACATGAGTTTATATACTGCAAAAACTTATTGATCAATTGTATTTAGCAGGTCAACATTTGATCTTGATGAATATAATAAATGGATAAAGTTCATCATGTTCCAATTGCAGGTAACTATCATATTCACAGGTCGTGAAGTCTATAATCATCTCTAATTATAAAGATGGCAAAAATAATAGAAGTATTAAGTGATTCTGCTAAAAATAAATGATTAACGGTTTTGTATTAATCATGAATATAATCAATCCTAAGATTTATATCAATCCTCACTTTCTTTCTTGGCCTTAGTTTTCTCTCTGTGTTTTGTTTTTGTTTTTGTTTTATGTGTTTTTTTAGATCTAATAAAGGAGGAACACTCTCCGGTGATCCCTGTCTCAACAATTTTTTCGTTTCTATTCTCCTTCTAGATTTTTGAGGAAATCCTAAAAAATCTTGCTACACAAAACCCTTGTCCAACCCATAACCCATAGATCTGAAAGGACCAGGATGGACGGTGTGCCGCCTGGTGGTGCTCGTGTGATGGGTGCTCACCAGTGGTACCGCCTGGGTATGCATGGCAGATTTGGGCGAGAGGGATGGTGGAGGTTGTAATGGCAGATCATTTCATGAGGCATGGCTCTGAGAGGGACGGTGGAGGTTGTAATGGATGTTGCTTGTGGGACTGGTGGCCGGTACTCGTATAGAGTCGGTGGAGGGGATTGGCATAAGCAGATTTGGCCACCTGTGTAGGTGGCAATGGCGGTGGGTGAAAAGTTGGTGGGTGGGAGGGATGGTGGCAGTGTGGTGGGCGCAAGGTGCTTGTGGGGTGCTCATGCAGTGGCATTTGGTCTATGGAAGGTAGATTCGCAGGTGCTCGTGTGGAGGTGGGAGACTCACTGGTGCTCGGGCAGAGTGGCAGATGCAGTAGGGGCAGAGTGGCAGATGCAGTAAGGGCGGAGGGGGGGTCAAGGGCAGTGAGGGATGGTGGCAACAAGGGTCATGGGCAGTGAGAAGGATAGCAAGAAAAAAAGAGAAAAAAAGGAAAAAGAAGAAGGAGGGGGCAAAGGGAAAAGTTAGAGATGCAACCCTAGGGATAATGAATTTTCTTCAGTCCATGTGTTTGTAGTTGTTGTCTTATTTTTTTTCTATGTATTTGCAGTTGTTGTCTTGCTTTAATTAATAATAAAAAGAAACAGGCTATTGGACTTTTGTCCATAGCAGGGGAACTCCCTCATCTTTGGAGGATGGGGGTAGTTTGGTTCCTTCTCCTCCTTTTGGAGGATGGGGGTGTTTGGATACCCATTTCCTTCTAGGAGGTAAGGGATGGTTAGCTCTGCTTTTTTACAAAGGATGATACTCTCAATTGAGAGTTTCTTAGAAGTTTAGACAATGCCTGTCGCTAACATGTGTGTGCGGGGAAATCTCCAACAGATATGTAGTTTGGCTTGTAATTTGAGTTTTTCTCAGTATTAACTAGTCACAACTGTAACTTCCTTTATTAATAAAATTAAGTCAATTTCCCATAAATATATATATACATATATCAAATCCAGTTTCATTAGCATTAAATAGGAAATAGTTAACGATTAATGATCAACGATCATATCTTGCTATGATCTTGTATTAATTAATACAATCAAAGCCTACTTGATCATGTCAAATTCGATTTTGTTAGCATTAACTAGAAAATGGTTAATGGTTAGCGATCAATGATCATGCAATCTTATAACTAATTAGGTTAGTCAACAAACAGCACATGGCTCCAATTATTAAGACAACAAAATTGTGCAGTTGTCCAACCTTAATTAATTTTATCAATTAGAACACTAAAAGATTCTTATAACCGTAAATGATTAATGGTCTTATATTAATAAATATAAATGAGTTGTTATATATGTTAACTTAATTCTATTAGTAATGGTAAATAGTATATACTTTAATTAAGTACCATCAACAATCATCTCTTGTATTGTGTAAAGACCTTATGTCAATATATATATTAAGTAATGTTAGATATATAGTCATAGATTATGTAAGCGTCATGCACTTTTTTTTAAAAGAATGAGATTTACCATTAAAAGATTATTTTTTTAATGTAGATCTCATATATACTCACTTTTTTCAAAATGAGTGTATAGCGCTTGCGCACTTCATGACTGTAAATATCATTTTTCATATATATATATATATATATATATAAATATATAAGGTCTATATTCCGTCAATATATAAGGTCTCTAATGCTGTACCATCAAAATTTCCTTGTCGCCATTAGATCCCATTAATGATGGCTATATTTGAATTATGTTGAGGGAAAATTAGTTGGTTGGCATATTCTTGTGAAAATCTGTGTAAAATTGTATTGTAACATGTGTTAAAGTGGTGTAACATGAAAAGAATTGAAGTGTGCTCAACACAGCTCAACTGGCGCTCGACACAACGCTTGAGCGAAGCCTTCTAGAGAGGTCTGCTCGATGTGCGCTCGACTCAGCACTCGAACGAAGCCTTCCAAAGAGGTTCGCTCGACGTTGTGTTTGAGCGAAACCTTCCAGAGAGGTCTGCTTGATTTGTGCTCGACGTAGCGCTCGAATAGAACTCTTCTAGAGAGGTCCTTTCGATGTGAACTCAACTTAGCGCTCGAGCGAAATCTTCCAGAAAGGTCCACTCAATGTACGCTTGACGTGTCACTCGAGTACTTTTCTAAAGAAAACCTGCGCTCGACTCTCGCTCAACATTTCGCTCGAGCTAATGTTTAAGACAACTTAAAATTCAGGGTTTTGAGCGCCGTGATCAACAGGGATTATATATAGAACATCTTGTTTATGTTCTTTGGTGTGGAGAATTAGGGCAAATTCCTTAAGTGCTTCCTAGAGTCATTGAGAGACACTTTGAATTGGACATGTTCATTGGCCGGAAGAGTCCAGAGCTGCTGTTGATGTAGAGATCTAGAGGCTCTCGTGGGAAGCTATAGAAAGGTTGGAGTTTCGGCACTACATGCGTGTAGAGATCAAGTGGGTCACTTGTGGTGTTGCAAGCCAAGTTTAGCTACAACAAAGGTTTTGTGAGTGTCTCTAAATTGGTTGTAACAAACTTATTTTCGATAGTGGATTTTAGGTGGTGTCTTACACCCGGAGTGATTTTAGATTTTGAAAACATTCTTCAAATGAGTTTCCACTTTTTGACCAAAATCATTGTGTTGATTATTTGTGTTATTTGATTAATTGATTAATTGTTTATTTGATTAATTTTTAAAAGACCATCAAAATTGGATTACACCTATTCACCCCCTCTAGGTATAGTGATTGGTAGAATCACTGCTTTTTCAGTTGGTATCAGAGCGGGTTTACTCTGCTAGGATTTAGTTCCTGAGTGTGATCCTATTGTAGTGGCTTAAATGGATAGGTCTCAATCGCTCATATCGCCACCTTATTTTGATGGAAACAACTACGCTTATTGGAAAGTTTGAATGAGAGTGTTCCTAAAGTTTGTGGATGAACGAGTGTGGGTTTCCATAACAAAAGGATGGACAGAACCAATTGCTATCATTGAGGGAGGTCAAATCTCCAAAAGTGTGGAAAATTACTCAAGGAATGAAATAAATGAGTGAGGTTGGAATGACAAAGGTTTGAATGCGATTTTCATGATTGTGTCCTAGGAGGAGTTCGAATCTCCATGTGTGAAAATTGCAAAGAGGCTTGGGACATTCTTAAGGTTACCCATGAAGGTACTAAGGCTGTAAAGAATTCTGAGCTTCAAATGCTGACCACTAGCTTCGAAGAACTTAGAATGAAGGATGATGAAACATTTGATGCTTTCTATGCAAAACTAAATGATGTTTAGGGTCAATTAAATGAAGCCATTTGTCTAACTGACCAGTTGCAAAAGAGGAATGCATCACTCAAAGATAAAGTAAAAATGAAGGAAAGTGAGTTGACTTTGTTAAACGACAAACTGAAAAACTTTTCTACTGGGAAGTAAAAGCTTGACAAAATCCTAAATTCAGGAAAGACCTCTGGTGATAAGAGAGGTATAGGATATGTGGAAGGGAAATTTGTTGTGGCGTCAACTTCAAAAACCTCCTGTAAAAATGTAGGAAAAATTGTGTTTGTTCCTGCACTGAATGAGAATGACAAAGCTCAACTATCTGAAAAGGGTAAGAAAACCTTACATGTGCAAAAGTTTGTCCCACCTTCCAAGAGACAAAGAACTCGCAACATGAGCCCTATATGTCATCACTGTGAGAAGGTTGGTCATGTAAAACTAGACTGCTTTAAGTTAAAAAGTCAATCTATTTATGCTCCTGCTTTCTCTAAAAGTAGGACTGCTTATCCTTTTAAAAAGGATAAGAATTTCATGAATGCTCCTAGGTATGTCTCACCCTCCATGAGACAAAAGGTTCACAAGGTAAACCACGTCTGTCACAATTGTTGTAAGATTGGTCACATTCGATCAAACTGTTTTGAGTTTAGGGACCATCCCAAGAGAATGGAAAAGTCCTACTCAAGAAAAGGACATTTGAACTTATGGAGCCAAGTTATAGTCTTGACCAAACAAAATGAGATGATCAATGTGAAGTTAGACCAATTGACTAATAGTCAGAAGGCTGATAAGGTGAATCATCCAAAAGTGAGACAAGTGTGGATGAGGAAGAAGAATGAGCAGTCCAAACATGGTATTTATTGTATAGACTGATGGTCATGCATTCATGCATTTTACAAATGTTTAGGTCTTGTATAGTTTTTCTTCATTTTCTTGTTAAAAGCATATTGTTGTGTGTGTTCCTAAAAAATCATACATTGTCTTGCACATGTGTGTGATAAAGATTATTAGTGATGTCAATTCTGAAAATTTTGGGTACAGGTGTTTTTTGAAAATTGTATCATGTACCTTTATAAATTACAAAGGTTTAAAATATGTATACTATTTGTGATTTGTGACCTGCATCACACACTATACTTCCAACTCAATCAAAGGTGTAAGGGAGCTCTACATGTATACAAAATTGACCACGGGCTAGATGACCTCATGATTATATATTAAAATTCCTCCTGTGGAAAAATTCTTTATATATACATAAAAAAAGGGAAGAAAAAGAAAAAGGGGTCACATTACTCAATAAGCCAATATTGATAAAGGAATTCAAACAGAAGTATTTAAGTCCTAGCAGAATTAGGTTTTACTTTCTGTATTGTGGAAAGGCTTCCCAAGCACTTTGATTTCATGTTTCAGTTCAACCTCACTCACATCTTTTGGTTGAAATTTCTTGATTGAGTTAGGATTCACAAAACACACATGTTCATCTTACTTGTGATACTCTATTTTTACTACTTGCATAAATTGTAATAATATGATGCTCTTTTACATTTGATGTGATTTTTAGGCTTCAAAATTGACTTCATTAATATTTGAATCACTTAATGAAAAAGTATATATTGTATTGAAAATTCTAGAGATGTCACTTGAGCGAACTTAAATACCGCTCGAGCAAAAATGACTTAAAAAAGGCCTGTGTCATTTTCTTTTACCCTAGACCCGTTTCATTCACCTATGCCGGTTCCTCTCATCTCTTCGTGCGATTCCATCCCCCATTTGTTCTCCGAGTGCTTCTTAAGATTTCTCTCAAGAAATCCTCTCATCTTCACGAAATCATCTTTCACTCACTAAAAGTCCTTTTGCTTTTCATTTTCATTTCCATAAGCATGCATTTCAGTGTTGGGGATTTTGTTTTGGATTTTGAAATGGAGAGAATGATTTGGGGTGTTTGTTGGTTTGTGATTTGAGTGTAGAGAATGATTCTCTCACTCTTGTTGTAACATCCCGCTTCTTCCTTCTTTCTAATGGAAGCAAATTTCAAGGCTGAAATTTATTACGAGGAGGAAATGACGTAACTGTTTGCTTCTCCCTAGCGATTACGAGCCCAGTTATGCATGCCAGACCTCGATGGCGTATTTTTAAAGATATTATGTGATTTCTAAAGCTAGTTTTGTGTTTTAGAGTTATGAGTATTTTAAATGGGATATTCCTATCATTATTTGACTAAGTAATATTTTAAATAAGGCAATTATAATATTTTTGAAGAGCTTCAAAAATATTATAATTGTGGGAAATCATTTTATATAAATGATTTCAGTTATTTAAAATATTACATGATTTAAATTATGTTGGAAGTTTTAATTAATTTAATGGTTTTATTCTCTTAAATATATTAACTAAGACTTCATCATTTTATTAATGATGAATGAATATTATTTTATAAAACTAAAGTTTAGTTTAAATAATATTCTATCTTAATTCCTCTCAGTGCTTTTAATTAAGTTAACGTTTACATATTTTCAAGTGAGTATTAAAGGTCCACCGTTAGATCGTTTTGTAGAATCCTAGACGATGAGTTTTAGAATAAAACCCCAGCCCTCTCTCTTTCTCCCTCACTTTTCCCTCCCCTCTCTCTCTCTTCCCTTCCTCTTGGCTTGTGCAGCACGCCTCTCTCCCTCTCATCGATCTGCTCCACTGCAGAGCCTAGCACTGCCACCAGCAAGTCTCACCGTCGCCACCAATGGCTCCCCTCACTCCGGCTCCCCGCCACCACCGAGCCAAGCCTCCACCTCGCAGCCACCTTCTCCCATGCACGTGCGCAGCTCCTCCATAAACGGGTTCACTATGCGTAGCCTTAGTGCCGCTGTGCACGGCTACCCAGGCCACTGGACACCACCACGAGCATCCCTGAGCCTCCGCCTTCCTCCTCCCTTGGACCCAAGGCTGGTAGCCCCCTCCTCCACACACGGCTTCTCCCACTCTCACGCACAGGTTTCTCTACCTCCATCGCTGTACGCCATCTCCCATGGCGTCTAACCACCGTCTCCAGCCTCCTCCAGCCACCACCGGCCTATCCCAACTACCCATAGCCCCAATCCACCACTTATGCATGCTCACTGTCTCTCACTCTCTCATGGCACTCCTTCACCTCATGGCTTAGATCCACAGTCGTGCCGCCTCCACCGAGCCACCATGGCTCCAGTAGCAGCCTCCTGAGCTCCCCCATGGCTAGCCATGACCAGCCAAGCTTTCCCTCAGATTTCCTTGTGTGAGACCCACGACCTAAGCTCCTCCACGAGCCATCGTGTCTTCGACGTGTACCACCTCGGTACCACAGCGAGACCACCACCCCAAGACCTTGGCCCGACCTTCCTAAGCTTAGATCCACACCTCTAGCCATCTCCAGTGGCCAAAACAACCACTGTATGTGGCTGACCGCCATTGTACACTGCTAGATTTGCCATGTACACCACTTGCCGCCACCATAAGGCCACCTTGAGCCATTCCAAGACCACACCTAGCTATCCAAGTGCCCAAACATCCACCGTACTTAGTTTAGCCACCACGTACGACCCTTCTAACATTATCGACTGTGATGGTTAGCGGACAACGCACGGGTTATCCCGTCAATGGTTTGACTCTCTATCCCTCATTATTTATGTTATATGTTAATTGGTTGGTTAGGTTGTGGATTGTGCTGTTAGTATTATGGAGTTCGTTGTGTAATGTGGTGATGTGCTGTGACGTGAAGTGTTTGGCATAGTTGGAGAGTGTGTTGTGTAGTGTTGTGGACTGTGCTGTGAAGTACAGCTAAGATATAGCCTGTAGTCTGAGGTGACGAGTGTTGCCATGTAGTCGGCTTATGGCGGGAAAGTATCAAAGTAGTGCAGCGGAAGCATGACTGGGCCATGTCACAAAAGTGACTTGGTCAATCAAGAAGTCGTGCCGTGATGAGTTAAAAGTGATGTATAAGTGATATAGCGGAATGTAAAGTGACGTGACAAAGTCATGATGTAGCTTGGGAATAGTCTCGGGCTATAACGTGACATGGGATGTGGTTATGAATAGAGTTTTGTCATGATAAGTGTTGGAATGAACTATCAAGAGGAACGGGTAGCATGAAGAGTCATGCTAGCCCGGTTATGAGAAGGCTGGTATCGATGTATGGCGCTTGTCCATACAAGCAAGTGACTGATGGATTATATGTCGATCTTAGGTGATAAAGGGGTAAGGTACGTGTGTAATTTGGTTAGACATATGTGCCGGACGGATTTACTATATGTAATAGATAATCTGTCCTATGTATGGTTACACAGTACTTAAGCCTCGGAGTTGGCTTAAAGCCGTGTGGCATGCATGGATGGATATGAGGATTAGAGTAAGCTAAGATACATGAAGGTAAATGACGAGTGTACTGTCTAAGAGTGGGATACGTGACTTAGTTGGTTTAAGTCATGCGTTAGAATGTGGTTAATAAGAAGAATAAGACAGAGGTCCTAGTGTCTTAATCCTAAGGTGAATTATGGGCTCACCCTAGCGAGTAAACACTCGAAGTAGAACATCAAATTGGAAAGAGATAGTGACCGTGAATGGGTCCTCGAATGTTTTATCATAGTAAGGGACACGTAAGGGCACGGGATAGAAGGAAAGTGTTCTAAGTAAATCGTAATTCTATTTCTAGTTCAGTTGCTTAATGACACCAAGGTTATCTGTATGCATGTAGATTGCCATCTAACATGCACATGAATGGACTGCATGATATGAAAGTAGCATGGAGTCCAGGTACGTATTATGTTCATGTCCTTCTAGAGTTTTCTAAAAGATAAAAAAAAAAAGAAAACAAAACGCTTTTCCTTTGAAAATGAAGAAAATAAATGCTTTTCCCTTTCGATGCTTTACAAAAGAAAGAAAACGTTTTACGAAAAAGCATGCCAAGCATAACGTTTTAAAGTATAAGTATGTACGACCCTTCTTGGCAGCCCCTTTTCACGTAACCAAAGTATTAGTTGTACGCATGTGAATAGATGGCTATATGTAGTATCTATTGTATGTATTTTTCACGAGAAGACATGTCATGAAAGGTGATTTTTGGGCTCACGCCCCCAAACATTTTCTCATGAAATGATGTTTTGTCATGAAATGATATTTTTCTCATGAAAGGACTATTGAATGAAAGAAAAGAAAAGATGATGCTTATGCTCATGCACATGAAATGAATGAAAGCCTCAACTCTTTAGCACTGACATGAATGAATGAATGAAAAGAAAGAAAGGTATGAAAGCATGAAGATCGTAACGGCCATATGAATGAAAGGGGTACCCAATGAATGAATGAGCAGATTGCAATATCGGGTAGTAGTATCTAGTAGTGCATCGAGTGCTGTACCCTGACGGAATGAGATTCCAACCCTTGGCCAGAGGCGAATCCATTGGCCAACGGGCTGCTAACCCTAGCATGCGGGGCGTAACAGTGTGCACGAGCCTATGAAAGTGAAAAGAAAAGAATGTATGAATGCATCGCATTCTTTAAGAAATGAAGGCACTGCCGGGAGAAACGTTTTACGAAAGGAAAACCCTTTTTAAAGAAGAAAAGCCCCATCCAGTGATGTTTTCAAATGAATGCATGTATGCACGTACGTATAGTATGTATGGAATGGTAAATGCATGACTAAAAATCTACGTTGCTATATTTTAACTGTATGAAGTAATGGTTACTGAGTATTCGATTCATTTTAGTTTTTATGTGTCCCCCTCCCCCCACAGGAACTGAATGAGCAGAACGTGTCAGGACGGGCACAGCCCAAGGGGAAAAGTATGAAAGTCTAGGCATGAGAGTTAAATGTATAAGAGGCCTTTTTATCTTAAGATTTATGTTTTTCCGCTGTAAACCTCTTTTATTCTAAAAGCACATTTTGTTTTATAACGTAAAGTCTTACACCCTAGGTATGGAAGTAAAATATTTTAAATCAAACGATAATTCCCGTCGTCTTTTCTAAAATATTAAATAAAAAGTCCCATCACAAGGATGGGCATTACACTTGTATTTAGGAGGTTCATGGAACTCCTATGGAGTTTTGAACTCTATTTTTGCTTGGATGCACTCCAAGTGCTCGGTGAAATGCCTCAATGGTGTTTGGTTTCTCTTTTTCATCATCTATTGGCATAGCATTGTTCCTATGCCCATTTAATGTCTATCCTAGTGTTGGGATAGTGTTTTCCATGAGTTTTAATTGTGTTTGAAGATGGTTTGTATATGGGAGGATCATGGGACTTCCATTGGATTTAAAACCCAACCTTGGCTTAGTTACACTTGAAGTGCTCGATGAAATGCCAAATGGGTTTGTAAAATGAAGCGTGGGGCTGTGAATTCATTTCTTCATTAGCATTGCATAGTGGGTTTGGCATAAATGGGTTTCTAAAACCCAAGTTTGGCATGGTATACATTGGGCATTGAATTGGGCATGTGCATTGGTATACGTTGGTTTACATTAGGCATGTGCATTGGATCATGCATTGGGCATTTTATACATGCATACATTGAATCTTCACATTACCTTTAACCTTGTCTAACGGTCACTGATTCTATCAACATGCAAAGTCATGTCTCAATGTGTTCATCCACGCCAAAATCCTCCTGGTCACGCTCGTGCACATTTCCACAATGCATGAGCACAAGAGCTTTGTACTCAGAACTTCTCTCATTGTACTCCTTTTGTCGAGCGTGAAGTCTCCCTTGTTGAACTTACTGAAACCATTATTCCTCGTATTTTTGAATCTCGCCAGTGGCAGGCCTTGACCACTGGCCATCCCACTCATTCTGTGGAGTTGGTTTGGGAGTTTTACTCCAACATTCATGGCATCTCTGACGATGGCTCTTTCGAGGTTAGGCTCCGGAACATCCTCTTCCGGGTGACTCTGAGCATGTTAGCGGACGTGCTAAACACCCCACGTGTGTCAAATCTAGAGTATCCATATACACGGACATCTCCTCCTAGTCTGCAAGTCATTGCTGGATGTCTGTATGGTAGGACTCGTTATTGGGATGGTAAGTCACCATTTCTAATGGTGATATTTCCACCTAAATATCTCATTCTCAATATGATTGTCCTTAAAAATCTGTATCCTATTAGTCATTAGAGTGATTTGAGTCTTGACCGTGCCACTCTTCTATATGCACTGATTAATGGTGTCTCCAATGATCTGGGGAGTCATCTATGCCGGGTCATACTTGAGGCTCTTCAATCCAACAAAGTACAGATTGGATTGCCATTTGCTTGCCTCATCACTCGGTTAGCCCTCTCTCAGTCAGTTGCTTTTCTTCCCCATGAGCCTAGAATTCCTCTTAAGGCTCCTATTGGTCGGAGGACCATGCAGCTTAGTTGTGCTCACATTACCCCTCACCCTCTGTTAGTTGAGCATCCTCCTGCACCCTCCTCTCAGCCATCGAGCTTACAACCTCCTAACTCGGCACCATCCACATCGGCACTAGGTTCGATCGAGCCCAGCCTTCAACAGGTCCTTGAGTACTTTGCCCACCTTGATGCCCGGTTTGATAGCCTTGATGCTAAAGTTGATAGCCTGCAGCAATTTGTGACTCAACGCTTCAACGATATTGAGGAGTGCCTTGATGATGATGGTGATGGTGATAGTCAGAGTGGTGGTGATGATTGATACCCTTGGCCTATTGTGACAAAAAGGGGGAGTAGTATAAATTCAAGGGGAGTGGTATAGATGTAGGGAGAGTAGTAAGAAAGGGGGAAGGATAGGTGTTAGTAACACAATGTTTTGTGGGGCAGCAGCCTTTGTTTTTGTATCACATGTTTTGTAGGAGAGTAACTTTTGTTTTTGTATCACATGCTGCTTGTGCTGTTGTTGTTTTGTCTAATTGAACTCAATATCTGAATAATTGTTTAATGAAATATTTTTTTTATGAAGACTGTGCTTGTCATGTCTATACGTGTATTCTGGTTTGTGATTTACGAGCAGACATTGATTATACTTACGAGAATATTTCTTGCATATTTTTGTTGGTACGTTTAACCGTTTGCTAAGTGTTAGTAGAAATATCTTAACGTGTTCAAGACTATGCTTGAAAATCTAGGAATCCTGTGTGGGGTGTGTCAGGATTAGGTCCTATGTATAGGTTAGAGGTTTTGTCACAGAAATGCCAAAAGGGGAGATTAGTTAGTTGGCATATTTTTGTAAAAAACTGTGTAAAATTGTGTTGCAACATGTGTTGAAGCGATGTAATATGAAAAGGGTTGAAGTGTGCTCAATATAGCTCAACTGGCGCTCGATGCAGCGCTAAAAAACCGATGAATAAAGAAAAGGAAAAAATATCGGCTACAAAAATTGATGAAGTAATTGTTGGGTTGTCAAGATTGACTCGAACTCAAACCCAAGACTTCACCTTTCCATTGAAAAAAAAATAGAAATAAAGTTGAAAGAATCTATGGCAGGGAAGACATGAAAAAGGACCACAAAGTTAATTTACACTGTTTAATTAATCCGATTCTAGTGATATTAGATTGATAGAAATATTCAATCTCTACAAACATTTCTATTTTATCGTAAGAGTTTCTATAGTTTTTTATTTTTTATTTTACTTAATAGTTAAAGAAGTGTTTTTAACAAGTTTGTGATTTTTTTTTAAAAAAAATTGATAATGATTTAAAAAATGTTCTAAACAAACACACTAAGTAAAAAATACATTTTACACTTATGGGTGGGTACTCTCACGACCACCTGTTGATGGCCCTAACAATTCCCTTTTACCGTATAGCAAAAATATACTTATATCTCTTTTATAATTATTTTACGACTTCATTCTCAAGATATCAATATTTATATGCTACTTTATTAAAATAATTTAATTTAAATAATTCTATTTGAAAACATTGACACCACATACTATTTATGTGACATAATTTGATTAGGAAGATAAATTTTAAAATTTAATCTTACAAATCAAATCATGCCATATAATAATCATGTGTAGTGTAAAAGCTTTTAAATAACTATTGTTTATCATTCGTTTGAAGTAGAACTATAAAATAATTATAAAAACGTTATAAGATTTACCCTTTTTTTTTATTTCACTCATTCTCAGCGTAATCCGATTATATTATATATGACAACTGAGTGGACTCATACTGTGATACCCCGTATTCACGTGTAATTTAATTAAATAAATTATTTAATTAATTAAGATTATGGACTTTCTTGTTTTAAATTTTAAATGATTTACGTGGTATTATTTTAAGAATTTTAACTGTTAATTCAATGTATTTTTTTGTTATTAATTAATGTTCATTATTTAAATTTCTCTTTATTTTAAATTATTTTATTGTTGGATTTTATTATTTTATTTTTATTTAGTCACAACGTTTAAATTATTTTATTTAACTTGTAGTTTTGAAATTATTTTCGTTGGATCAATTTTGTGACCCAAATTGTGAGGACTGAATCTCATTTCTTTTCTTCACTTTTTCTTTTTCTCCTCTTTTCCTTTTCTCTTTTTCTTCTTTCATTTCTTTTCTCTTTTCCTCTTCTTTTCCCCTGCCTTTCTCCCGCAAGCGAGCCCCCCTCCTCCCCTCTCCCTCGTCGTTTCTTCATCCCCTCCAATGCGCCGCTACACGCTGGCATAGCCAACACCACCCCGCCCATTCTCTTCCCCTCTGGCCGGCATCCCTCCCCTTCTAATCTCAACCCCTCTCGTGCCGCCATTAACAGCCACGAGCGAATCCAAACCACGGCCCTTTTTTGTTCTAGTGCCATCATTGGCCACCATCTCTTCACCACACCACTATCGGCCCTCCAGCCACCTAAACCACCCAACCTCAGCTCTGATCAGCCACCAATGAAGCCCCTCTAGCTCCTTTTCTGATTTAGGGGTATTTTGGTCTCCAACCGCTGCCTATGCCACCACCCGTGGCCAACCACCACCATCATTTGCTTCACCAACACCTCTAAGCCCTTCTCTAGCCATCTCAAGCCTTAGTTTGTTCCTATTCAAAATTTGGTCTTTTGAGACCCATGACCATAGTTCAAATTACACTATTACATTGTTGTGTCGCTACCTTTAGCACCTCCTTGATCATTCAAAAATTATATTTCATCACTGTAAGTAATTTTTTAAAGAACTTTGTGAGAGTTGAATATATTTTTGCACTAACATATTTTTTGCAGTCTTGTTGGTTGTACCAAACTTTGAGTTCGAGGAGTATGGGGATCGGGTTGGATTGGAGGATGGGATGGTTTATGGAATTGGTTTATGTTTGATGTTTTTATGTCATATTTGGATATTTTATATGTTGTGTTGGTGACTTGACATTCATCATTGTGTTCATGTGTTAAGGATGAAAATTGGGTTTTCGTGTTAAAAAAAGGATTTTGGTTACGTGTATTTGAATGGATTAAAAGGAATAAGAGAAAGGAAAGAGAACTGTAGGGATGGTGGTAAGCAGGGATGGTGGTAGAGTCCCGCCTATAGTGCACACGGTAGGGATGGTGATAAGTCCCACCTGTGATTCCCTCCTACAGTGTTAGCAGTAGGGATGATAGTAAGCAGGGATGGTGGTAGTCCCGCCTATGATTCCCGTTTACGGTGCATGCGGTAGGGATGGAGGTAGTCTTGCCTATGATTTTCGCCTACAATGCAAGCTGTAAGGATAGTGGTAGTCCCGCCTATGATTCTTGCCTATGGTGCACGTGGCAGGGAAGGTGGTAAGTAGGGATGATGGTAGTTCCGCCTACGATTTTTGCCTATAGTGATTGATAAATAAATATGTTAGGCCATTTTCTGGAAAAATAAAGGTTTGTGCTTTAATGGATACGAGCACAATTTTCTGGAAAAATGGTTGGTTTATGCTTGGGCCATTTTCTGTTAAAATGGCGAATCGTATTTAATGGCATGTTTTGGGTCAAATGGGATTTTTGGCGTGCGTTGAAAAAATGGTTATTTTCAAGGAAAATGATGGTTTTGGCCTCTTGCATGTTTCATCATGTGCACACATACATGTTGGTTGCATTAATGTGTTTTTATCTCATGAGTTGTTTGGTTGATTACATATTGAGATTCGTATTTCACGTGGTATTCGACACGTTTTTTATTATTATTTTTTTTTAAGGAAAATCCGGAAGCCACTCAGATAGCAGTCTCGTCCCAAGTTTGTTAATAATCCTCACTTATGGTGGAGGAATACCGTGGTAACAAACAAGGCACATTGGGATTTACAAAAAATAGAAAATAAAAAGTAAAAATCCCAAGTACCAAAAACAACCAAAGCCAAAGATAATGAAACAAAAGCCGCAAAACATCTAACATGCCTAGAATCAATCTAAACAAGCCTATAGAAAGGACAAAAGAACCACCAAAAAACCAAAACAAAACACTAAACCAACCTAAAACCAAAGCCTTAGTAGATTCTGATATGAGGCATGCCACTCCAATCTATACATAATAATCCTTTGAGAAGAGAGGGAATATTGCTTTGCACATTCCAGTAACAATTGTAACCACTACTCCCTAATCTGGCAAGAAAGTCAACTGACTTATTACCTTCCTTGTAGACATGGTATTCGACACCCTAAGGTTCCATTTTATAGAACTGTAGATTTTGATGCAGATGAAGACGTTGAGCCTGAGGGATCAGCTCTGCGGAATGAGTGACATGTGGTCTCTTTTTGGATTATGAGATTTGTTTCCATTCTGTCTATGTATTTGGCTTTTTACTTTATTTTCACGGATAATTGTATAATTTTTGGTAATACTTTTATTTTGATAGTCTTATATTTAAAATTCTGGTACTTAATTGACTTATTTAATTTATCTGCTGCATTTTTATTGTACACTTTCAGCATGTACACACCCTTGACATTTATCGTTGGGACGCACGACCCGTGTTTTCATCATCCTAATGTCACGAGTCTTGCATTTCCATACGTGGGAGCCAGGGCATCACACATACAGTCACAATTATTTCACAAATTCTAATATAACAATATTTATTAATTCAAACTCATAAAAAAAAAAAGCTTAAAAAAGAATATTTTAAAAAGTTAAATTGTGTATTATATTTTGTGAGAATTTGAAAAAATTATAATAATGAGATTAGATGATATGAAATACTTTCACTGTGCAAACTAAGTCAAATGACTTTATTTTAACTCTAGGAAGATGGGGTGTTACATTGTGTTTGTGCTCTTCAATTTGACTGTTATATACCATATATTAAATGAATGAAAGATAATAAAGGAACTAAGCAATAATAAAATATAACAATATTTATTAATTCAAACTCATCAAAAAAAAAAGAAGCTTAAAAAAGAATATTTTAAAAAGTTAAATTGTGTATTATATTTTGTGAGAATTTGAAAAAATTATAATAATGAGATTAGATTATATGAAATACTTTCACTGTGCAAACTAAGTCAAATGACTTTATTTTAACTCTAGGAAGATGGGGTGTTACATTGTGTTTGTGCTCTTCAGTTTGACTGTTATATACCATATATTAAATGAATGAAAGATAATAAAGGAACTAAGCGATAATAAATGAATAACTTCATGAGATAAATATTTCTTTTAGGGCCCTGATCAGGTAGCTCCTACAACTTAAAACTCATATCAATAGCAAGAACTAGGAAGCATCAAGTCAGGGACAGAGCTGGAAATCTAATTTAGGAGGGGCCAAGAGACATTTAAAAACTTTGTATAAAAAAATGACATAACTCTCTTTATATAATAAAAGAAATACATGTTGTCGAATTACAAATTTGAAAGCATAAAAAAAAATACATGACCTTCAAATTAATTCCCATTCACGGCAAAATGATCATAGTGCAAGAGTCTAGCGCGAGTAGCTTGTATTTTCTTCAGTACACATGCACAAAACTAGCATCGAGTAGTACTTGGGATATGTGCACAACAACGTAGTTTTCCTCGATACACAACTCATATTTTCTTACATGAGAAGAATACAAATGCTTGCCAACTCAATTTTACACACATGTACAACAACATGAGCCACGAAAATTATGACCCTTTATACAAAATGTATTTCAATTCATATTTATACATGTAAGCATATGAGTTCACAGTTAGTTTGCTTGCATTCTATTACTCTTGTAAAGAACCTAATCTGTGATTTACCCCCAAACTCTACAACTAGTATATACAAAAGCAGAATTTGGGCTTTGCATCGGATAGTTGGAAAATAATTCAGAAAGAGTCCTTTCTTCTAGAATCTTCTATTTGCTTTCATAACATGGTATTAGGTCAGAGATACCTTAGTAAATTGTTAAGAAACAGAATGTGGAAAAATTTCTCTAGTTTATTCATTGATTTCATACACGTATATATGCTTGAGTAAAAAACTATACATGGAAAGAAAAAGATTTGCTGTACAAATAATGTGTAATGGCTAAATAGCTAAAATCATGGGATTGCTGGAATTGTGGAATCTTGTGTGGATGATGGAAAATTGATTTGGTAATACTCCCACTCAAGTTGGCGCATGAAGATTCGTAATACCCAACTTGCGAGATAGATGATGGAAAAGATCACTACCCAAAGCTTTGGTGAAGATGTCGGCGAGTTGCTCGGAAGAGGGTAAGTGAGCAATAGTGAGAAGACCAGAACGGAGTTTGTCACGAACAATATGGCAATCGATCTCAATATGTTTGGTGCGTTCATGGAAGATAGGATTGTGAGCAATGTAGAGAGCAGATTGGTTGTCGCAGTAGAGAGTCATGGGACCTTTGTGTGAGATGCTGAGATCACGGAGAAGTTGTTGCAACCATACTAGTTCACAGGTGGTGACAGCCATGGCGTGATATTCAGCTTCTGTAGAGGAACGAGCAACTGTGGTTTGTTTCTTGGTACGCCATGAAATAGGACTAGAGCCAAGAGTGATAAAAAAACCAGTGGTAGAGCGTCCGGTGGTGGGACAGCTGGCCCAATCAGAATCTGTGTAGGCATGAACATGAAGATCATTTGAAGAGGAGAAAAAAATACCTTGACCTGGGGTGCCTTTGATGTAACGGAAAACACGAGTAGCAGTTGTCATGTGAGAGATTCTAGGAGCGTGCATGAATTGACTGAGGATGTTGACGGCAAAGACAATATCAGGGCGGGTGATGGTGAGATAAATGAGTCATCCAACTAACCGTGGGTAGGGAGCAGGGTCAGGAAGTAAATCTCCATCTGTGTCATTGAGCTTCAAGTTCTATTCCATGGGAAAGGGAGCAGGTTGAGAACCAAGTTGACCACTATCGGCAAGAAAATCCAGAGCATATTTCCTTTGATTGAGAAAAATGCCGGAAGGAGAGCGAGCGACTTCAAGACCAAGGAAATATTTGAGTGGTCCAAGATCCTTGGTTTTGAAGTGAGAAGAAATGATAGTCTTGAAGAAAGTGACTTGAGAGAGATCATTACTGACGACCAAGATGTCATCGACATATACCAAGATAATAGTGAGACTAGTAGCAGTGAACAAGGTAAATAGAGAGTAATCGGCCTGAGATTGAACAAAACCTGCATTAAGAAGAACATACATTAGTTTAAAAAACCAATTTCGGGAAGCTTGCTTGAGGCCATAGTGGGATTTCTGAAGGCGACAAACACGTGTCTCCCCTTTAATACAGTAGCCTGGGGGGGGGGGGGTTATGTAAACTTCCTCATCAAGTTCACCATGCAAAAAAGCATTGTGAATGTCCATTTAGTGAATGATCCAATTCTTGGTGGCAGCAATAGCAAGATGCAGCGGACAGTGATCATTTTGGCAACTGGAGCAAATGTTTCATGATACTCTATGCCTTCTACCTGAGTGTAACCTTTGGCTACAAGTCGAGCTTTGTAGTGCTCAATGGTACCGTCAACGCGAAGTTTGGTCTTGAAAACCCATTTGCAACCGATGAGTTTCTTGCCAGAAGGGAGAGGTTCAAGTGTCCAAGTGGAGTTTTCCTCAAGGGCATGGAGTTCAGAGGCCATAGCATCACGCCAGTGAGGGTGGCGATTGGCTTCAGAGTAACAAGTAGGCTCAATAGAAGCAGTGAGAGTAGTTAAGAATGAATGATGAGCATGTGAAAAACGAGAGTATGAAAGAAAAGCAGATAAAGGGTGAGAAGGACCTGAGGATTGTGCAGCAGTTGAAGATGCATTGGACTCCGTAGGAATGGTAGGGCAAACATAATCAAGGAGATAAGCAGGATGGGTAATAGTACGGCGAGGGCGAGAGGGAATAGGGGAGGTGGGATTTGAAGAAGGAAGAGAAGAATTGGGGTTTGGTCGATAGGTTTGGTTAGTGTAATAGGAGAGGAAGGAATAGGTTCGGGAATAGGTAAAGATGAAATTTGGGATGGGTTGGGAGGGGAAGGAACAAAGTTTTGAAAGGGAAACTGATTTTCATGAAAAGTGACGTCACGCGAGTAAATAATTGAGTCAGTGTCAAGATTGTATAATTTGTAAGCTTTACGGTTGCTCGGATAACCAATAAAGATACAACGAGATGCTCGGGCAGAGAATTTGTCGCGATAAGCAGTAAGGGTCTGGGCATAACAAAGACAACCAAAGACACGTAGATGGGAGTATGTGGGTGCAGTATTGAGAAGAAGTTGAAAATGGGTTTTATTTTGAAGAGACCGACTAGGAGTCCTATTGATGGATAGGCAGCAGTAAGAACACATTCTCCCCAGAATTTAAGGGGTAAATGAGCTTGAAAACGAAGACTCCGAGCAACGTTCAAGAGATGCCTGTGTTTACGTTCCGCAACACCGTTTTGTTGAGGAGTTTCAACACAAGTACATTCATGAAGAATGCCATGGTCGTGAAAGTAGGTTTGAATATTTTTTGAAAGAAATTCTTGACCATTATTGGTGCGAATAATTTTAACCAGGGAGTTGTATTGAGTTTTGACAAGAGCAAAGAAATGTATTAAATGACTAAAAATTTCCAATTTAAAACGCATTAAATAAATCCATGTAGTGCGAGAAAAATCGTCAACAATAGTCAAAAAATAATGAACACTACAAATAGAGGCAGTAGGGTAACCACCCCAAATATCACAATGTAATCGATGAAAAGGAATTAAACTTTTATTAGCATGAATAGGAAAAGGTAAACAGGTGTGCTTAGAACGAGCACAAGTATCACAAGAAGAAAGACTACATGGACTATAAAAAATAGTAGGAATAGTAAAGCTTGAAGGATGACCTAGACGGCAATGCCATAGGATCTTATTATCAATTTTTTGAACAGACAAAGCAGTGCTTTTTTGGGGCTGAAAAATGTAGAATCCATTGCAAGTTTCACCCGCTCCAATCAGCCTCTTCAACAGAAGGTCCTGAAAAAAATAATGAGAATATGAGAATATAGCAACACAAGAAAAATGAGTGGTGAGATTAGGGATAGAGAGGAGATTAAAACAAAAGGTTGGGACATATAAGACATTGTGGAGAGTAAGGGTTTCGGATAAAAAAATAGAGCCAATCCCTTCAACGAGAATGGTCTCTCCCGTGGGTAACCGAATGGATCTAGCCATGGGTGGCGGCTGGAGGTGCGAGAAGATGGATTGTCAAGGGCTCATGTGGTCGGTCGCACAACTGTCAATGATCCAGTCGTGTTGTGGGTTGAAAATAGAGGTGAGGGAGTTACCTACGAACTACTCAGTCGAAGATGAAGGTTGAAGGAGGGCCATGAGCTACTGGTAATTTTCTGGTGAGAGACCTGGAATCGGACTGGAGCTAGCACCTGCAAAATTGGCAACGATAGGAGGCTTCCCGAGAAGAGAAGGTGTCCGATTGTTGCAGGGTTCACGACCTGGAGGATAGCCTATGAGACGCCAGCAACGGTGACGAAGATGGCCATCTTTGCCACACTCAGTACATTTGATCGGAGGTTTATCAGAAGGGGAATGAGGGGCCTGAGCAGCAAGGGCCACCTTTTCGGGTGGTTGATGGGTTACATGTAGTAGGCTCTGTTTCTCTTCTTGAAAAAGGATGGAAAAAACTTTGTTGAGAGGAGGAAGGGGATCAGTGGCTAGGATTTGGGTTCGGAGGGCAGTGAAGGAGTCATTGAGACCCAATAGAAATTGGAACACACGTTTATCCTCAGCCCTCTTTTCTAAGGTATTGGCATCGGTGGGAGGTTGGAGGCTGCCGAGTTCATCCCATAACTGTTTGATGCTATTATAGTAATTGGGGATGGAAAGTTGGTTTTGGTGAAGATTAGAGATTTCATGTTTGAGGTGAAAGAGACGTGCGTTGTTTCCATGACAGAAACGAGACTCAAGATCAAGCCAGACAGCATGAGGATCATCATGGTAGTCTAGGGAGCTGGCAAGGGAAGGATTTATGGTGTTGAGAATCCAAGTGAGGACCATGTCTTTGCTCCTACTCCATTGAGCATATTCGGTGGAAGTGGGAACTGGTGGTTTGAGAGTGCCATCAACAAAACAAAGTTTGTTTTTGGCATTAAGGGCACGACGAAGAGCACGTTGCCATTTGGGAAAGTTGTCACCAGTGAGATGACCGGAGATGAGAACAAGGTTGGGAGAATCAGAGGGATGGAGGAGATATGGGGAAGAAGAAGAAGAAGAATCAGTAGAAGGAGGTGGGATTTTTGAAGCCATGGAAGGTATGAAAAAATTAGGATCAATATTTGGCTGATACCATGTTAAGAAACAGAATGTGGAAAAATTTCTCTAGTTTATTCATTGATTTCATACACGTATATATGCTTGAGTAAAAAACTTTACATGGAAAGAAAAAGATTTGCTGTACAAATAATGTGTAACGGCTAAATAGCTAAAATCATGGGATTGCTGGAATTGTGGAATCTTGCGTGGATGATGGAAAATTGATTTGGTAATATAAATCAACCATGGCTTATAGATCTTCCATATATAGTAGAAGATTCTGATGGTCCATTTTTCTTACATAATGGAGATCACTCACCTGGATCAATGTTAGTTAATCAAGCGCTCACTAATAGCTAAGAACAACCTACTGATGAGAATGATTCCTCGTATATTGCTTGGAATCAGTGTAATAATATGCATGATACTCTCTTGGATGATGAACTTTATCTCAAAGAAGATGCTAGAAGCATTGTCTACGTTGCCACAATGAGGGAAATGTGGCCAGCTTTGAAGGATTGTTTTTCCCAAAGCAATTGCCCAAGGGTATTTCAATTACAAAAAGAACTTGTTTGCCTCTATCAATTATAGTAACTGCATACCTTCGGTTTAAATATATGTATATGGCATGAATTACAAAGTTATGATCAAGTACACACATGTTCTTGTGGAGCTTTAGAAAGTTGTCCTTGTGGAGCAATGTGTTTTTTTTGGAGTATCGACAAAGACAACACATGATGCAATTTCTTATGGGTTTGCATGAAAGATTTTCACATGTTAGAAAGATTTTCACCAATTATATGCTATTATACTAGACTATTAATTAACTACTCATGCATATTATTTCAATACTTGACTCAGTATTGTTCATCCAGGTTTTGGCCGGGGAACCTGGATTTCAAACCAGGGCCGAAATCCAGATGAATCTGAGTTTTAAATCTGGAACCCAGGTTTACAACCAGGAAAACTTTTTTTATTTTTATTTTTAATGTTTGAGTGCTTTTTGTTATTTGATTTTGATATATTTAATAGTTTTAGATGCATTTTACCTAACTCGATCGATGTAGTGGAGTTTCTAGTGATAATTTGATCATGTCATGTCCATGGACAATTAATCATCTCTTACGCCTTGGCCCTTTCGTGATCTGTTTTGACCAAATATTACTGAAATCTGGTGCATGCAAAAATTTTTGAGACCACTTTCCAAATGGTTTGGCAAAATGATAATGACTTTTGTATGTACGTAAAATATTATATATATTTGATAATTTTTTTATAGCAATTGACATCTAAACATAGAAGCGGGACCCCAGTCTCCGACCCAAAATGACATAGCGATTGAAATCTGTAATAAAGAAGCTCGTTTCCATTGGACCATGCATGTTCTCAGCCATTTTTGAAGAAAAAAGAAAAACATAAGCATTCAAACTTTTTTTTAACAAAAAAAAAAAATAATAATAATAAATCCTGATTCCATGTTGTAAACCCAAGTTTCGGATTTAAAACTTCGTACCTAGACCGGGTGTACCAGGTTTTGCAACCCGTGTTTTGGCCCGAATTTGTTCTTTTAGTCCTAACTTGACTATGTATGACAATAATATTATGATGTGTTCATATACTAGACTATTAGTGTATCTATATTATAGTACAAACATATTATTTTATAATAATTAACACATACTAATATACTATTGAATTTAACTACATAAGTCCTAGACTCTTTATATGAGTATATATGATCAATATATACATGATAATACATATTTTTATAACCTATGTATATTAATATCATAGTTTAGAGGTATAATACCTAGTTGGAGGTGAATGTCAGTGCCGAGTCTGAGTCGATCAGACAACAAATCCAGCTCTAACTCTAAATAGGATAACAAAAAAACTTCCGACCCCACCTCCATTTTAATGAACCTATTCACCAAGCTACCAATGTTTCTTAGATTCAAAATTGTTCAAATGAAGTCATTCAATCTTATTCTAATGTTGTCTCTTCTCTATTTTCTTCCGACGCTACTTTGACTTACTCTTGCAATTCTTCAATTATAGACACAGTGCCACTAACCACATAGTCCACTCCATTACTTTATTTACTTCAATCACCACCATATCAAATACCTACTTTAAACTTCCAAATGGAACTATAGTCAATGTGACCCATCTTAGTACTGTCAGACTTTCAAACGATCTCATTTTGACAGATGTTCTATTTGTACCCTCTTTTTCATATAAACTACTCTCGGTCAACAAATTAACTCATTTGTAGAAATGTTGTTTCATTTTCTTAGCAAATTCATGCTTTCTTTGGGGCCTAATTCTATGAAGG
This sequence comes from Cyclocarya paliurus, assembly GCA_029856935.1. Classification (NCBI taxonomy): domain Eukaryota; kingdom Viridiplantae; phylum Streptophyta; class Magnoliopsida; order Fagales; family Juglandaceae; genus Cyclocarya; species Cyclocarya paliurus. The sequence continues at coordinate 22,217,732 of CM056952.1, forward strand.
ATGATTGAAAATGATAGAAGAGAAGCTGTGCAACATAGCTTACCCAAAGAAAAACAGAGAACACCATGCAGAAGGAGGTAGAGCATTATGGAGACGGTGGCTGAGGCGACATCGACTTGCTCTTGACTATCCTTGGTGGCGGGAATGCGACATGGGGGCTATTGTGCACGAGACCAATGACTTTGGGTAGTCTTTGTTGCCCTTTGGGCTTGCTGGGTGTAGATGAGATAGGGTGGCTAATATTGGTTTCTTGGTGAAGGAAGCTTTAATGTGGGGTTGCCATGCGTGTGCAGTGCTTCTTACCCATTGGTTGTGGCACTTTGGATTGGCCCCCATCAATGGTTGGACGTCAGCTGGGTATGTGCTACGTGGAGAAAAGGCGAAAGGTTTATTGCGGTTTGTGTTGAATACGTGTTGAATACCTTATAATTATTGTGTTGGGTCGTTACAGCTTTTTAAACTATCAATCAAACATTCCTTTACAATTTAGGGGCGACTGCATACTTATTGCATGTTATCTTATTAATCGAATTCTTTAATCACTTCTCAATATCAAGTCTCCCCATAAATAAATGGTTGCATTTAAATCATAATAACATGCTCATTTAATTAACTTATCATATTCAAATTAACCTATAAATTATTGAAAGTCAGATTAATGATATGAGAAAAGTATTAGATAAAGAGAGAATACTTGCCACATAATTTACAAGAGTTGCTAATGGTAGCCACATTGATGGAGAAGCTCAAGCAAAACTCAAGATAAAACTGATTGGCACCATGAAAGTTCAAAACCAACCAGCCCCTTGGCTTACCCAACTACATATTATTACAACAATACATATCTTTTTTACAAGCCAAAAGAGTCCAACCTAATGCTAGGAATCACTCTGAGTGCACCTCGCGGTCAACTTTGAGGAGAACATTGCAACAGATATAATAATTTCACCGATAGTCAAACGCTTTGGAAATTTGACAATAATAGAAATTATTGACAATATGACTTGAATAATCACGGCATGAAAATGCAGGGAAGCTTAGCGAAAGCACCTAGAATTTCAGGTGCAAGTAAAAAGAGATCAAACATAAGAGAGAGAGTTACAGGAATACAAATGTCAGCAATGCATTTTCTAGGAGAAAAAACCAATCGAACTAGATATGTCAAATTTTATGAGTCTTATCTAAGGCTCTTGGAGGGGGACTACCGATGGCAGAAATTCAATAGCAAGATTCACACGCAAGCGTTTAGTTGTCGTGCTAACATGGCGGCAAGGTTGTCTGACGAGTCATATATTATGCTATTATTTTTTTAATATCATTTTTTATTATTTATTAATGTAAAATCATAAATAAGATAATAAATAATTTTCTGATTATTTAATATTATATTAAAGATAATAAATAAAACGATGATGATAATAATCATTCTCGTTTCATTAGTATGGTTTATATGTTATAGGTTATATTATTTCATATTTTAGATATATATTTAGTATATCTTAAAGGTCAATAAATAAATAAAAATATATATATATATATATATATATATATATGTTTAATATGTTTAATTCTATTTGCTTGTTCAATTACAAAACAGTTGTATAAAAGATGAAGATTTTGCAAATTCACATGTTTTGGGACCTCCCATCAAGTGACAATAATTAAACAACTTAATTATGCACATTATATGTTTATTCTAGTATTTTATTTAGATATAAATTTTTGTTGAAAAGCATATTAATTTTGTCAGGCCAATCTATCAAATAAATGTGTCACATTTAAGGACTCGTCTGGATACAAAAAATGTTTTATGATCTCATCAGATTTCATATCATTATTACAATTTTTCTAAATTCTATACAAAATATAATAAACAATTCAAGTTTTTCAAATTTTAAAATAATAATAATATTAAAAAATAATATTCTAGCAATATTTTATTTAACTTTCATATCAATTTATTTCATCTCAACTTATATCCAAATGGCACCAAATCATAATAACATGCTCTTTTAATTTACTTATCATATTCAGATTGAATTATAAATTATTCAAAGTTAGATGATTGATATGAGAAAAGCATTACATCAAGAAATAATAGTTGCCACATAATTTACAAGAAATGGCAGCCACATTGATGGAGAAGCTCAAGCAAAACTCAAGATAAGATTAATTGGCACCATGAAAGTTCAAAACCAACCAGCCCCTTGTCTTACCCATCTGCATATTATTACAACCATACATATTTTTTTTACAAGCTAAAAGAGTCCAACCTAATACTAGGAATCTCTCGGAGTGCACCTTAATGTGAACTTTGAGGAGATCATCGCAGAAGATATAATAATTTCACCGAAAGTCAAACACTTTGGCAAATTGACAATAATAGAAATTATTGACAATATGATCTGAATAATTGCTGCATACGATTCGATGTATTTACAGATACTCTCATATAGTTGTCCATTAGATAGAAAGAAGCACCCAAAAGAAAACCTAGCATTTTTTTGCCTTGCATTCAGAGCAAACGTCATCCACGTTATAAGACAACTCACCACAGTAAATACCAGCACCACCCACTTCAAAGGCTTGTTATTGTTTGACATAATTTGTGCAACCTCTAATACAAATGCCAAAGCCGCAACAATGCAATCTATAGCTTCCGTGATCTGGACATTCAATGATCAACTTATTACCTCATAATTAATATTAATTGAGTAATGTTATTATTCTATATCTTATTATTCTCTATTTTATAGCCAACCACTAAAAATGCACCATTTAACAGATGTGACAAAATCATAATGTTTAAGATCAAAACAATATTTACTAAACTTTTTTTTTATACAAAATCAATCGTACCACAGGGTATATAGACCTCCAACGAGGACTTTGTGGAGTATCTTGCCCAGCTTCTTGATCAACATCCCGATTAATACTCAAAATCTCATCAAAATTATGATTTGGAGTTTCTGGAAGACCATGGTCAGGTTCTGAATCATTATCTACTGGACTACTCAAAATCTCATCACTCTTGTCATCCGAGTTTACCAAAATCTCTTGTCCGTCGATAATCTGCGAAAGTTTAAACAAATATATGTGATGCTAAGAATATATCTCAGTTGAAGATCGCCAACAAAGAAACAACCCAACTCAATTTTTTATGAAAACCAGTTCAAAAGAGTCTTTAAAATAATAACAACCTAGACAATATAAGCCATTGGATACCAAGGACTGTATATATAAGATATATACGTAGAAATCAGTTGCAAGGAAAACTAGCTCCCTACAACAGTTTGGACATAAGCTAGCTAGAAATAGGAACACTGCTTGCATCCTACAACATAAACTATTTTGCACCAGCAGCTCGAATTAACCAACAAATGAAGAGTCCTCCAAGTTTTTGAAAGAGACCTGAGAATTGGTTGATTTTTTGGGCCTCATCAACCTCCTCTGTTTTAATGTCCTGGTATTGAGACTGGTGTACGCTGTCTCCAGTTTCTTTCAACGCAATATGTTTCATGATCGGATTTTCAGTTGTTTCTGTTGGAGACTGAAGTGTCCACTCATTCTTCATTTCTGATAAGAATAAGGGGAAGGAAGATGGGTGAGAAAGTAAGAGAAAGGAAGGGAAAGAAATAGCGATGAAAAATCGTAACGAAGTAAGAGGTAGATCAAGAAAGGCAAGTTCCCATATATATATATATATATATATATATATATATGTATATATATAAATATAAAAGGCAAGTTTCGGCGCCGTGAAAAAATGAGTAGACCATGTAAAAAACCATTGCAAGAATTTATTTCACGTTGCAAAAATGTGTGGATACTGAAAAGAGGAATTTGGGGAGGGATCTAAAATGATTGGTACCGGTTGTTCTAATTTTCACGAACGACACAGAGATAACCTCATTCTCGTGCAAACTATCTCCCCTTTTGCAAACTGGGGTTGGGATTGATGCAAACTTGTCGCGTAGCGCCAGCGGTTGTGGGGGTCGGGGTAGAGAGGAGGGTTCTGGGAGTCGGACGCAGTTGTGCATTGCTTCCATGAATCTTTCGTATGGATATTCAAATATTATCTCTACAAACATTTATATTTTATCGTCAATAGTTTCTACACTTTTTTTTTTTTTACTTAATAGTTAAATAACTGTTTTTAACAAGTTTGTTATTTTTTTCAAAAAAAAAAAAAATATATATATATAATAATTTGAAAAATGTTTAAAAAAAACACAAACTAAAAAATACATTTTACACTTATCAGTGGGAACTCTCACGGCCACCTCTGGATGGCCTAACAATTCCCATTTAACATATAGCAAAAATATGCTGCTTTATTTAAAAACAATTTAATTTAAATAATTATATTTAAAAACATTTACAGCACACACTATTTATATGACATAATTTGATTAGAAAAATAAAATTTAAAATTTAAATCTTATAAATCAAATTAACAGATATAATAGTGTATAGTGTAAAAGTTTTTAAATAACTATCATTTATCATTCACTTGAAGTAGAATTATAAAATAATTGTACAAATGTTATAAGATTTACCCTTTTTTTATTTCACTCATTCTCAGCTTAATGCGATTCCGTTATATATGACAACTGAGTGGACTCATACAGTCACAATTTATTCACAAATTCATAATAAAATAATATTTATTAAGTCAAACTCATAAAAACAAAATTAAAAAAAAATATGTTTTACTAGGTAGTTGTATAAAATCTATTTTAATAAATGCTTTTGTAAACTCTCTCTTATTAAAAAAAATATTTTATTTTAGTTTATGCAATATTTTATATCTGGCTTTCAAGCAAAGTAAATGTTTTTAAAATTGAGTAGCATTTCAAGTCCACTAAATTTATAAAAGTATCATTTGGATAATGAGTTTAGAAGAGATGAATTGATATTAAAGTTGAAATTTAAATAAAATATTATTTATTATATTTTGTGTGAGAATTTAAAAAAATGTAATAATGAGATAAGATGAGATGAAATAAAATACTTTCACTATCTAAACAGGGTAAATGACTTTGTAGAGTGAATAATAGATCTTCAAATTTACATAAATACTATTCGTAGCTAGCTAAATATTTAGAGATGTATAAATTAATACAGATAAATTTAGGCTCAATATATAAATATGACTTTACGTATGGAGATATATGAATCAATGTGAATGCTAATATGACCTATTCAACGATAGCCCAATACTCAGACTGGCACAATAGATTGCATGCAAGAAAGTAAAAGAAAGGCAGACCCTTAAGAACTCTAAAATGACAGTAAAATCGAGTATTTAATGACAACAATTGGCCCACACGTGGCACAACAATTGTCCGAGTATTGCCGACGTACTTTATACTTTTTTTTTTCTTCTTCTAAACAACCTTTACTTTTCTAATACAAGAACTGAAAACAGTTTGGAGGAATTTGGTGAGGGATCTAAAATGATTAGTACCCTCTGCTCCAATTTCCACAACACAGATCATGACCTCATTCTCATTCTGCTATCCCTCGTTCACCCATTTTGACGCCGGGCAAGATAGCGATTATCCTGCAGGCTAGTTCCAACAGATGTTTCACGAGAGAAAATTCGCCCAAAAACCAGAGAGAAAAGTCTCTAGGGTTACGGAATATTATTAAATCAAACAAAGCTGCAAAATCAGTCCACAAGCCGGACTGTTATAGCCAAAACCGTGTTTATCCGAATTTTGCCAAAAATAGCAAAATCTCAGAAATCACTCTAAATTGAAATTCAAAAGGAAATAAGCAATCTGCAAAAAATCCGGCCCAAATCGGAATTAAAACGGCTTCCTAATTGACAAGCGAAATATTACCATAAATAGTAAAAAATAAATAAAACTAGTGATTCGGAAGGGAAAACAGCAGAATTTGAGGTCGAAAAAAAGGCACATGGAGCCATGCTCATGTGGACAGCGTGCGCGTCGAAAGGAGCTTTCCGAATTGGGGTCTTATGCGCGATTCTGACACCCGTAGCCAAAGTTATGGCCAAAAGACTGAAACGCACTCAAAACGGCCCCAATGAGGAACATCTCAGAATTAATTCCCGCCTTTGCGCTGATCTGCCAACTCATGGTATCTCAGCGCCATCAAGGTGCAATCTGACAGCTCAGCATCATCTGTCTCGGATCCCCCTGCATCACATTTCCACATGTTTTTACTCTTGCTCTGAATGTAGAGTTCTATTTGAGATCGACAACAACTTTGGAAAATCAAACAAGGGCAGCAACATTATTATCGTCCAACCACATTACAACCCTTAAACAAATTAAGGTTGTCGATTGTAGGATATCAGACCACTTATTTACAATATTGCAAAATTAGGCTCCAAGTGATAAAAAAAAGATTTCATTGCCTCAATTTAATTGCATTAATTTTCATTTTTGTTCTTTTAGCCGAAGACTAAATATTTTTTTGCGAGCGAAGACAATAAAATTGTGGGGACGTAAATTTGTCTGATATACTGTTGTCTATGAATTTGTAAAATCAGGTAACTAACCATCACACTCACGACTCATTAGAGCATTAGAAGTGGCTTAGTCAAAGTTTCGTCAAAATTTAATTAGAGAATTCACTTTTATAAATTTACCTAGTCAGTTTTTAACAATACCAAATAACAGACTTTCTAAATCTATTACTATTCTATTAAAATATTAAATTTAACCTTTTCATTTATTTTAATTCTATTTTTTAACGGCTGCTAGAACCCCGCAAAGTCCTGGGTTGTTCCTGTACTGGCTTGCTGGAAGTGTACTGAGTTGTCCCCTTGTTGGAATTTGTCCTATTAATTCGTTTCTCGACAGATCAATTTGTCTTGTTAAGTCATCGTCTCTCGCGATTTATATTTATTGAGTGCAATATTACTAGGGGCAACCGACGTGTAAACCCGTGGGGGAATCGATATATTAAAAAAAAGAATTAGTGGGAACTCTCACAACCAACTCTTGATTGCCTTGTGTTCTTGCAGGAAATAATCAGACTTTCTACTCAGGAGTTTGAATCTTGTAAGTACAACTAGGTTTTATTAATTGTTTGGCAGTTAGTTCTTGTGGTAGAAAGGGAGGGATTGCATTGTTATGGGGTCGAGAGATTGATTTGTCTATTATTTTGTACTCTTCAAATCATTTTGATGTTGTTATAAAAGATGAAAATTTGGATATGAGACAATGGTTTTTAACTGTTGTTTATGGCTTTCCTAAGACTAATCTACGTTATAATGAATTGTTGGGGACTAATGAACTTAGATCATTATGTAGAATTACTGGGGAAGCTTGGTTGGTTATGGACGATTTTAATGAATTGTTGGATCAACATGAGAAGAGGGTGGGAAACCAAGGCCTAAGAGGCAGTTATCTGATTTTAGAGTAGTTGTTGAAGATTATAATTTGAGGGATTTGGGATATTCAGGTCATAAATTCACATGGTGCAATAGGAGAGCTGGGATCAACGTGTTAGTGAGAGGATTGATAGATTCCTTGCCAATTCTACTTGGTGGAATTGTTATCCTAATGCTAGAGTTTCTCATGGGGTGGTGGCCTATTTTGATCATTCACCAATCAATGTCATCCTAGAGGGTGTAGGAGAGTATCACAGGTTTCAGAAACCTTTTAAATTTGAGGCCATGTGGGTGGGAGAGTCAGGTTGTGAGGAGATTATAAAAGGTGTATGGGGAAGGGTATCTGATCAGACCTTTATGGGAGAAATATCATATATGATAAAAGGGAATGGGTCACAGCTGAGTCCATGGAATAAACACTCTTTTAGAAATGTTCAAAAACAGCTTGCAAAAGCACAAATAAACTTGCAGAGATTGTTTGAGGAGGGTTCAAATGGAGATAATGCTAAGGCACTAAATTTGGCTAGAGATGAGGTCCAAATATAGTTGGAAAGGAATGAGGTAATGTAGAGATAGAGCTCTAAAGCTTTATGGCTTAAAGAGGGTGACAATAATACCAAGTATTTTCATATGAAAGCTTCACAGAGAAAAAGGAAAAATAGGATCTTTAAAATCCAATATGAGCATGGGCAGTGGCAAGAAGGAGATCAGAGGGATAGGATTATTCTATCTTATTTTTAGTAACTGGTTACTAGTTCTAATCCATCTCTTACTAGTGCTTCTTTGGATTTTTTAGAACCTTTAATTGGGAAAGTTTCAGATCATATGAATGAGGAGTTGATTAAGGAGTTCAATGCCGAAGAAGTGAAGGAAGCTTTGTTTCAAATGGATCCTATGAAGGCACCTGGTCCTGATGGTATGCCTCCAATATTTTTTCAAAAATATTGGAATGTAGTTAGGAATTCTCTTAATTCAGCAGTTCTTCAAGCACTAAATTCAGGTTGCTTTCCATCTTCTTTGAACCTTACTCATATCTCCCTTATTCCAAAAAAGAAGTGTCTTTCTAAGATGGGTGATTATAGACCTATTAGTTTGTGTAATGTGGCTTATAAACTCATTGCAAAGGTTCTCTCTAATAGACTAAAAACTGTTTTACCAAGTGTTATTAGTAAGAGCCAAAGTGCTTTTGTCCCTGGACGTCTTATTTCTGATAATATTCTAATTGCTTATGAGTTGGTTCATTATCTCAAACAGAAAAGGAATGGAAAAAAGGGTTTCATGTCTTTGAAGTTAGATATGAGTAAAGCCTATGATCGTGTAGAGTGGAGTTTAATACAATCTGTTATGGAGATGATGGGGTTTCATCATAAATTTTTGAGTTGATCAAGTGTTGTGTTAGTTCTGTCTCCTTTTCTATTTTAATCAATGAGGAACCTAAGGGTCCAATAACACCAACTAGAGGTTTGAGACAACCCATTGTCTCCTTATCTCTTTCTGCTTTGTACTGAGGGCTTGATATCTCTGTTGAATATTGCTGGGATAAGAAGGGAAATTTCTGGATTGAGAATCTGTAGTGGAGCTCTAAATATAAATCATTTGCTATTTGCAGATGATATTATTATTTTTTGTCGAGCCGGGGTTGATGAAAATAGGAGAGTGCAAAATTTGTTGGAGAGCTATGAAGCTGTCTCTGGACAAAGAATAAATAAGGAAAAGACTGCCATTGTTTTTAGTGACAATGTAAATGTAGCTACTAAGTTTGAAATAAAGAGTTTATGGACTAATTGTGAAATCCCACAACATGAGAAGTATCTTGGGCTTCCACCTATCATTGGAAAAAGTAAAAAACGTGTCCGAGAGTGTGGCAGAAATTACAATCTTGGAAAAAAGAATTGTTGTCACAAGGAAAAATGAAATTCTATTGAAGGCAATAGCACTCTCTATTCCAACATACACTATGAGCTGTTTTCTTCTTCCTTCTAGTTTATGTAATGAATAAGAGATGATGTCTTAGTTTTGGTGGGGTCAGAAGGGGAATGTGAGGAAGATTCATTGGTTGAGTTGGAATAAAATGTGTGAAAGAAAACCAAAGGGAAGGATTGGGTTTAAAGATTTAAAAAGCTTTAATTTAGCTTTATTGGCTAAGCAAGGGTGGCATTTATTTCAGAATGAGAATTCTCTACTGCATAGACTATTGAAGGCAAAATATTTCCCTCTTACCAATTTTCTGAAAGTTGATTTAGGTAGATGTCCATTCTATACATGGAGGGGTATTTGAGAGGTAAGGAAATGGCTAATGATAGGGTATATGTGGAGAATAAGGGATGGAAGAGATGTAAATATATGGCAGGGTAGGTGGATCTTTGGTCATAATTCTCCAGTGGCTGAAGGATTGTGATGAGGGATGATACTAGGCTGTTTTCTATGGATGCTCTTTTTTTTTAACATTGAAAAACAGTGGGATGGGAAAGTAGAGTGCCTTCCTTTTCTCTGAGAGAAAAGTGTGAGGTTCCTAGTGCCTTTGCGGTGGCAGAGGTTTAAGTCTCACTTCTTGTGAGATTGTTTCTTACGTTCGATAGCAGGAGGCAATGGAGGCAGAAGACTTGGCGCTGAGATGGGAAAGATTACACCTCTCAAAAGAGGAAAGTTCATGTTTTCATGCACAACAGAAAAACTCTCCAGGAGAAGGAAAACGGGGCAAACATTGTATAGTGGGGAGGGCTCTAACTGAGAAAGGAGTTAATAGTGAAGGTTTTAGGATTACTGTCTCAACTATGGAGGTTGGAAGGATGGGTATCTTTTAAAGAGCTAGGAGACCAATGCTTCTTGATCGAGTTCCAACTACTAGCTGACAAAGAGAAAGTATTAAGTGGGAGGCCATGGTTTTTGACAGACACATTCTAACGTTGATGGAGGTGGATGAAGAGATGTCCATAGAAGCACTGCAGTTCCGGTTGAACCTTTTTGGGTTCAGCTCCATAATCTTCCACTAGCAGCCATGACTGAAAGTCTCGGAGAACAGTTCGCCACCTCCATTGGCCCGGTCATCAGGGTCGAAGCAGAGGCGGATGGACATGCATGGGGGAGGTGCTTACGAGTAAGAGTAGCAGTGGATCTCCACAAACCTTTGATGCGAGGAAAATGGCTACAGTTTGGTGAAAAACAGCATTGGATCTCCTTTAGATACGAAAGATTGCAAAGCTTCTGCTTTCAATGTGGAATTCTGTTTCACAAAAGGAAAACATGCATACGGGCTCGGCATGATGTCCAAGATTCACCAGCCCCAACCCAGTTTGGTTCATGGCTACGCGGTCAACCGAGGAACACCAACCTTTTTGATAGGCGGAGATACGGTGGCGCCTCAGGAGGTCAGAACCAGCGAAAGGAACAGAAACAGGAACAGCAAGAGGGAAGGGGTAGGTTTGACCGAGAGAAACCAGTGCACAATGACCAAGAGTTGAACCTAGAAATCTCGGCAGGGGAACTGGAATGTTGTCAGCGGGAAAGGTGGAAGTAGTGCTCCAGGCAGCTACATTTCAACAACCAAATCGAGGGAACAAAAAAGCTGAGTGCACTCGTGATCCCAACATAGGGAATGTGATAAAGAGTCAAGTGGTAAGTCAAACTCCTGACAGCTTACAAGTAACCTATACACACAAGGACCATACCTCTATGGCAACCACTAAAGCCCAAGGCCCACATGGCAGCCACGTTGGCAATGGTGTATCCACTGCACCACAAGAGAGACCTGAGCTCCATGCAATAGCCAGGCCTGATCCTGGTGCTGATGAAGCTTGGGTAGGTTCAAAAAGAAGTGAAGTGATACCAGCAGATGAAGGCACAGAATTCCCCAAGCAACAGGGCATGGACTATGTGGAACACACGGTGAGGAAGTGGAAGAGGAAGGCTCGAGCAAGTAACTTTCACACAGATGACAATGACACTACGATGCTGGTTGATATCTCCAATTTCCCTACTAGGAGTAATTACCGGAGGGGCTGTAAAAGAAGCATACCAGTGCAGGACTCAATCCAAAAGAGGCCCAAGAAAAGTGAGGATGCAAAAGAAAACTCTCAAGTCAAGGCAGTGGCTGGTTTCCAGCCCTGCCAAAATCAATGAGCATACTAATGTGGAACTGCAGAGGGCTTGGGAACCCTCGGACAGTTAGTGTCCTTAGGAAATTAACTAAGGAAAAGTCTCCCCTTTTGGTTTTCCTGGTGGAAACTAAATGTAGGAAAAATAGGATGGAGGTGGTAAGAAGGTGCTTGAAAATGGAGGGGTGTTTTGCCATAGATTGTATAGGGTTGAGTGGGGGTATTGCACTACTATGGAGGGAAGAATGGAAGGTAACAGTGATCAGTTATACCAGATGGCACATCAGTGCACTAGTCCAGACTGAGGATAATGGCCCCACGTGGCAATTTACTGGATTTTATGGTCATCTTGATATCGGGAAGAGAAGCAGTAGCTGGCAGTTGTTGAAGATGCTCAAACCCCCCAGTCCTATGGCATGGCTATGCACTGGGGATTTCAATGAAATACTCCACCAAAATGAGAAAATGGGAGGTGCTACCAGACCATACAAACAGATTGAGGAATTCAGGGAAGCAGTCGAATTTTGTGGACTCAATGATATCCACTCAGATGGGCAGGCATTTACTTGGGCCAATAATAGAAGGGATAGGGAGTTTACCAAAGAAAAAATAGATAGAGCACTCGGAAACAAGGAATGGAGTGACCTATTTCCTCAGGGCCTATGCACTACACTAGCTGTAGTAAAGTCAGATCACTCTCTATTGTCTATTGTGCTGCATAAAACAGATGATGGGCAGAAGAAAAGAAGATAGTGCTTTAGATATGAGATGGCTTGGGAAATGAAGGAAGACTGCCAAAGGGTTATATGTGAAGCATGGAACAAAGCCAACACAGTGGATTGTGAAGCCAAGCTCTTGAGGAACAAACTTGAGATATGCAAAAAAGATTTACTAATCTGGAGGCAGAAAACCAAGCAGCAAGATCAAATGGAAGTCACAAAGGGAACTCAGAGGATTGGCCTTCTCCAAAGCACAGGAACGGGTGAACATCTGGATGCAATGAAACAATGTCAGAATGAGGTGGTAGAGTCCATAGTAGCAAATGAGCTCAAGTGGTGCCAAAGAGCAAAGCAACACTGGCTTAAACACGGGGACAAGAATACTCAATTCTTTCACATGCAGGCAAGCCAGAGAAGGAGGACCAACACCATCAATTGTATTGAGGATCCCCAAGGCAGAAGTGTCACTGAAAAGGCAGCCATTGGAGAGGTCTTCACAGGTTATTTCTCCTCCTTATTTACCTCTTCCCACCCTTCGGATTTTGAGAAATGCCTATATGCTTTGGACACAAAGCTTGATATGGATATGAAGACTTGGCTTATGCTCCCTTTCACTAGAGAAGATATTACAACTGCTATTTTCCAAATGAATCCCTTGGGGTCCCCTGGCCCCGATGGCTTTCCAGCTCAATTCTACCAAAAACATTGGGAGGTGGTGGGGGATCAAGTCTGTAATTATGCTCTTCAAGTCCTCAACCATGATGGTTCTATTAATGATATCAATGACACTTTTATTTCTCTCATTCCCAAAGTTAAAAGCCCCAAGAAAGTAAATGAGTATAGACCCATTAGCCTCTGCAGTGTGCTGTATAAGATTATTTCTAAAACACTTGCAAACAGATTGAAAAACATACTGCCTAGGCTCATTGCCCCCAATCAGAGTGCATTTGTCCCTGGAAGGCTCATGTCGGATAATACTCTGGTAGCCTATGAAATTCTACATACTATAAACTCGAGAATGACTGGAAAGAGAGGTTTCATGGCCCTCAAGCTAGATATGAGCAAGGCCTATGATAGGGTAGAATGGGCTTTCATTGAGGCCATCATGACCAAAATGGATTTTCCATCTCACTGGATCAACATCATCCAGAGGTGCCTTAATTCAGTGTCCTACTCAATCCTAGTGAATGAAGAACCTCAAGAGTGCTTCTGGCCTTCAAGGGGTCTCAGACAAGGAGACCCTTTATCCCCATATCTCTTCATAATCTGTGCAGAAGCCCTTACATCTCTCCTAAATAGAGCAGAGGCAGAAGGTAGGCTAACATCAGCCCCAATAGGCAGGGGTCCAACCACAGTGAACCATTTATTCTTTGCTGATGATAGTCTTTTGTTTTGTCAAGCAGAAACAAAGGAACTCAAGTGTATTCTCCAACTATTAGAGCTGTATGAGAAAGGCTCGGGACAGGTACTAAACAGAGAAAAATCCTCCATTTTCTTTAGTAGGAACATTGCTCCAGAAGTTCAAACTCAGATTCTACAAATAGCAGGTATCAAATCCTCCAGTAACTTCGAAAAATACCTTGGACTACCAGCTCTGGTGGGGAGAAAAAAGATTGCATCATTCCACTCCCTCATTGACAGAACCTGGGCTCGAGTTACCAACTGGAAAACAAAGTTCCTCTCTGCTGCAGGCAAGGAAGTCCTCCTCATGGCAGTTCTCCAAGCCATTCCCACTTATGCTATGGGCATGTTTCTTCTGCCAGCATCCATCATTAACAGATTAAATCAGTTACTCCGAAAGTTTTGGTGGGGCTTCAATGAAGATTCATCCAAAATCCAGTGGGTTAGCTGGAACCAACTCAGTAACAACAAAGAGGGAGGGGGACTGGGGTTTAGAGACATGAGGCACTTCAATATAGCCATGCTGTTAAAGCAAGGATGGATAATCCTTCAGGATCCTGACTCCTTGGTGGCAAGGGTTTTGAAGCAAAAATATTTCCACAAGGGGGGAATTCTTGAAGCAAAAATGGGGTCCAGACCATCATTTGCTTGGAGAGGGCTTCAGGCAGGACTGAACCTACTGAAAAAAGGACTCATATGGAGGATCGGGGATGGGCACAAAGTGAATATATGGGAGGATAAATGGTTACCATCATTCCCCTCTCAAAAAATCCTAAGCAACAGAGAGGTAGATTGCTGGTGTGAAAAAGTCTGTGATCTTATTGATCCTTAGCTGAAGCAATGGAAGTCTTCTCTCCTCTATGAGATGTTCTCCCCACAGGAAATTGAGAGCATCACATGTATCCCAATCAGCATAGGTGGGCGTGAGGATAAGCTTGTATGGCAGTGTACAAAGGATGGCACATACACAGTTAAAAGTGGATATCATTTCAGCAAGGAAATGGAAAGGGAGCTCGATGGTGAAACCTCAGTCAAAGACCAAAACTGCCGAGTGTGGAAAACAATATGGAAGCTCAAAATAACCCCTGCCACTAAATTGTTCTTATGGAGAGCCTGCAGTGAGGCCCTCCCTACCCGAGCAAACCTACAAAGGAGGAAAGTGTTGGAAGATAACACATGCCTGATCTGTGAACAGGAACCCGAAACCTCTGGCCATGTATTGTGGGGATGTATTGCAGCCAAAGATGTATGGAGTCAGGGACCAAAGAAAGTACAGAAGTTATCCATCCAACATGACCTGATTTTCAAGGTATGGCTAGCACTGGTTGAACACGTGGATCCAGAGGAACTCGAGGAGGTTGCAGTCACAATGAGGGGAATCTGGACTAGAAGAAATGATTTCCTACATGGGAAAGAATTTAAGCACCCAAATGCAGTCATTAAACAGGTAAAGGCCGATCTTCTCTTTTTCAAGGAGGCATTAAAAAAGGAAGTAGCAAGTAATCCACAACCCATGGCGAGAATTGACAAGTGGCTGAAACCTGATGTGGGATGGTTAAAGGTCAACTGGGATGCTACAGTAAACTCGGGGGAAGGAAAAATTGGAATTGGTGTACTAATTAGAGACCATCAAGGTTAAGTTATTGGTGCCCTTCGAGCAAATAGAAGTCTAAGAGGGAGGCCTTTTGATGCAGAAGCTTATGGTTTACTTCTGGCTGCTGTTTTTTGCAAAGAAATTGGCCTGCAACAACTCATACTAGAAGGGGACTCAAAGCAGGTCGTGGACCTTCTCAATCAACCCTCTTCAAACTGGAGCTTGGGGGGCTGCCTTATAGAGGATGCAAAAGTTCTGTTAAACTCCTTTGCAACATGGTCAGCAGTACATGCACATCGTGAATCCAATGAGGCAGCTCACAAGCTAGCAAAAGCCGCTTTTGATAGCCAAGAAGACTTGTATGATATTGAGTTATGTCCACCCTGTATTTCAACTCAGGTAGCCCGAGAGATGTATTAACTCTACTCCACTTGTTTGGTCGTTAAGAGTCGTTGTAAGTGATCCTTTATGTTTTAATGAGATCAGGTTTAAACTTTCAAAAAAAAAAAAAAAAAAAAACAGTGGGATGTTACAAGCTTAGGGCTTTCTTCAATCCAATTGTGGTGGCTGATATTCTCAAAGTGCAATTGAGCTCTGTTGTTGGTGAGGATAAGAGGTTATGATCTTATGAAAGGAATGACATGTTTAATTAGTGTTAGAAGTTGCTATCGGTTCATTTTTTATCAATTTGGTTCTTAGTCTGCAGAGCCCTCAAATGTGCAAGCCCAGAATGTATTAGGAAGCACTTGTGGAAGATGAAAGTCCCAAATAAGATTAAGGTATCGTTTGGATTCAGAGATGAGTTGAGATAGTTTATAAATAGTAGAAAATGATATTTTTTGAAGAATATTTTTTAATATTATTATTTTAAGATTTGAGAAAGTTGAATTGTTTATCATATTTTGTGTGGAAATTTGGGAAGATTCTTTTAAGATTTGAAAAAGTTGAGTTATTTATTATATTTTGGTGTGGAAATTGAGAAGATTCTTTTGGGATTTGAAAAAATATATATTATTATATTTTATGTGAAATTTAAAAGAATTGTAATGATGAAGATGAGATGAGTTGAGATGAGTTGAGGAGAGTTATAAATGTAAAAAACTCCTAAATATTTTGCGTGGCCTGCATGTAAAAATGGCATTCCTACTAGAGAAAATTTAGTACAGAAACATGTCTTGACAGAGGCTACATGCAGATTATGTTTTTCTGATAGAGAGGATATTACTCACGCTGTAATGACTTGTAATTCTTTTCAAGGACTGATGCAAGATTATATTCTTGGTTTGGTGTTTGATAGAGGTAAAAAAGTATGAGAGTTGGCATTTGAACTATGTGAAAGGCAAATGCATGATAAGTTATCAATTTTTTTTTTTTTTGGCTTTGGCTTGGAGTTTCTAGTTTCGTAGGAATAAATATGTGCATGAACAGTTGCTATTAACACGTAAACAAGTAGAAGATAATGCTTTATCTGTGTTGAAAAGCTATGGTCAAGTAATTTAGAAGACTTGGATCCTGTTAATGCAGCACTATAAGTGGCAACCTCCACAATCTGAGTGGTTGAAGTTGAATGTTGGTGGTGCAGTTTTTTTTTTGAGTTGGAAAAAACGGCATTGGGGCTGTATTAAGGGATGTTTCTGGTAGGGTTTTAAATGGCTGCAAGTAAAGTCGAAACAAAGATGGATGGAATAGAAGCTCTAGAACTAATGGCAATTTTCATGGGACTGCAATTGTGTGCTACCATGGGGATTGATCTCAAAACTTGTTGTAGAAAGTGATAGGTTGATTTGTGTTGAAGCTTTATAGGAGGATAGCATGTTTAATTCATTTCTTGGGGGTTTATATTATGAAATTAAACAGCTTTCTTCACATTTTGAAAGTTGTATTTTTTTTCACATGTATATCGGGAAAGGAATATGGTAGCTCATATGCTGGCTAGGAATATTTGTCAGGTTGACAGTATTGTGTTATGGTGGGATTGTATTCCAGACTGTATTTATCAAGTCCTATGACTTGATAATTGTATGTAACTGTTGTTTCCATTGATGAATGAATTTTTTATTTCTATTATAAAAAAAAGAATACTTATATCTCTTTTATAATTATTTTACAACTTCAATCTCAAGAGATCAATATACTTATATGCTACTTTATTAAAATTAATTTTAATTTAAATAATTCTATTTGAAAATATTTACACCACATATTATTTATGTGATATAATTTGATTAGAAAAATAAATTTTAAATCTTAAATCTTATAAATTAAATTATGACATATAATAGTGTGTAGTGTAAAAGCTTTTACATAACTATCATTTATCATTCGCTTGAAGTAGAATTATAAAATAATTATAAAAATGTTATAAGATTTACCATTTTTTTGTTTCACTCATTCTCAGCCTAATGCGATACAATGTTTTACTAGGTAGTTGTATAAAATCTATTTTAATAAATGCTTCCGTAGTATCTCTCTTATACTTCCAATATTTTAATAAAAAAAATTTGTTTTAGTTTATGCAATATTTTATATTGGGCTTTTAAGCAAAATAAATGTTTTCAAAGTTGAGTAGCATTTCAAGTCTACTAAATTTATAAGGTGCCATTTGAATAGTGAGTTTATATGAGATGAGTTGAGATGAAACTTGAAAGTTGAATAAAATATTATTATTATATTTTATATGTGAATTTGAAAAATTGTAACAATGAAATAAGATGAGACGAAATACTTTCATTATCCAAACATGGCCAAATCACTTTATTTTAACTCTCGGAATATGGGGTGTTAGATTGTGTTTGTGCTCTTCAGTTTGACTGTTATATACTATAAATGAAATGAATGAAGGATAATAAAGGAAAGGAAATGAACTAAGCGATAATAAATGAATAACTTCATGAGATAAATATTTCTTTTAGGGCCTTAATAGTGAAGAAGGTACCAAAGGTTAAGGGGCAGATTTTGATGTTGGAGTGGCTTACTGACAGTGCACCTAATGATAACCATTCCTGAGTAGGACTAGGTTCGTGCCCCGTACTCCTGGGAAGAGTCAAGATTGTAATGATCACTTATTCTCCCACACGAGAGTGATCATCACACATACACAGAGATATATAAATATGAATGTGACAATAAATGTTATTGCGTGACTAAAAATCAATTTTCTTATGCAGTTCATATTATGTTGGGATTGCTTATTGAGTATCCGATTTGTATTTTTTAAGGCGTTAAATGTCCTAATTTATGTGTTTATTTACCACTAAGCAATTTTAGTAGCTCAAGAGTTACAATTTGTAGTATATACTTTATTTGACTCTCTTTTAATTAAAGCATGTTTTATAACATATATACTTTACTTGATCGTTTTTAACTAAAGCATGTTTTAATTTATGGAATCTTTGGTTTTTTAATTTTTTTGAACCATTTCTTGAAGAGTTATTATATTATCAGGCTAGGATGTAGTGTTAGGAAACGACAATGCGAGAATAGTAAAGAAAAATAGAGAAAACAATCATATAATACAAAATTTACGTAGTTCGACAATATGCCTACGTTCACAGAACTCCAAAGGATTTTTATACAAAGTAATACAAGAATTTACCTCTTCTCTCCTCACTCTCTCTCTCTCTAGGTGCCTCACACTAATTCTCTACTCAAAACGTCTGTTTTGTTTCACTCTACAACGTTCTGAAGATTTTAACACTTATATGTGGCACAGTGAAAACTCTAAGGCGGTCATCTTTTAGTATATTCGCTCAAGCGATGTGTTGAGCAAGACTCGAGCGGACTTTCTGTCTGATGTTCGCTCAAGCACCAAGTCGAGCAAACTCTCTAGTTGAGCTTCACTCGAGCCCAGTGTCAAGCACTTGTTGAGCGAACTCTCTACCTAGGATTAACTGAAGCCCACTATCGAGGGCCTGTCAATAAAACTCTCGAGTTAAGTTTCTCTTGAGCAATATACTAAGTGAGCAATGAGCAAACTCTCAGGTTCCCTTTGCTCAAGTGTGAACCAAGCTCCATATTCAACAATTCTTCCACTTGGAGATTGGTACAACCGCAAGTATCAACTACCTTCGTCCATAACCGAATCCTACTCCCCTATAGCTCATATCCCCTATCAAGACCAAACTAAAGTTGCGCACAACTTCAGTTTCTCACGTGTAACATCCTTTGTCAACATATTAGTAGGGTTCTTGATTCCACAAATCTTCTCAAGTTTTCACTGACCGTCATCAAGTAGAGATTGAATAAAGTGATACATTATCTGAATATGTTTAGTCCTGGGATAGATTCTTGGCAAGGAATATGGCACTTTGATTGTCCTTGTAGAGAGTACCCTACTTGTTCTTCTTACCCAAATTCCTCCAAGAAATTTTGTAAATAGACCATCTCCTTTGCTTCTTTTGACACAACAATACACCAAGCCTCTATGGTCAATATCGCTACTTTCTTCTTCAAATTTGAACTCCAAGATACAACAATACCATCCAGAGTGAAAACAAAACATGTGGTGCTCTTTTTACTATTAGTGTCACCTGCTAGGTTAGCATTAACATATCCATGTAGCTTTAGATCAGCTCCTGCGAAACAAAGACACATATCTAAAGAGCCCTTATGGTATCTTAGGATCCGCTTTATTGTCTCCTAGTGTTGCTTTCTTGGATTACTTATGTACCTGCTCATAACTCCCATGACATGGGCAATATTTGGTCTTGAGCAAACCAAAGCATACATCAAAGAACCAATAGCTAAGGCATAGGGTACCTAAACCATATAATCATGATCCACCTCTTACTTCGGTGACTAATCGCTGCTAAGTCTGAATTGACTTCCTAAGGGTGTACTCACTAGCTTTGCTTTGTCCATATTAAACCTGCTAAGTACTCTATTCACATAAATTGCTTGTAAAAGTCTCAATCTTCCTTTGCCTCTATCTCTAATAATTCGCATGCCAATAATTTATTTTGCAGCTCCCAAATCCTTCATTGAAAACTATTTGACAATTGCCTCTTCGGATCAGTAATCTCATCAATATTGGATCCTACAATAAGCAAATCATCCATATATAGTAAGAGAACAATATAGGAGTTTTCAAAATACCTAACGTAATAGTAGTAGTCTGCCTCACATTTGATGTACCCTGATCTACACATAAAATTGTCAAATGTTTTGACTTAGGAGCTTATTTAAGACCGTACAAGCTCTTCACTAAGCTCTTCTTCCCCTGTATTACAAATCCTTCTAGCTGGTGCCTGTAGATACTTCTTTTATGTCTCCATGAACAAAAGTTGCCTTGACAACTAGATGCTCAAGATATAAATATTCTATAACTACCAGTCTCTATACTAACTTGATAGTGGTGATTTTCACCACTAGTGGTAAAATCTCAAAGTAGTTAATGCCTTTCTTCTGTTCAACCTTTCACAACAAGTCTGACTCTATACCTCTTGCTACTGTCATGCTCGGTCTTCGCCAGGTATACCCACTTATTGTGTAAAGCCTTCTCTCCTGTTGGAAGCTCGGTCACCTCCCATGTCTTATTCGCTAATGGAGAATCCATCTCTTCTTCCATGGCAGACTCCCACTTGCTCAAATTTTTATCCTTCAGGGTTTCCTCATAGCCCTGTGGCTCACCATCATCAATCAAACAAATCAAACACGTCAGATTTAAATTTCAAGAAATAAACCCATACATTCTGCTATAGTCATCGATGAATGTGAGGTAGCATTGAGAGCTTCCAAGTGATGGGACTAGGGATGGTCCCCATAAGTCAGTATGAATAAGATCTAGCTATCTTGATCTCATTGCTTTATTGTGTCACTCGACCCAATGTACAGAATACTCGTCTTCTGACCACGAGCCAACAACATCATTCCTCTTGTAATCTTCCACGTGCCATTTGAGAAAACCACTGAATGATAGTTTTTACTTCATTTTAGGAATGTGTCTGACTCTCTGCAAAGTCCACACATTCTTGTTCGGGAGTACAATGTCAATGTTTCTCACTCCTACCACATCCAATGTCTCTCTGTCAGAAAAGTACACCTTCCCGAAGTTAACAGCAACGTAGTTCTGTACAATTTTTCTGCATGACGTGGTGTGAAAGGTAGCCCTTGAATCTAATATACAATCATCAAGCAAACTGTGAATTGCAAGAAGTAGAGCATCATGTACTTTTTTAGTTGCAGCATATGCAACATCATTCTCTGTCTTTTTTGTATTTTTGAAGTTTATTTTGGAGTGATTAGTCTTGCCACAATTCCAACATGGGATTTGTTGCCCAGACCTTGACTTGCACATGCTCTTGTTTCTAGACTTTGATCTACCCTTCTTTGAGTTCCCTTCATAACCTCTACCCCGAGAATCAATATTCAGGGTAGTACTTAGGGTTTGTCCAAAATCTCCCCTGCGTACCCCTGAATATCATCATATTTCATTTTCATTTTCATTTTACCAGTATAATTATTTACAGTCATTCTCATGGCTTTCCAACTATTTGGCAATGATGCCAACATAATTAATGCTCTAATATCATGATCAAACTAAATTTTAACAGACGATAGTTGATTTATGATAGTATTAAATTCATTCAAATACAGGGTAACAGGCGTACCTTCATTTATTTTTAGATTGAACTGTTTCTTCATCAAATGCATTGTATTATTTGCCGACAGCTACTCATATATCCTAGATAATACCGCCATAAGATTTGTTGTGGTCTTTTGCTTAGTAACATTATGTGCAATTGACTTAGAAAGAGTCAACTGGATAACCCACATAACATGTTGATCTAACAGATGCCAATTAGCATCCTCGATGCTATTAGGCTTCCCCCAGTAGAGTAAGATGAAATATCTTCCCATAGCGATAATCCTTAATTTGCATTCTCCAGTATCCAAAATCAGTACCATCAAACTTATCTATTCTTGAAACCTTCACTTCTTTTCCAACAATCATTCCTACTCAATCTCGAGCCTGAAAGTTCTGATACCAATTGTTGGGAAACGACAATGTGGGAATAGTAAAGAAAATTTGAGAAAACAATCACACAACACAAGATTTATGTGGTTTAGCAATGTGCGTACATCCATGGAGCTGCTGGGGATTTTTATTCAGATGAATGTTGAAGTACATAGTGAGAAAAACAATAATTTCTCTCTTTTCCCCTCACTCTCTCTCTTTAGGCGCCTCAAACTAATTCTCTGCTCAAAATGTCCATTCCATTTCACTCTACAACATTCTGAAGATTTTGACACTTATATTTATATGTGGCATAGTGAAAACTCTAAGGTGGTCATTTTTTCATATATTCACTCGAGCGAGACTTGAGTGAAGTCTTTGTCTTATGTTCAACTTGAGTGGTAAGTTGAGCGAGACATGAGCAAACTCTCGGGTTGGACTTTGCTCAAACCTAGTATCGAGCACCTATTGAGCGAACTCGTTACCTAAAATTCACTTGAGCCACTATTGAGCGCTTACTGAGTGAACTCTTGGGTTGAGTTTCACTCAAGCAATATATCGAGTGAGCAATGAGTGAATTCTTGGGTTGCCTTCGCTCAAGTGTAAACTAGCACACTCAACATGTAAAGCACATCATCCATATAACTTTGATGATAAGATTTGATTGGTAAGATTCAAATTTTAAATTAGATCTTTCAAGTCAAATTATATTATGTAAACATCTCAAATATATTTTACACATCGGCTTGAAAATAGAATCTTTTTTTTGAACCATTACTTAGGACTTGTTAGACAAGGCTTGTTTGCCTAACAGTTGAAACTACCCAGAATCCCTTAAAACAATAAATCACAAAGCATCATGGACCTACATGTTTAGATTAATCACACCATTTAGCTCATTTATAAATTTCTTTATATAATTTATTTCTCATGTCCTATGTTCGATATAACCAATGACTTTAAGGTGGAACGTATGTGTCTATAAATACATTCATATGTGCATACACTCTAGCAAATGATTGAGCTTCATATAGAATACAGCGCCAGCACCATTGCTGGGAAGCACTGAGGACCATTACATGTCTTCTTGCTCTATATTTGGTTTCTTTATGAACTCATATCACCAATTCTTTACGAATAATACTGCTCTTCATCTTGTGTATGTATTCCATGCATTACTACATTACTCTATTGAATTTCTCACCCATTGGAAGGGATCAAATATCCCTGGCATATATGGCATCCTAGGCCTAGCCCAAAGAAGGGGTTTCATTTGAAAGGAAGTGAGAGAGGAGGATGAGGGGACAAGTCAGAGGGAAAGAAAGAAGTGACGGGAAAAGGGGGAAAAGAGAGAGAAAGGAGGTCGGGCACAAAAAATAGGACAACGAAGTGACATAAAACCAAAATTTTCACCTACCACTAATAGAGGCCAATAAAAGGAATTAGGTTGGCTAAGAAAGTGGGACTTGGGCCAACTTCATGGGAAGAGCATCTTCAACCTCTAGACATCTCAATTTTATTTTCTCTAGGTAAAACGGGTCCCAACCCATTTGTACAATGAGACACAAGAGATACGAGAGATTTGGGGTGTAAATCCATTATAAAATACTCTCATTATAATGGATTTGCACCCCAAACAACCTATGGATGTAGGCCCTGTGTTGAACCAAGTAAATATGTCTGTCCTTTTCTCTATTTTTTATTTTGATACATTTATTTTCTATTTGTTGCTATGGATATACGTGCGGACACCATACCATCACTTTGGACCACCCTCGCCGACCAAGGCCCAAGTTACCTATCGTAGGCCGGGAACGACTCTTTCTCCCTATCTGGCATGTTCCTGCAAAATAGGTCTTAACAGTTAGTGCCATTTATGGGATGCAATTTATTCTCTACACTAGAAGTTGGAGATTGATGATTTTCTAGCTGACGAAGCTGTCTCCGAAGGAGCAGATAAATTTTTCATCAATTAAGTATTCTCAGCTTTTCACCCTTTATTTGTATTAACAACGCTATTACAAAAAATTGAGTTAGTGAACTTTCCCTCATCCATGCGGTTAAGAACATTGCACATTTAAGTGCACTGTGTGTAAAACACTTCAACCGTCGACTTTTCATGCCTAGGAAGAAAGTTTCTTGGCCATGAAGATTAAGTGTACTATGCCTTTAGGTGCATAGTACCATGGCATGCATGCATAAGGGCACTACGGGTGCACATTGCCCCAAACCTAGAAGGCTCATGGGGGCCAGCTCTAAGCCCAGTGTGTCTGCTGATAGCCACTACTTGGACCACCGGCATCTATCACTACCATAGTGGTCCCCAGTGTTGCTCCTGAACTTTCACTCAAAATAATGAACCAAAAAAATTTAGAGCAGTTTTGCCTGCAAGTATATAAGTGTTGTAGTACCTAATAGGATCAAATCCACAAGGATTGACTTATATGATAAAAAAGAATAAAATTAAACAATGAAGACAAATTTAAAACGAACATGCAATCAGAAAGGGGAGACTACTGAGATGATGATTTTAAAAGTAACAAAATATATCTGGAATGATAAAATAAATCAATATGGAAAACGACTAAGGTTTCTAAGATCCATCTAATAATTTAGAATATTGTTTCCAATCAATTTAGCTCAGTTAAACTAGAATAATGATACCGTCTAACTAGAAAGTTTAACAGTTAAGCCCAAGACAACTAATCACCAAAGATTAAGTTTGAAAAATTGATGGTAGAAACATTCACAACTCCATTTGATTATCACTGAGAATTTTCAAGCATTCACTGTATTCGAAAATCATAATGAATCAAGATAAATATACAGCTAATCAAAGTTTCTAATAATAACACCAAAAATTCTTTCAATCACTAAATATTAAGTTTGAACAATTGATGGTAGAAACATTCACAAATCTATTTGAATATAACAAGAATTTTTCAAGCATCCAATGTATTCAAAAATCATAATGGATCAAGAGAAATATATAGATAATCAAAGTTTCTAATAATAAAACCTTTCAATCGATCAAACTCACAATATAAATTCTATTGTTGATCCAAAACAATATTTAAATCATTAGATTTCACCTCTAACCTTAGTACGAAAATTTAGCCAACCATGTTCATCATAACTTCAAACTGAAATAAAATAAAAATAAAGCTGGAGATGAAGGCTACAGGTGAAGGAGGAAAGCTCGGCAACAACAATTGGTCCATTAGGCTCTCAACTACCGTGCTCCCTCTCTTCACCCGAGCTTTCTCCAAATAAAAACTGAAAAATAAAATCACAATTAAAATACTCTACTCTACCCTACTCCTACTCCTAATTACAAACTCTATCTTTTTATTTTCTACTCTCTACTCCTTTTCTAATTCCTAGGGGTGTAAGTTTAAATAGGAAAACCGGGCCAGTTGGTCCAGTTTTGAACCAATTTGGTCTGGGACAGATTCCTATATTATGAAAACCGGCCAGACCCGGTCCAGTCTCGATTCCATAATTTCCAGAACCGGACCGGACCGGACGGTTGGAAAAAAATATATATAATTAATTTTATATATTACACAAAATATTTTATATTTATATATAAGTTTTATATATAATATATAATTATATATGAAATTTTTATATATAACATATATAATTATATATCATATATCAAATAATTTCATATTATAATTTATAAATTATAATATAAAATGTTAATCTTAAATATGAACATTTGTAATTTGTTTGATCATATGTTATTAATATAATTATATATAATGTTATTATAATTTATAAAATAAAAGTTGAATCTTAAAGATGAAAATTTAATTGATCATATGCTTTAAACATAAAATATATACATTAAATTATTAATAATATTTTATCATAAGAACTAATACTTTATTATATGTTTTTTACATTATAAAAAAAAGAAAAACCGGACCGGACCAAACCTAAAATCGGTAAAACTGGGGTACCGGTTTGGAAGAGTAATCGAAATGTAATCGGTTTTGAAAAATGTAAAACCGATACATACTAATTCGATCCTAAATTTTATCTAAAATAGGACCGGACAGAACTAGTTATACCTTACTAATTCCAAATGACTTGCTTCGTCCTTTCAAGCCCTTATATATAGGCTTCAAAATTCACTGTGTAGAGACAAGAACGAGTGAAACATGCGTTCCTTGTCTTCGTCCACCACCGTGTTCCTCGCGTCCCATGTGCGTCCAAAAACTTCCCTTTTTTATTTCTTGTCTACTTGCTTTCGACGTGAATGTCCAGCGTCCAGGTGCGTTGATCTTTTTCTTTGTTTCCATCCTCCCAGCCGCAAGTCTTTCCTATCCGTTTTCTTTCATTCTGCCTTTGCGTTCCAGCATCCTTGACTACCGAAGTGTAAATCATAATAGATGAAGTGTAAAGTATGGTGTTGCAATTATAAGAATAATAAAACTAAAATTATAAGCGGGCAATGGAAACTTTTTTTTTTTTTCCTTTTTGAGAGCGGGCAAGGGAAACTAGATGTCAGCAGGCTGCACATAATTGAAATAGGATAACTTACTAAGAAAATGATAAATTTAACCCTATAATAATTTTTTTTATTAATAAATTCTATTATTTTTTAAATTAAGATACACAGAACTTGTACACTCAGTTATGCCGCCCAATTCAAGCCAAGGCTAGGAGTTTTGCCTGGTTGACAGCACATCACAAGCTACATTATCAAGAACTAAATATGGGAGATTTGAATAGTGAGCTAAGATAAGATGAGATAAAATAAAAGTTTAAAGTTGAATAAAATATTGTTAGAATATAATTTTTTAATATTTCTTTTGTTTTAAAATTTGAAAAAGTTGAATTGTTTATTGTATTTTGTATAAAAGTTTGTAAAAAATATGATGATTAGATAAAATAAGATGAGATAAGATAAGTTGGTATAAATTTTGAATCCAAACCTCCCCTTAATTTTGTGTGAATATATATCATTTAAAAAAAAAAAAAAAAACAACTTCAGTATTTGTATTTCATTCATACTCAGTCATTACAATCTTATCCTGTATTACAAAGCTGTAAAGGCCCTCAGGGCCATCTTCTATCCAAACATTTTCTTCATTTATAATATAAGCAAATTTTGCTAAAAAATCAACTACCATGTTTCCTTCCCTATAAGTGTGTAGGATCTTCCAAAAGGGCCTATTTGCAAGGATTGCTTTGATGTCCTCCAGCTTCTGGCCATTCCATTCTCAATTCTCATCTTTACTATTTACTACCCTTATTATTCCCAAAGCATCCCCTTCGAAAATAGCATGCTCAATTCCTAACTCAGCTCCCAACTGCAAAGCTCTCCACAATGCATTAAATTTAGCAAGACCTGGAGAAGAAATGTTTGATCTTGGTATACTCAAGGCTGCAAGGACTTCCCCTTCTGCATCTCAAACTATCACACCAGCCCCCATCCTTTTATCTTTTGGATCAAAAGCTGCATCCCAATTTATCTTCACTTCTTCTTCCCTAGGTGCAATCCACCTCACTCGACGTCTATCGATTTGTTCTCTTGCTGGGCACACCTGTTGGGTAGTTTGTGCTTGTCTACACTCCTCCAAGCTAGACTTAGCCTGATTGAAAACCTTACCTAGACTGAGGAAAAAAATTTTAAACACAAACTTGTTCCTCCTTAGCCAGATAGTTCTCATGACAGTTACTATTAACTCCAAGTCTTCTTGCTTTAGCCTTTCCACTATCTTGGTCCAAACTAATCTCATGTCTTCTTCACCATAGCTCCACTTTTGTACAAGGCTTCCTATCTCAGCCCAAACATCTATAGCAGTTGGACAGCACCACAATGCATGGCTTATAGTTTCTTCTTCCCTCTCGCATATTGGACAGTATGGCTTTTGAAGCACTCTTGTTTCCAATAGATTCATACTTGTGGGGAGGAAATTATTCAGAAATTTCCACATAAAGATTTTTACCACCCCTGGTACTGTTAACTTCCATAGAGTTTTCCATCCCTCTACTCCTTCTGATCCATATGAAGTTTCCCCAACCAGCTTCTTCCTTCTACTGAGTGCTAGGTGGTAGGTAGACTTTACTGTAACAGCCAGCTATAAATTCAAAGGTGAAATTTCTATTAGCTTTAGGAATCTATGGAAACTCCTTAAGTTTTCATAAATCGACCAATCGCATAGGTCTTAGTTTGTCAATATAGTCAATGTTATCACTCACTATAGTGCCAGAAGTGAGATTCTAATTATTTAAGGTGGTTATAAGCGTCAGAATGCATTATGGTCTATGCCATTAGACTCAATTGATTATTTAGGATTTTATGGCACAATAAGTCAATTTTCATATTTTCAGACGAAACGCCTGCTTAAAACTATGAAATTATTTTTAGGGGCACTTCAGGATTGAATTTCGGTAAACGATTTTCACTGTAGGTTAATATGAATATTTAAGAATTTTTAGTACTAAGTTTATGATTCACTTTTTTGGAGTGAATAGTAATCTCGTTATGTGCACCAATGGCAGTGTTTCAAAATCACAGCGTGGAATGTCCGAATTAGATTAGAGAGGTTTTATTTTGGACACTTGATAGGATCTTAGCCACCCATAGTGAATAGTATTAGACACTTGGCACCATAAGAAATGTTTGATGGATTTGAAATAATCAAGGTCTGAGATCATGCCATCTAAGCAAAAATCCTATTACATCCGACCGATCAAATTGTGCCAAACTAAAGAGAATTTCCACCCTAGTGAAATCCTATATGGTTGAAATCTAACTATGAACCCAAAAGCATGATTGAAACTAAAATCCTATACGGTTTTATCTAAACCATAAAATTGACCTCAAATACCTAAAAGAATCAGTTTCTAGCATTGTGTTTAATTACTTTATTAAATTACTTCCACATGCTATTAATCATTCAAATTTATGTTAAAATATCATTATCCAACCTTTTTAACCTTGAAAAATTGATTGGGCCAAATGATATTGGATTTAGGCTTGATAGCAAATCAAACTCTCGTAAAATCTCAAAATTTAGGCCCATTCGGTTTAGGCCTATTAAAGCCCACGAATTTGGTCTCATTAGCATCGCTTCTTGGCTAAGTTTTACACCCCCACTTGGCTGGCCAGATCTTTCCAAAAGAGATTCTAGAAGGTTTTGAAGAAAAAATCTAAAGGGCCACCTCACTCTTTCACTTTTACACTCCACCTTGAGAAAAGATCTTGGGCTAATTTTTGTTTATTGTAATGGGAAGAAAAGGCCAACACTCAAACTCTATTCCAATCTTATCACTTTCCATATCTTGTGTAAGAGGCTCTCCTGTCCACTTTCCATGAAAAACAATCCTCCTTTACACTTTTATTTGATAAAATACAAAAGATACTCTCGGGTAGTGTTTCTGATCTCTGTTGCACGCCTTATTCAAAACTTTTGTAAGTGTTTCCTCACAATGTTTCTTTCATGAAAGTTGTTCCTTTTTTAGTCTAGTTTATATGGATATCTTATTTGTTCCATTTGGAGATCATTTGATTAATCAAAAGTTATTCAAACCCCAGAAAGGTTAATCTAGGCAATAAACTAGAGAGTGTGTTGTAGTTTGGAGTTTTTGACCAAGCTAATGGATAGATCTTGGCCTGATATTTTTATGGAGTACTGTTAACATGTGTATATGATTTTTTTATTTTTTGAAGATTTTTTGCATGATCAAAAGTTTTGGTGAAAGATTTTCTTAGATCTAGAAACTTAAAAACTGGAAGAGGAAAAACAGTTTCTGTTTTAAGAAAGTTTAAATCTTTTATAGTTTAATCCTAATCCAATGACTTTGATATTTTTATTTAAGGATCATAAGCCTCTTATATATATGTTAGAATATTGTTTTGAATATATTTCATACTAGTTTCGAAGATATCAAGATTTTATGCAAGGAGATATTCGGTTAGGCCAAAGTGATGATGTCCTTGTCTAAATTTATATTTTTGGTTGATTTTTAACCATGTGATTTTGAGTTTGAAGCTTGGATCTATTTTAGGATACGTTTTTAAATCATGTGATGTTTTGGTTTGAAGATCACATCTTTATAAGTCATGGATCAAGAGGTTGATCAAAACAAGTTAGAAACAAAAATAAAAAAAAATAGCCTATGTAAATTTCGGCCCCTATAGAATTTTAATGGTTGTGTTTAGTTTTAAATTTTTCTGAATAGATATTTGAGTTTAGGACAAAATTTACATGAGGTATGTAAACTTTGGTGATTTTTGGAGTTAGAATGCAAAATCCTTAAGTTTGGGACAAAATGATCATTTTCCGAAATGTAGAGGGTAAAATGATAATTTTACTCTAATTTGTTATCTTTTCCATATTTCTAATTGTTAGTGATTAAGTTCTAACTTTTAGGAATCACTACTTTCAGTTCCTCGTGATCGCACTTGAGTTTTATCTAGAAACGCGAAGACAGAGGTAAGTTAGCTCTTAACTTATTATCAGTTTACTATGTATGTGTGATGGATAAGGTAATTACAGTTTATATTCGTATGTTGTTATATATGTCATGTCATCATATGTTTATCTATTACACGAATTATTCTGTCATAAAATACTTATCTATTACACAATATATTCTGTCATATGTTACTATCTGTTGCAAGTATGTCGCATTGCGTATGTCATCTATAACATGTATTTTATGTCACATAATATTCACTGTCACATGTTATGCCATGCTACAAAATATTGTCTGTTATATGTTATGTCATGTTATAAAATATTGTCTGTTACATGTATGTCATGTTATGAAATGTTGTCTATTATATTTATGTCTCAAAGTATATCATGTTTATCCTCTTACGTTCACGTCGTGTTACGCTACGTCAGGACTTCTGTCATTTCGTATTCATGTTATTCTGTCTTGAATACAGTTTGTGTATCTCAAGAACAGTCTTGTTAAGTTTTTCATGTCAATCACGACCCTAAGCGCTAGGATGGGATAATATCATAGTGGAACTCCTTTGTTCATGCTGGAGTCTCTAAATAGGTGTGAAATTCCCTGAGTTGACGAAGTACAGTCAACAGGTTGCAAATGGGGCCTAACTAGCTAGTCACCGGAGCGCGGCACTAACGCTGATGGAGCCATACTTTATTTTACGTGTGTCCACAGCAAGTGTGGCGCAAACAATTCATGGGGCTACAACAACTATGGAGCATGAAGAATGGGACCACAACAACTGTGGAGTACGTATTAACGTACTTACAACTGGTAAGATATTTGTGTTGTGATTCGGTAATTGGCAGGGACATACGGCTCAAGGGGACCCGTGTAGCACCCGTATGGTCACTTTAATGATTAACTCTATTGGATAAGATTCCAAGTTCATGTATTTCACGTTCAAGTCATATTTCACGTTATGTTATTTTCAAGTTCATGTTCATGTTATGTATGTTCACGTTCATGCTATATTTCAAGTCCACGTTATGTTTCAAATTCACGTTTATGTTATGTTATGCTCAGGTCCATGTTATGTTCAAGATCATGTTCAAATTATGTATGTTATGTTCATGCTATGAATTGAGTTCATGTTATGTTTCAACCTCACGTTCATGCTATGTTGCTACTCCATATTATGTTTTAAGTTCACGTACATGTCATGTCACGTCAAGTTAAGTTTCAATTTTAGTTCAAGTTATGTCATTTATGCCATGCTATATGTAAAGTTTTGTTATACTTACTTACGACTTTGATTATGCATTCATGCTTTTACTGCCATACATGCATCATTAACCTGTATGGAAGTTTCCTGTTAACTTGCTGAGATTTATAATCAAATCTCACCGTGGTAGTCCCAACTACCATTCCCCTCGAATGGTAGGCGTTGTCTTAGGATCAGAGTTGGGAGCAAACACTGGCAGACTGGAGGAGTTTGAGTAGACACCATGGAGGCAACGTGGAGCTTGCAGCCTCCATAGTTAGATCTTTGGATAGTATTCCGTCATCGTTAGTCCAGTTATACGAGTTACTCAACAAACTAGCCCAATAGTGTATTTTGGCAATATAATTTTCGAGTCAAGTATCCCATGTTTTGAGTTTACAGTCTTCTGAGACCTGTACTATAATCGTAGATGCTTATTTTGTTAAGTATGAATGGATTACGTTTTAATTACTTTGGATACTAAAATTTTGGTGTATAGTATTGCTAAAAAGAAATTATCTGCTGCGAATATTACATAATGTTAGATGCATGTTAGAAACATTGCATCTTATATGTCATGCACGGGGGAAAGTAACCTTGTGTTGCATCTCCTAACACTTTAGATGTCCGTCTGATCCCAAGCGAAATTTGGGGGTGTCACATTTACACTAAAAATCCTATTCTTGGATGGATCCCATATCTATTTGTCAGGCAAACCTGACTGGTTGATTAGGATACTACAAACAATTTGAGCTTCTTCTTCACATAAAATTTCTTTAACCAGATCCTCTTTCCACCTCTTTTGGCCTTCATCAATTAACTCTGCCACTTTTGATTTCTCATTCAGAATCTGAGTTGGTGATTGAATCATGTAAGAAGACTGCTTAGGTACCCACTTATCCCTTCATATATGAATATTGTGCCCATTTCTAACCCTCCAAACAAACCCCTCCTTTAACAGCTCCATGGATCCCATCAAACTTTGCCAGATCAATGAGGGTCCCCTGCCTTGACATTAATGTAGCTATTTCCTTGCATAGCCTCTTAGGAAGAGCAAAAACACTCATATGATAGGACAGTATTGCTTGGATAACAACTTTTAAGAAGACTTCCATCCTAACTGGTTATAAGAATTGGTTCTTCTAATTACCGATCTTTAGCCATATCCTATCTTTTATACCTCTAAAGGTATTGTATTTTGACCTACCTACCATTGTAGGCAAGCCTAAATACCTCTAATAGTTGTTCTACACCCTTGCTCCCAAATCTTGTGAAATTTGGCCCCACTCCTCCTTCCTTCCATTTTTGCTAAATAGAGACTTCTACTTGTTCAAGCATTGCCCCGATGCTTGTTCATATAGCTTCAAGGGGGAGCTAATCTTCTGCCATTCATTCCAGTTTGCCCACCCAAAGATGATGCAGTCATCTGCAAATAGTAGATATGTCAATCTAATTCCACCCCTAGCTACAGCCACAGCCACACCCCTTATCTCCCTCCTCATCTTAACCATGTTTATGAGATTACTCAACCTTTCAGCACACAATAGAAAGAGATATGGGGATAAAGGGTCCCCTTGCCTTAAGCCCCTTGTTGGCTTGATCACATTTCCAGGGCTGTCATTAATTAAAATAGCATATGATACTTAATTTATGCATGTCATTATCAACTCGATCCATCTAGCACCGAATCCAAGCTTCTTCTTCACTGCCTCCAAAAAGGGTCATTCAACCCGATCATAGGCCTTGGAAATGTCCAGTTTTACGACCATACTTCCCACTCTCCCTTTCAATGTAGTCATCATAGAGTGCAAGGCCTCATAAGTAGCTATAATGTTATCTAAGATCAACCTCCCAGGAATGAAAGCACTTTGATTTTTTGATATAACCTCATTAAGCACCAACTTTAGTCTCTTTGCAAGGGATTTGGCCATTATTTTGTAAAGCACGTTACATAGACTTATGGGCCTATAATCCCCTACCTTTTTTGGCTCAACACACTTTGGAATTAAAGCCACATATGTAAAATTCAATTCCGGGACCATCTTACCTCCATTCAGGAAATCCAGTGTTGTTTCACTGACATCAGCCTCTACTGTGTTCCAACAAGCTTGATAAAAGCAAGCATTGTAACCATCAGGGCCAAGAGACTTGTATGGCCCCATCTACTTCAAAGCAATCTCCACCTCTTCTCTTACAAAAGGTTTCTGTAATGCATCATTCATGCTACTAGTACTTGAGAATCAAACTGCTTTAAGCACTCTTCTACTAATAAGTTGGGAGGGTTTATAGTTTTATAGGCTTCCTCAAAATGTCCCTTGAAAGCTTCAGCAACACCCTTCTGATCCTCTCTTAGTATTGATTGGCCCTCTTCAATAGAAAAAATCTGATTTCTCTTTTTCCTTTGATTGGCACAAGCATTAAAGAATTTTGTATTCTTATCCCCCATGTTGTACCAATTTCTCTTGGGCCCTTTGTCTCCACTTCAGGTCTTCCTACTCCAAAAGTCTTCCTACCTCATGTTGCAATTGCATTATTTCAATACTATTCTAGGGCCCCTCAATACTTCTGGTCTATGTGTCCATATCTTTCTCTGTCTTTTCTTCTAAAACCTCTATCGAGTGCTTCACCACATATCCTCAATAACTTTTGCACCTTTTCTATTGGTTTACTTAATTGCACCTTCTTGGACCAAGCCCCTTTAACCATACTCTTACACTCCTCTTTCAAGCAGCTAGCTTCAAACCTGAAGACATAACCCCTCTTATTCAGCCTTCTTTCACCTCCCACAAAGGACAACAACATTGGCTTATGGTCAAAATGATTCGAAAATGTGCAGCCCAAAGGCTATCCCAAGTGCAGGAGCGTGTCGCGTAATAATTAGGAATAAATTCCTAGATTGTCTCTACAGGGAAAGTGCTAAAAATAAACTCGTGTAAAATGGTGAAAATATTTACAATGAGAAGATAAAATAAAGTGAGGATATGTACAATGAATAGAGAAGTGCAATGAAAAAGAAAATTTATTGGTCGTGAACCAGATTCATTTTGTTGGATTTGAGTGTTTGAGATGCAGTGATGAAAAGTAA
The DNA here is from genome assembly GCA_029856935.1 of Cyclocarya paliurus. Taxonomy (NCBI): domain Eukaryota; kingdom Viridiplantae; phylum Streptophyta; class Magnoliopsida; order Fagales; family Juglandaceae; genus Cyclocarya; species Cyclocarya paliurus. Next base: position 22,252,631 of record CM056952.1, read on the forward strand.
AGAAATTAAAGTGCAAAACAGTAAATTGAAATTGCTAAAAATTAAATGACTAGAATTTAAATTAGCAAGAAAATTAAATGACATAAAAATAAATTGCAGAAAATAAAAGTGCGAAAAAATAAATGACAGTAATTTAAATGCTGAAATTAAAAGTGCAAGAAAATTAAATGACATAAAAATAAATTGCAGAAAATAAAAGTGCGGAAAAATAAATGACAGTAATTTAAATGCTGAAATAAAAAGTGCAAGAAAAGTAAATGACATAAATTTAAATGACAGAAATTAAAAGTGCAGGAAAAATAAATTGCGATAATTTAAATGAACTGAAATTTAAAATGCAGGAAAAATAAATGACAGTAATTTAAATGAACTGAAATTGAACTAATCGTCGAAATAATTTTTTTTTTTTTTATGAACTTCAGACTGAAATAAAATAAAATTAAAATTAAAAATGAAGGCTACGGGTGAAGGAGGAAAGCCCGGCAACAACAGTTGATCCATTAGGACCTCAACTGTGTTACCATACTCCCTCACTTCACCCGAGCTTTATTCAGAAAATAAAAACACTCTCAACTCTTTTTATTATGACATTAACATCTATTATACTCTACTAATATCTAACTCTGACATCTAACATCTAATATCTAACATCTAACATCTAACGAGTTTCTCAGTCTGCCTTCGAGTCTTTATATAGGCTTCAAAAGCCACTGCATTCGCGCTGTGCTTAGCTGCCCATGTATGTGATCTCGTCCCCACTCAGAAAATTATTCTGTTTGTCCCTGCATATGCGTCGGTCTTTGTTCGTTGCTCTCCATGTGTTTCCTTTTCAGTGTTTCGTTCCAGCGTGCATGCGTGAATTCTTTCGTCCTTGATTCTCACTCTTCTTCATCTCGCATTCCGTCCCCACGAAAGATATCCATCACCGAAAGTTGGATTTGTTGCCGTTCCTTTCATTTTGGTTGTCCCAGTTTTATTCTTCTATCTTCAACTCCACTCCGTCTCTCTTTCTTTTCTTTTTTTCTTCTTTCCTCTTCCCAGCTGCCTTTCTGTCTGCATGAGTATTTCAGATGATGATGACGTGGGCACTGCTGTGGATAAACGTTGGCAGCGATGTGGAGGTGCTCTGTTTCGAGCGTGTAGAACAGAGGCTTCTCGGTGATGGCTGATTCGCATGGCCGTGGTGCAGAGGTGGGGCTGCTAGACGTGAGGCTCCTGGACGTGGAGAGGCGGTTCACTAGGCAGTGGAGACTTGATCTCCGGCGTCTTCTACTACTGCTGGCGGACAGCAGAGGTGCAGTGGATGGCTCATAGTGGTGGCTCGAAGTGGCTGGGCACGGAGCTGCCGAATGTTGAAGATGACGCGAACGACATGTAGTTTTTGTCAAAAGACAAAAACAACATCTCGTTTAGGCAACGAATGCTTTAATCCCAGTGAAAAACGACATATCGTTTAGAGAACCTGAAAACGAAAAAAAAAAATAAAAATAAAATAAAATAAAACTTAGACAAGCAAAAATAAATAATAATCAAAGAAACAAAAAAAAATAAAACTAGATAAAGAAAATAAAATAAAATTAGACAAAAGATGAAAAATAAAATATTAAAAGTGTTATGTAAATGAATAAATATTGCCCAATTAAATCACAAGCTATAAAATTAAACATAAATTATACTTTTAATCAATTTAAATCATAACTTGGATTTATGCCTCTTAATCAATTTTTCCATCTAAAATCAATGATAAAATAATTAAACAATTAAAAATATATTGGTTTTAAATGTATAAAATATGCAATAATGCAGCTCAATCACAAAACTTCTTGCTACTAACCCCTCCACCACCACCTCTCTAAACATACCCTTCCATTATGCATCCATCAAGTAACGATCCAACCTTTCCTTTGTGTATGTATGATCTGAGTGTCTATTACTCCAAGTGAAAAGATTTCCCACACAACCTACATCATACAAGTCATTACTCTCCAAGTCTACTTGAAACTATGCCATTTGGTATTCTGCCCTCATTTTCCCTCCAACTTTTTCACTTTGAGTTAAGATCTCATTGAAGTTACCAGCAACACACCATGCAATTCCTCTTTTAGGATTTGATCTAGCCAACAACTCCCATGAGAATCTTCTTTTTGAAGTATTCGAGTGCCCATCGAATCCAGCAATAGCCTTTCCCTTTTGTCATCCTTCCTGACTTTTGCACTCACATGCCAATGAGAGAAAGATTGTATTTCAATTACCTCTCTATCTTTCCAGAAGAGAGCTAAACCCCCTCTCCTTCCTATCGGGTCAGTTGCGAAGCACCCCTTCATACCCAACGTTTTCTTCAGTACCTCCACTCTCCTAGCTCTACTTATAGTCTCAATAAGTAATACAAGCTTAGGTTTCTTACTCTTAACCAAATGGCTAAGATCTTGAACTGTCTGAGGGTTCCCAAGCCCTCGGCACTTCCAACTTAATAGACTCATAATCCCTAGTGAGGCTGCTTAATAGCCTCGGCCATTGAATTCACTGTCCATTCATCCACCTCTTCCCAGTCCCTCCTAGCCTTCTTCTCTTTTCCACCATTCAGATCCTCCCCTTTCCCTAAACACTCCACATTTCTTTTTATTGGAGTAATAGACACAATGGACTCACCTTGGGATTTAACACCCCGTGCCTTTCTTTTCCAGCTATCCCCCTTTTGATTTTTTGCCCTAGTTAGTTTAACTGGAAAATCCCTCTTTGAATCATCCACTTCCTGCACAGCAATAGAAAACAGATCTGAGCTCTCATCCACCTCCCTCATCTTTCTTCCCTTCCCTCCCTGCACTTTCTCCATGATTGATTTCTCCTTCCTGCAATGCTCACCACCATCCTCCATCACCTCATTGTTCATTTTCTTTCCCTCCCCCTGACCATCCTCATCACCATCCACACTTATAATACCTTTTAGATTTGCACCTGATTCCTCTTCACTAGACAGACTTCTTGATTCCCCTTTCCTCTCAAAGTTCCTTCAATTACCCCATTGTGCTCTCAACCAAGATCCAAATTGAATTGTTCCATCCTCACCAGCATTTTTCTATTTGTCACACCCCTCATTATTGGCTTATCATGTGAGATGCAGCCACATTTAAAGCATATCTTAGGTAGTTTTTCATATTTGAAGGGAATCCACATGCTCTAGCCATCGAAATTAACTATTCTTCCTCTCGCAATTGGCTTCCTCAGGTCACATTCCACTTTCACCCTAAGACATCTTCCCCATGCTACATTGCTCTCATTTGCATCCACCTCCACAACTCTCCCTATTGAATTGCCAATCTGCTCACCCATTCTCCGATTCATTCCTCCCAGGGGAAGATTAAACATCTAGATCCAGAACCTTTCACTATCAAAGTCCAACAAGTGTGATTGCGTCCTTCCATCGAACAACTTCAGTAACAAAAGAGAGTTATCAAATAACCAAGGACCTCCCTCTAATACTTTGTCTCTATCGCTCTTGTTTGCAAAAGTTATCACAAAATAGTTTCTCCCAATCTCATGGAATTCTACTATTTTCCTCACCTACCACACCCTATCCATCATCGATTGGAAAAGTTCCTTTCCTATCATCCTCTCTGAACAAATCTTCCCCACTAGACTTCTTTCCCCTTTCATTTTAAGTTCTTCCACCTCTTTTGAGTTAATCACAATGGGGCTCTTCTCTTCCTCATTTAGCTTCAATCGCTCCCACCTCTCTGACAATCCCTCCATTACCTCCCACTCCCGACCACCGTGATCGGAATCTCCTCTTACCTGCTTCCAACAAAGTAGTAGCAAAGTAACAGCTTCACCTCACTCACCTACGAGAGACGGTTGAGAGAAGAAACATCTCTTATGCTATAAAAGACACTATATGCTAATAAACAGGAATAAACAATATTTTTGTTTGACACTTTCTTCTTCCACTTATGTCCCTCTGTGTCCAGTCCTATTACGGTTTTGCCATTTGTTTTCCACAATCTTCACCAAAACCACAACATTCTTGCTGCCTGAACCCCATGTGAAATCAATTATCTTCCTCACAGCAACCTAAGCACAACCTCATCGTAAATCATCACAAATCAATCACAGAAGGCAACAAAGGTAAGTCCTTTTCTCTTCCTTGTCGATTTCCCTCTCTTTTACCGACAATTGACCCATTGACCTATACATTTTGTTCTACCATCATCAACCATCGCAGGAAATGTCGGATCACCACTCGGCAACCTAGAAATTGTCTGCCATCCAATTTCCATCGGATCCCCACCTTCTCAGTAAGCCACGCCCAAATCTTCCTCCTATTTCCTTCCATCGTGATTCTCGGTATAGTAGACCCAAAGTTTATCTTCTCTTAGATTTTTGTCATCACGCACAGAGGAAGCCATCATGATTCGGCCAGCCACCCAGATCTACCATCGTAGCTCCATTTTTCACTTGGTGAGTTTTGAATCTCAGTATCGCAAGGTGCTTCCTCTCTTGTAAAGTGCATGCTGGTGTATTTCCTTTTTATTGTCTTGTTTTCAGCTTCCCAAAAAGTGCATGTTTGTTTTTATTTATTATATAAATACACTTATACGCTGTATGATCAAGAGTCACAATTTGAATGATTTGCTTTCATAAGGAAAGTTTGTTGAAAACTTGATTGGGAGATTATATACTTATAGTTCTGAGTTGATATACACTGCTAAGTTAAGTTACTAGTAGCAAGTCTTAGAGATGTATCTAGGAGCAGTCCTTATATTTTGTTTCATAATACATTAACCCATTCATTGTTTCATAGGTTTTATGCTTAAAACCAATGTTTTGTAGGTTTTGTACGCAGATCATCTATGAGTTCTCAAATAACATTAAAAATTATTTCCCAGAGTCGAAAGCATGTCTAATATCGAAATATTGGTTAAGAACCCTGAATAAAAGACACTTCAAGTCATGGTATCTTCAATATATAAGGATATAGATGAGTTTGGGCTGTAAGTTTGGGTTGTGAGACTTGCCTTTGAGATTTAAAGATAGGGGTATTATACTAAATTTTATTCTTTTCTGTCTAGATCAAGTTATTCCAGGGAGTTTATCTCTATTGTTACTGAATTCAGCCATCTTAGGGGGTCAATCTCTGGGTTCAGGTTCGTAAGGTGCTAATTAATTTGAAATTGACGTTCCAAATAACCCTCCTCCTTTATCAACGTTTGCTTGGTAAAATTAAAAATTATAATTAAAAATGCATAGGCTTTATTTATCTGTTAAATCGTGTATGGTTTCTCTTGTGTGTTTGCTTGCTCATTTCTCATGTCTACATTCAAACAGGGAATTTGATGGGTGCTACTCCTAGCCCCTGGGTAAGGTTGAAAGCGTGGAAGTGAGGCTTACTCTAGGTTTGGAGAACCAAGAATGAACAGCGAAGCTTTCCCTCATGGAGTGTGGTTGCTATGTGAAATAGATATCAGCAATGTCGGAAAGAGGAATAGGTGTATCATATTTGTACCAGTCGTTTTAAATTTTTGTTTATGAGTTGGTGATTTTGGTCATTATATGCTAGAAACTAGCAGTTACTTATTCACTTTTATTTTCCTTTTCAATGATGAAGTTTTTATGTTTGCATTCCTTTTAACTTTTTCTTTTTTTAATTATTCTAGCACTCCCTCTGTGTATGAATAGAAGTATCAATTTATGCCACCATTTTTTTTTTTTTTGTTAAAATAGCAGACTACCATGCCAACTATCGTAGCCTTGACCATTTGGCAGCTGAAGCTGGCTCTTTACTTTAAGCTTCAGTCATACATGAGGTCTGTTAGATGTTATATAAATTTATATATATATATATATATATCCATACCTATGTATATATTTATATTTTTAAGGAATTAAAAAATTGGATTTTTTTTTTTTTTTGCAACTTATGCATCTGCTTTGTTTTGATCCTCTTGCCTTTGCGCTCATTTTTTAGATGAGAGGAAAAGACGGCTTAGTCAAGTAAACATTACTGCACATCAGGTGGATCTTATGGTTTATTCCCGAACTTTGGACAATCTTAGGTTACGATTTAATTGAAGTTATGATTGCATGTAGAGAGTTTTATCATTCTATGTGGAAAATTTAATTATAGTTATGTGAAGTAAAGATAATCGTCTAGTGAAATTATTATTAGGCTTGTAATCGAACGCATTATCAAGGTTTACACGTTTAGAAGAATATGTGAGGTGAAGAATAATTATGGAAGGATTAAAAGTCTGGAAATAATAGGGTCCACTAATTGATCGATGAGTTAGAATAAAGACATTGAAAGAATGTGATGAATAAGTAAGTAGGTTGTTGAGATCTAGCAAATTTCAAGGACAGAATTTTTATAAGGAGGGGAGATTGTAACGATCCGATCCAATATTATTAGAGATAAATTATGGATAATTGGGCCTAAATTAAGTTAATGGACCAATAATTATAGAAGCCCAATTGCGATTTATTAGATTATTTTAGATAGACCATGGCCTAGAAATTATTCAAACAAAGTATGAAATTTTCAGAGGACTTAATAAATGAGTTGCAGCCCATTTAATAGACAGTGGCGGCTCAATACAAATTAAGGCTTAAGGCAAAATTTAAGTGAGTCATTCGTAATTATAATACAATAAAATGTGAAATATTATATGAAATATTTTCAAAATTTTCAATAAAATGAGATTTTATTGAATTTATGTTTATAATAACAACTTAAAATAAGGACTCAATGTAGATTTTGTGTCTCAATTTAGCAAGATTTTAAAAAATTATTTAAAATATAAATAATTCATTATATTACTTATCAAAAAAAGATTCATTGTTTCAAATGATAAATTTAGTATTATGGGTCCTTGCACACATTGATAACTATAAAAATTATTTAAAATGTTATTTAATAAAATGGTTTGTACTTTTTTCAAAATAAAAAATAAAACAAAATAACTCATTTTTATTATAAGGGCCTTAGGCAATGACCTAAATGGCTTTACCGTTGAGCCAGCCCTATTAATAGATCAAGTGGGTAACGGCTAAAAAAATAGATCAAATAGGCCCTAATTAATTAGTAATAGCTCAAGAACCTTTCTAAAGCTCATAAAATTTTTATTGCATGAGTTATGTTTAATTTAAACTTTGACAATTTAGGCTCGGTTTATAATAAACTCCAAGCCCCTGAAAGTGATCAACTTCAAACACAGTTACCATTCTGCATTCATCTTCATAATGCAATTCCTAACCGACTGCTTACTATAAACTCCAACCATCCCTGTCTCACCTTCCACTAGGATTCACATCTCAATAGAGTTCCCTCTCGGGATTACATTTCTAGAGCCCTTCGCATTAAAATTTTCAAACATAATTTCTTTTTATATATACCCACGTAACCCCACGCACATGCCATTATCTTCCCCATGAACCTAGGGTTGCCTAAAAAATTGTCACACACAGAGCACTAGCCCCAACAGCGAATTGCTTCCTTCCTCAACCCCAGCTGCAACTGTCCATAACTCATACTCTCTCATGTCGCCTCCCATTCACGGTCAACCAGTTGTACCCAAGCCCCCATGCACGACCAGTGCACAACCCCTCAACCTTAACATTAAAAATTTTCTCCCCCAAGCCACAATAGCCATGTCTAGCCATTTATGTCACCCATTGCACAACAGTACCACGTAAGGCCGAGAGCCACACAGCCGTAGGAACGCTACAAGCCAACAACGATGGAACCACCCAACCACGTAAACCACCACAACAACCACCACCCTTCCTCCCTCACAACCCATGGCCAAATCACTTGCAACACACATCCGAAAACAACCCGAGACACTGCACCCCTACCATGCAGTTGCATCAAGAATCATCAAGCAACAAAGCCCCCTCCATGTTAATGAAGTAAACAATAATATAATAAAAGTTACAATGAAATTAACATTAAAAACGAAACCAATTTGGACTGAGGCACGAAAAACTCGCACTCTTTAAGGAGATTCAAGCCCACTGCAGTATACAAAGTCTCAGATTAACCGGTGTAGCAAAACTCCTCTTGACTTAACTCCTCCAAGATATACTAGGCCAACTGATTGTCGTATAACTCAAACCAACTCTGCACAAGTGTTTGAGTCCAAAACTCCACTAGTAAAAACACATCTCTTTTATCTGGAAAATTCTCAAAAAATCTACACACTTTACCTTTCTGTTTCTTTTTCTTTTTTTAAAAAAAAATACACACTACTTTCCTACGGAAAAGAAAGAGCATCACTCTTGAATGAAAACACTAACAATGGACGCCAACCTCCATTCAATTTTAAAATAAATAAATAAATGAAAAATAGAGTACGTTATAGTACAAGAGATTCGGAAACTAGGAAATCAAAAGAATAAAGACACCCAAAACAAAACGGCTTCCAGGAGTTAGAACCATTAACACGTGAGCCGATAAGAAATTAATTGATAAAGTTAAAGTTCAAACGGCTTGGTTGAAAAACGGACGATAATATCTCTCTTCCTCTCGCGTGATTGTCTCCTTCTCACACAAGCTAGTTAGTTGGTTAGTATATGTTAGGCCTTAGGGGACTGAATATAGGAATTAATATCAGAATACTGTTTAACGTCGATATTGCAGATTTAATGTGTGTATATGTTGGGGTCAACACGTGCATGCAAAGAAAGAATTATAAGATCATTATATGGAATATATAATGGGATTTTAGGATTTAAAATTGTAAGATTTTTGGACGAATTTTATAAACATTAAAGTATCTAAGTAGTGACAAAACTTTAGGATTCGAGCGTTCTAGATTTTTTTTTCAAGTTTTAATAACTAAGCACGTGATTAATTAGGAATTTACAAAAATTATTGACATGTTTATAGGTAATCAGCCGCGTCTCGAACATAGTGGATTAGCGCTATGAGGTAAGTAGCATGATCATATCCTTACGCATATGTTTGGTAAATGATATGTCTTTTATAAAAATATTATGCATGTACGCCCTTCATTGGAAGCCATTTTTTATGTACCTAAGTTATGATAAAATTATGAAAATCCATGATCTTTCGTGAAGAATGATGCATCAAAATATTTATGAAAAATCATGATTTTATGCGAGATTTAGGTATTAAAATATTTATGAAAAGTCATGCGTAATTTTATGTGAAAATTTATGCATTAAAAAATTTATGAAAAATCATCATTTTATGTGAGGGAACATGTATCACGGTATTTTATGAAAGAATGCGATTTCATTTTAAATCTATAATATGACAAGTAAGAAAGTATGATTATGATAAAGTAGGAATGATTGATAAAGATATAATTTATTTATTTATAGGATCTTTCGTATCTCGCGCTTCGTTAAGAAGAAATTTGTTTTAAAGTCAAAGTTTAGTAGCACACCGATTCCTCAAAAATTTTAAAAATGATTTTATGGGGAACGGGATGTTACAATTGGTATTAGAGCCCAGTAGAATCTGAATTTGTAAACTAAATTTACCTTTGTCGCGAGAACGTACAAGACGTTTAGATTGAAAAGCAAATTGTACTTCCATCTCTTGAAATAGGCTCCCTTGAAATGGAAGGACTTGTTGAGATTTCCAATGCTTTCCATGCATTTTTCGATTGTAGGCTCCATCTGAATTCTTCTTAAAATTATTAGTGAAATACACAATAATATAAGAAAAATTACAATGAAATTAACATTAAAAACAAAACCAATTTGGACTGAGGTATGGAAAACTCACTCTGTTTAAGGAGATTCAAGCTCTCTACGGTATACAAAGTCTCAAATTAACCGGTGCACTAGAACTCCTCTTGACTTGACTTCTCCATGATACAACAGGCCAATTGATCGTTATATAACTTGAACCAATTCTGTACAAATGGTTAAGTTCAAAACTCCACTAGTAAAAACTCCTATCTTTTATCTGAAAAATTCTCAAAAAAATCTGCACATGCACTTTGCCTTTCTTTTTTTAAAAGAAAATACACACTACTTTCGTACAGAAAAGAAAGAGCATCACTCTTGAATGAAAACACTAACTATGGACGCCAACCTCCATTGAATTAAAAAACAAAACAAAAAACAAAAATAAAAATAAAAACAAAACAAAAAACAAACGAAAAGTAGATGTTATACAAGAGATTCGGAAACTGAGAAATCAAAAGAATAAAGACACCTAAAACAAAACGGCTTCCAGGATCTAGAATAATTAACACGAGTCGGTAAGAAAGTAATTGATAAAGTTAAAGTTTAAACGGCTTGGTTGAAAAACGGACCATAATATCTCTCTTCCTCTCGCGTGATTGTCTCTTTCTCACACAAGCTAGTTAATAGGTTAGCATGTGTTAGGCCTCATGGGACTGAATAGGGGATGCCATATGAATTTAACAGCACTTGGACCCATGAAAATTAAGTTGGAATATTTTAGAGCAGTTAACGGATGTAGGAATATCAGAATACGTTTAACGTCGATATTACGGATTTAATGTGTGTATATGTTGGGGTCAACACGTGCTTGCAAAGATAGAATTATAAGATCATTATATGGAATAATGGGATTTTAGGATTTAAACATGTAAGATTTTTGGAGGAATTTTACAAACATTAAAGTATTTAAGGAGTGACAAAATTTTAGGATCCGAGCATTCTAGATTTTTTTTTCAGGCTTTAATAACAAAGCATGTGATTAATTAGGAATTTACGAAAATTATTGACATGTTTATAGGTAATCAGCCACGTCTCGAAAATACTGGATTAGCGCTACGAGGTAAGTAGCATGATCATGTCCTTACACATATGTATGGTAAATGATGTATTTTATAAAAATATTTATGCTTGTACCCAAGTCATGATAAAATTATGAAAATCTATGATTTTTTGTGAAGAATTATGCATTAAAATATTTATGAAAAGTCATGATTTTATGTGAGATTTATGCATTAAAATATTTATGCAAAGCCATGCATGATTTTATGTGAAGATTTATGCATTAAAATATTTTTAAAAAATCATGATTTTATGTGAGGAAACATGTATCACGGCATTTTATGAAAGAAAGCGATTTCATTTGAAATTTATGATATGACAAGTATGCAAGTATGATTCTAATGAAGTATGAATGATTAAAAAAGTACTTCTGCAGCCTCTCTTTGGGTTTTAAGTATTTAATAAAGATGGAATTTATTTATTGATAGGATCTTTCGTATCTGGCGTTTCGTTAGGAAGAATTTTTTTTTAAGTCAAAGTCTAGTAGCATACCGATTCTCCAAAAATTTTAAAAATGACTTTATTGGGAGCAGGATATTACAATTAGTATCAGAGCCCAGTAGAATTTGAATTTGTAACCTTGGCGGCAGCGGCCAAAGAGGTAGAATTTATTATGACTCGTCGGCTTTTTCTTTTTTAGAAAAGTGTTGGCTTTTCGTTTTAAACAAACATCTTGTAGCCTATGTAAAGTATACAAGTTTAGACCTTGGTGATAAACAAAGATAATTACCTTCATTGCCCTTATATCATCCAACGATGTGGCACGTCTGATCTAATACAAGATAGTTTTTTTTTTATTATTATTATTTTAACTCCATTGGATAAAAAATTGACTTATTATAAGAAAAACTTTATTTGCAAGTCTATTTTTGAAACAATGAACATGTTATTGAAGTAGGTCACAAGATGATGAAAAAGTATCAGCATTTACATTCTTTTATAATTATAAAGAATCCAGCAATTAAGGTGTTGGCACACCAAGCTTCCATAGCTAACCCAATGCCCTTTCAATAACATCTTTGTGCTTACTCTATCTTGGGCAACGATCTAGACTTGCCCAGAACCTTACCCAATAATTAATATCGATAGTTGCCGGCATGGTCATATCAAAGATGAGGATATTCAAAAGAAAATGACTAGCTTACAACTCTATTTCAAATTGAGGTTAATTACGTAAAATTGAGATAACTCTTTATGAAATGACATGATTACATTTGTTATTTATAAAATAAGTTGTAAGATATTTATAAAAGAGTAGCCAATGTACCATTACCCATAAGTAGCAGTTGGCAGTTGATTCCAAAGAACTTTTAAAACAAAGTACATATAGAAACAAATTTTGGGCACAAACAGAGAAGTAAAGTCCATAACCAGTTGCATATACAAAATAAGTTATAAGCACTAACAAAGCCAATAAACCTCATGATATCCGGTAACTTGGGCATGAATTTTATAAATTCCCATCGTTTTGGCTATTGTTATGATGGAAATATACAACCTCATGATACTGGGGATTGTGGAGAAGATGATTTAGCACAACAAGTTCTTCATTATAGTTCAAAATTACTATAAGGGATGCATCCAATCCTGCAATGTCGTCTTCTTGTTCTACAAGTTTTTCTTGATCATGTATAGGATTGCATGTAGCAGAATTTGCAAATTGGACTACACTTTTTTCCATTCTTCTATACTTGTCTTCTCAATAATTTCCTTATTGTTTCCTACAACGAATGAGAGTAAACAGTTGAAGAAACACCAAACACTTTTGTTACTATATATAATTTGCAACCATGCAAATACCTTCTGGCTCTGGTATAGCATCAGCTGAAATGTAATATTGAGCTAGGTCAACACTGCTTTGTGCTTCTCCTATTGGCTCAACTATGCCCCTCAAGGTTACAATCTTTGAATAGCACTACACTCCTTTCCCATTCTTCTGGATCAGGTGGATTCTCTAGTATCACTATGTTGTTTCCTACAATTAGTAAGAGTAAACAATGTATAGAAATACCAAACACCACTTTCACTATCTGTATCATGTGATTAGCAATGATATAGTTACCTTTTGGCTCTAGTATAAGGTTAGCCAAAACAGAATCTAGGAACAAGATTATACTACTTTTCCATTCTTCTATATTTGGCTGCTCTACTATCCCTCTATTGTTTCCTACAATTAATGAGAGTAAATGATGCAGAGAAACACCAAACACTACTTTTAGTGTCTACAAAATGTAATTACTAATGATGTAGTTACCTTCCGGCTTTATTATAGGATTAGCCAAAATGGAGTCTTGGATTGGGGCAATTCTGCTTTGCCCTTCTCCTTGCGACTCAATGGTCATTTCTTGGTTCCTACAATTAGTGAAGCTAAAATAAAACATTGGGCTTGAGCTACACTACTTTTTCCTGATCCTTTTGTCTCAGTGCTCATCTTCTTTGTTCTTGCAATTAGTGAAGCTGAATTAAGGCTACACTACTTTGTCCTTGTCCTTTTGATTTAGCGCTCCTCTTCTTGGTTCTTTACAATCAGTGAAGCTAAAATAAAATATTGGTTTGGAGCTATGTTGCTTTTTCCTTTTCCTTTTGGCTCAAGTTTCCTTCTCTTCTTGGTTCCTGCCATCAATGGAGTTGAAATAGAATCTTGGATTGGGGTTACATGCCTTTCTCCTTTTGGCTCAACTCTCTTCCTCTTCTTGGTTCCTGCCATCAATGAGAGAATACAATGTAAAGGGAAACTAACAATTTGACATTGCTTTTATTTTTATTTTCTTTCGAAAAGGAAACATAGGCCACAACAAGTAACAAAGAACAACACGGTTACCTTTTGGGATAGTTTCTTCCATGTTAAAGTAATTAAGCAAATTTTTATGTGATGCATCCAAAAATTCCTCAACCGTTTTTCTTTTCCTAGCTTGTTCGTTAGACTCAGATGAGAACACTGCATATTTCTCTTCTTCACTTCCATGGCTCAAACTACTAGTTGTAGAACCGAGAAATTTCTCATATGGAACAACTAAGAAGTGCTCCACTATTTCAGTTGTGTATCCTTCATGAACCTTGGATGAGAAGCATTTCTTCTCATTTTTTTATTATTTACAACTACTTTTAAGATGCGTCCACTTTCACTTTCACATTTTCTCCCTATATTCAAATTTTTGAGCTTGAAAAGGGGTATGTACCTTTACAATCACCAAGGAACAATTCCCTATGTAATTAATATATATATATATATATATATATATATTCATATGCAACTCACTAAAACATCTCCTTCTAATGGTCCCTTGTTTGCCTTCTGAAATTGTCTAGATAAGCCTCATAGAGTAGAAAATTAACAACCTTAATGGTCAGCCTAAACATTTGGCATGCCTTTTCATGATGGTAAAATTGCATCCATGAAAGATTCCATCGTGTATATACATATATGTACATATAATTTACCAAAATTAACTTTATACTTATCATCCTTCTCCTAGTAAATAGATACCTAAGGATTTTAGATGTCCTTGTTTGAATGGGTTTCATTAATAGTTTGTTTTGCTTTAGAGTTAATACAAGCCAATAAAAATTAGTATTATAAGAATAAGAAGTGAACATAATTACCAAGTCAAATCTTCCATTACTACGTTGCCTATATTCAATTCTCCATCCTTCAGTCAACTTTTTTTTTCAATTCTTCTCTCGCTTTTTTCTCTCTAGAAGGAAGCTGAGGTGAAGTGGGGTCCACCAGGATTCAAACAGAATTAGTGGCGGTTGGGAGTGGAGGTACTGTTCTTGGAATATTTTTGTTGCACACAAAGGACGATGCAAGTGGTTGCAAGGATGGCTTTGGGTGGTAGAGAAGAACAACAACGGGGAGAAGAGAGTCCTGTGGTGGTTAGTACGATTTCTCCAGAGGGACTGTGGTGCATTGGTGGTGGCAAGATGAATGAGCTAGAGCAAACTTGAAGTTGTCTGAGGAAGAGGCAGAGAGTATTGATATTGATGTTGATGTAGCTGAAACAGTAGACTCAAAATACAAAGAAGAGGCGAGTCTAGTAGGGAAAGTTTGGACAGAGAGGAAGATTAGTAAGGGTGTGATTGAATCTGTCATGGCTAAAATTTGGAGAAGCAGTAGAAGAGCAAAGTTCCCTAAGGTAGGGTTGAATATTTTTGTGGTGGAATTTGCCAATCTCGAGGACAAGCAGAGAATATTGGAGTGGAGACCTTGGCTCTTTGATAACTAGTTGTTTGTGTTGATGAACTTCGATGGCCTTACACCCCCTCAACTTATGCAGTTTAACACAGAGAGATTTTGGGTCCAATTGCACGATATGCCCCTCAAATGTATGAATAAAGAGAAAGGGGAGCTTCTAGGTGGAACATTTGGTAAAGTAGTGAAGGTAGACACAGAGGAAGATGGTTATGGTTGGGGTTTATTCCTTAAAGTTCTTATTGAAGTAGACATTCATAAACCACTAGCAAGAGGAAGGACCATTAACTTGAAGGGGAAGGCTCTATGGGTTCTTTTCAGGTACGAAAAACTCCCTCACTTTTGCTTTAAGTGTGGATGCATTGCCCATGATGTTTGGGGTTGTAAGGGAGATTTGAATGCGGAACACCAGTATGGTGCTTGGCTGAGAGTTGGGAGATTTGAGAGGAGGTTTAAGAGGGTGAACAAAAAAATTATGGAGGAAGACAATAATGAAAATGTGGGAAACATTTCTCAGGGAAGTGAGGGGAGGCCAGATAAGGAGAGGGAGGGAGACATGGTGGAAGAGGCAGAAGTGGTTCTTGCTACTCAGGAGCTAGTGGAGCCAAGGGTTGAAGAGCAAAGTAGCACCAAGGAGTTAGTGGGGCTGGTTTTTTTTTGAAGAAAATAGTACAGAGCGGGATGAGGGGTCTCTAACAAAGGGAGTTCATGAGGAGGTGGAGGGGAACAAAGCGCTGAGCCCAAACAACAGTAGAGGGAAGGTCAGAGGTGTGTGGAAAAGGAGGGCCAAGGACCAAGGAAATAAGAGTGAGTTGATCATTGACTTCCCAATGTTGTGTTCTTAATGGAGAGAAAATTAGGAGGAGGTTGAAGTTTGATGTCTGTTTGGTCATAAAACCTATAAGGAAAAAAGGTCGATTAATGTTGTTATGGAATCAACCTTTAGAAGTTAAGGTTCTGAACTATTCCAGATGGCACATCAATGCTTGGATAAAAGAAGAACATGGAAATGTCAAGTGGCTGTTAAATAGGTTTCTATTGTCAGCCAGATACCAATTTGAGGGAAGAGACGTGGAGACTTCTAATCTCTAAAACCACAAGATGATAAGGGGTGGTGTGTGGTAGGTGACTTCAATGAGATATTGGCCCATGATGAGAAGAGTGGGGGAAAACAGAAAACAGAAAGACAGATGGCCAGATTTAGGGAAGTTTTGGAGCAGGGGGTTTGTTTGACTTGGGTTGGAATGGGGATAAGTATTCTTGGAGCAACAAGCATGAGGATGAATCTTTCACTAAAGAAAGACTGGACAGGGTTGTAGCTAACACTAGATGGAAGGAAGACCATGTTGATGGGGGGGGGTGGAAGTTTTGGTGGCAAGGTGCTCTGATCACTGACTTATCTTGTTGTGCATGAACTAAAAAATTGAAAGGGTATGGCACCATAAGAAACTATTTAGATATTAAGCTTGTTGGTCCTTGGATGAGGGATGTGAAGAGGTGATTAACTCAGTTTGGTAGGAGAGGTCAAGGGGTAGGGAGCCTTCCATGGGATTAACCCTCAAACTTAATGAGACTAGAGATGCCTTAGTGAGATGGAGCAAATAATTAGCAAATGATCAAAAAAAAGTATTGGTGGAGAAAATTGCTTGGTTAAAAGAGTTACAAAAGAATGGGGGGAGCCACAATATTGCAACCATTAAGACATTACAATGGGAGATTGGAGTCTTGTTAGAGAAAGAGGATTTGAAGTGGAAGCAAAGGGAAAGAGGTATTTTTAACAAGGAAGAATTCATTTTTGTTTGCTGTAGGGAAAGAGGTACTCATTAAAGATGTTCTCCAAGTTGTGCCTACCTACACTATGAGTGCATTTCAACTCCCTAAGCAATTATGTCAAGAACTCAATATCATGCTAGGCAGGTTTTGGTGGGGTAACCAGAGGAGTGGTAATGGAGTGCATTGGTGTAGTTGGGAAAGGATGGGAAAATAGAAGGGTAAGGAGGGTTGGGGTGTAGGGATCTCAAGAGCTTCAATCTGGCTTTATTAGCCAAACAAGAGTGGAGGATCCTTTAGAACGAGACCAATATAGCTATCAAGATTCTAAGAGAGAAATACTTAAAAAACAAGTCATTGCTTGAAGCTAGTCTGGGTCATAGACCTTCTTTTTTGTGGAAGAGTGTGTGGAATGCAGTGATTTTACTCAGGGAGGGACTAAAGTGGAAGGTGGGAAATGGAGAAAAAAATCAAAATTTGGGGGAACAGATGGCTTCCAACCCCTTCATCTTTCTCTGTCCAATCCCCTATTTCTATGTTGGTCGAAGATGCAAGAGTCTATGAATTGATGCAAGGAAGAGGGGAGTGGAATGTCCCTCTGATTAGAAGTATTTTTAACAAGGAAGAGGCTGACCAAATTTGTAGTATTCCTATAAGCAGTATGGAGGTGGAGGATAGACTAGTATGGGGTCCCTCAAAAAAAGGTATTTTCTCTGTCAAGAATGCATACCATTTAGAGATGGGAAGAAAGCAGGCCATTAAAGGTGAAAATTGTAGGCATGGGGAGAGGGTCAAAGGCTGGGACAACATATGGAAGTTGGGTGTCCCAAGGAAAGTAAATTTTTTCCTTTGGAAAGCTGTAAATGACTTCCTTGCTACCAAAAAAAATCTTTTCCTAAAGAAAATTATAGACAATCTTCTATGCCCCATTTGTAAAAGCAATGAGGAGACAATCATGCATGTGGTTTGGCAATGCCCTGTAGCTGGTGATGTGTGGTTAGAATCATTGAGTTTAATTCAGAAATGAAGAGTGAAGAACATGATCTGCTGGCCTTATGGGAAAAACTTATTGATAAGCTTAATGAATCAGAACTAGAGGAGGTTGCTGTAGTGATGAGGGGCCTTTGGATGACTAGAAATGAGAGTATCTTTGAAAACAAGTTTAAGTCTCCAAGTCAAGTTATTAGAATTGACAATAACAATTTGATAGAGTACAAGCAAGCTTTACAAATGAATAAGGTAGTGCTGAGGAGTAATGAAGAGAGCTGTACTAGGAACTTGAGGTGGGAAAAGCCAAGGATAGGTTTTGTTAAAGCTAATTGGGATGCATCAGTAGACAAGAAGAGGAGGAAGGTGGGAATAGGGGTTGTAATCCATGATGAAGATGGGGAACCTTTAGTTGCTATTGGAGGTAGAAGTTCAATGCAGACCAACCTACTGTGGCTGAAGCTCAAGCTCTGTGGAAGGCTATGGATGTATGCAAAGAACTAAGATTGGAAAAGGTTATCTTCAAAGGTGATGCACAAGTGATTGTCAATGCTATAAACAATGCAAGTGAAGATCTTTCTTTTTTATGGTAGCCTAATTGAAGGCATAAAACAATTGTTAAATGGGTGGTCAAACTAGATAGTACAATACACACACAGGTCTAACAATGTAGTAGCACACACTTTAGCTAAGGAAAGCTTACTTTTACATACTGAATCAGTTTGGATAGAAGACATACCTGATAGTATTCAAAGAATTGTAGAAAGGGAATGTTATCGTAATGAGTGACATTTTGATATCAATGAACATGTTTGTTTCAAAAAAAAAAAATACAATCCTTCAAGTGTTTCAAGAAAAGAAAACTGATGTGTTGGTGACCTTTGTAATTTTTAAGAAAATCAAGAAATCACTACGAAAAAAAGGTAATGTTATCACACACACGCACACATGTATACACAAAAATACGTTCACAGAGTATAGAAATGATACTAAAGTATTTTATTTTTTGAGTTATTGAACCAGAGACTAAAGCTAAGCAATGAATAGGCTATAATAAAAATAGCTTGTCCAATATTAATATAACATAAATATCAAAATCTTTAGGAAGTTGGAAGGATACCCTAATTTATCCGGCAAGATGGGTTGGAGCATGCTTTTTCTAAATTATCGGTGCAAGTGAATTGAGATGCGAGTACAAAAATCATGAAGTTAACAATGCAATATATAAAGACGTATGAAACTAAATTAAACAAAAAATAATGACCCATTCAAGTTACTAAATCAATTTGTTATAACGAAAGTTAACATGCATTTGAAATAAAAATAGCCACTACCTGGAAATTAAGATGGTCATATAAGGTGTATAAAACCCGATCGAAAATCCCTTAGGATATAAGTAAAAACCTAGTGGGAGTTTTTTGTAACTAGTTTCGCTACCACATACAGTGTTATAGTATTGAAGGGAAAATCATGATCTGCAAAATTATAGGATATTAGGACAACTATGAGTACACCATAAATAGATGGACAACTATAAATAGTATATAGCTAATTGTCTGTCAACAATCACCTCTTGTATTCTGTATAGATCTTATGTCAATATTGATAAAGAGTGTGTTAAACTCAAGTATTAATGGTTAAATCTTGAAGTGGACATTTGCATTGATTTATTTCTTTTGACAATTGTTTGATGTTCTACAATATTCATCACAAAATTACAATAGCAATATGTAAAACAAATATATTTTTCAACTTGAAAAACAACACTTCATTACAAACAAATCATATGACAAGTTAGGCAAAGGGGAAAAAGCATTACCGTATCTCTCCGGATGTATGTCCTGGCATTTTGTAAGCACTCCATCAGCTTTGAAATTGGTGCATTCCACATTTGAATCAAATCTAGCTTTGGCGCTGAAACAAGCGTACAGATTAATGGCAGTTTTTCGTAGTACTATCAAAATTTAGATATATGAAATTTGTAAAGTGAAAAATCCCCGATTAAAAAGTAACGCAAAAAAATTCGATGTCTTATCAACGTTACACAATCATCGCCGATATGTTTGCTAACAAAGACAATTTATAATTGTAGTGTTTTAGGGCAATTCATGCAAGCAAGCAATTACTTTATTTTTAAAATATAATAATAATCTTAGAAACTATGAACTTTGAAGATTTACATACTGGTCAATGACATCATGGATTAACATGTATTAGATTATTTATCTGTTTTCATGTAAACTCAAAACTACCGCTTTCCTTGTGCAAGCAGTACTGCAACTTCAAGGCTACCCTTAAGCTAAAGTTGCCTATTTTGTAGCATTTGAGGTAGATTTTAAAAGAAACCAAAAACATTTTCAAAACCATAAAACTCTTCTTGAAGAGATAGAGAGGGGAACAAGCCCGCTAAAAATTAGATCAAGCCATAAAAAACCGTTTCTTTGCTTAAAGCTCCACATTTATATACAATTTTTTTTTTTTAATAAAACTTTCAAAAGTAGGGAAAACCTAGCTAGCTAAATTACCCCATGATCCATTATTTCAAATGACATGAGGGAACGATGTAACAACCGTTCTAACATCCCAATGCCAATCGCACAAGGATCTGTGTCTCTGCTTCTGTGTTATTTTTATGAGCGCTAATCTCATAAATGAGCACCATTGCAACCCTAGAGGTAGAGCTTGTGAGAGAGAAATGGGAGTAGCCCTCATACATGTACATTTCCATCTATTTATGTTAATCTTCACACAAGGAGAAAAGCTTTTGGAAGCATAGACAAGGTGGTGAGGTAATTTAAAGTACTAGGTTGTCTCCTTGGATAAGCTGATACATATCATAATTGACCTCACAATTAGCACCTAGACAAGAACTTGTAACACTCATAAAACAATTCTATATGTGAATACTGCCACATTCATTTTATGAATAGGGGTGATATTTGAGTTTTATTTTGCATGTAATGGACTGCCCAAAAATCCATATAGACAGTAACAAATGTGAATTGTGAATTTATTCTATGTGTCTATCTATTTCAACTCGACAGTCTTAAAGTCGCAAATAATTTTAGAGATTGTTTTTTTGAATATTACTATCATTGATTTGGGCACACGAAAATCAGCATAATTGTGCTAAAAGCAGAATTTGCGCTTTGTATCAGATAGTTGGAAAATAATTCAGAAAGAGTCCTTTCTTCTAGAATTTTCTTCTTGCTTTCATAACATGGTATCAAAGAGATTACTTCGTAAATCAACCATGGCTTCTTCCACTTCTGGATCTTCCATAGTAGAAGATTATGCTAGTCCATTTTTCTTACATAATGGAAACTCACCTGGATCGATTTTAGTTACTCAAGTGCTCATAGGTGAAAATTTCCATACCTTGAGGAGATCAATGCAAATGGCACTAATAGCTAAGAACAACCTGCTGTTGAGAATGATTACTCGTATATTGCTTGAAATCGGTGTTGCTGTTCACCAAGCTTCCAATGTTTCTCATAATATCTGATCTCAAATTCAAAATTGTTCAAGTAAACTCATTCAATCTTATTCTAATGTTGTCTCTTCTTTATTTTCTTCCAACACTACTTTTGAATTACTCTTGCAATTCTTGGATTATAGACACGATGCCGCTAACCACATAGTCCACTCCATTACTTTCTTTACTTCCATCACCACCATATCAAATACCTATGTTAAACTTCAAAATGGAACTATAGTCAATGTGACCCATCTTAGAAATGTCAGATTTTCAAATGATCTCATTTTGATTGATGTTCTATTTATACCCTCTTTTTCATATGAACTACTCTTGGTAAGCAAATTAACTAATTTATACAAATGTTATTTCATTTACTTAGCAAAATTCATGTTTTATTCAGGGCCTAACTCCACAAAAATTGATTGAAATTTATAGAAGAAAAGTTGGCCTATATCTTTTGCAAGAGCCCTATATTAGTGTCAAGAATGCTACTTCTAATTTCAGTTATGTAAATTATGTTTCAATTTCACAACATGAACTTTGGCATAATCATTTAGGGCATCCTACCTTATCTAGATTGTCATTTGTACCTAAATCTGTACCTAGTGTTTTTTTTTCGAGCAACAATGTTGATCATTGTCGTGTATCTCCCTTAGCTAAAATAAAAGGAGTATCTTTTCCTTGTAATTAGCATTGTTCATCAAGGCTGGATTTTCCCCGACCTGGTCCAGCTACTGAAAAACTAGGTTCCCGTTAAAGGTTAAACCAGTCTAGTACCCGAGTTTTTTTTTATAAAAAATTCCAGTATCAAAAAGACGCCGTTTGTGCTAATATTAAAACCCAAAACGTGAAACCCTAGCCTTCGCCCTTCAGGATCTCTCTCTCTCTCCCTCCTGTGCCGAAACCTTCTCTTTTTCTCTCTCTCTCTCTCTGAAACCCTAACCTCCAGCCACTTCTCCTCTACTGTTCGAAGTTGCGTTGCCTCATGGTCGTCGTCTTCATCACTTTGTGTCGCTTTGTCGTCAATGTCAAGAGCTTAAGTTAATTTTTCTGGAGATGTATCAACTAATGGCTATATGGCTCAAACAGACCATATAGCCTTTAGTTGATACATGGGAAATTGCTATAGCTTGCAAAAAGACCATAGATATATAATTTTCATGAGTCGTGCAATAAAACAAGACCATTAATAGATATGTAATTTTCATATATCGTAATTTAGTTTTGTAATGTAATGAATAAATACCAAGTAATGTAATATGTAGTGAATTACATTATTTGTTGCATGCATTTTCATGATAAATATTGAATTTCCTTTTTTTAGATGCGTTTAGTTAAAAGGATAGTTAGTTGTTTCTAACTTTTTTTTTTTATATATAAAATTTAGTTTTTCATTTTGATATATTTTATTATTATGTTTTTCAACATTTTTTCTTAAAACATTTGTAATAGAATGTAGGCTTTTAGATTAAAAAAATATATATGCTTTTCAACATTGTCTTTTTATTGAAAAACATTTAATAATATAGGCCTTTTTATTTTTTTTAAAAAAACACCTAATTACAGTTCGGAACCTAGATTTAGGCCAAGGTCATAACCTGGGCCGGAACACGACCTGAGTTTGAAATCTGGGTTCCGGGTCGGGTATATCCGGATGAACAGTCCTACTTGTAATACATATGATGCTTTTTTTTCCATTCTATCTAATCTATTGTGACATATGGGGTCCATTTTACATTCCAACTCTTCTTGGTTTTAGATATTTTTTTACAATAGATGATTATCATTCTCAATCAACTTGGATTTATCTTCTAAAATCTAAATCAGATGTCAGATTAGTTTTTATCTCCTTTTATGACAATGTAGCCACAAAGTCTCATAAAAAGATTCATTGTGTTAGAAGTGACAAAACTTTGGATGACACAATTTTTTAGCTCTAAAGGCATCATTCATCAAACCTTGTGTTGAGACTCCTCAATAAAAGTCTATTGTGGAACATAAACACCGAAATTTGCTCAATGCAACCAGGCCTTTTGTAACGCCCCAATGGAAAGCTCAAACCACATAGCTTATACTCTAAAAAGACTAGTCAATAATACAATTAGAGCTCCATTAGAACCTTATAAAGAGCAAAACCTTCTCCTTCCAAAGCAACATGGGATTTCATACACCACCTACCCTAACTTATTATATGGGATATCACAATCTCCCCCTCTTAAATTCTTAACGTCCTCAGCGGGCCCATCCATCCTAGGTAGCATAGCTCAAGTCGTACATTTCTGGATAGGATACGTTCTGCTACCATTTGTAACGTCCCAATGGAAGACCTAAACTACATAGCCTATACTCTAAAAGGACTAGTCAATGATACAATTGGAGCCTCATTGAAACTTTATAAAGAGTAAAAACTTTTCCTTCTCAAGTAATGTAGAATCTCATAAACCATTTACCATCACTTATCATATGGGGCATCACAACAGGTTTTAATAATAATCTATCGAAACTAACTAACATACGCTAATCCTAATTTATGATCAAGTTACTTACCTCATTGTTCTGCTTCCTAAATTTCACTCTGTAGCTCGTTACCTAAACGAATTACGAATCGTCACTAATGTTTTTAGAAAACATGTTGTAATATTCTACTTAATTAATTACCTATCATGAAGAATAATTTAATAAGTATTATGTCTCATATAAAGTCATTAAATACTAATATCATATAATAAGTTAAATGCTAATAACATATTCAAACTTTAGATTATAATTTAGTAGAATAATTAGGCTTTTTACAAGCTGTTAAAATAAGTCACAGATCTTAATTCATAAACAAGTTAAATTTTTTTCAGCATTAACATTATTATTCAATTTTACAATAAATCTAAAAAATAATAATATCAATTAAATTCTTAACACATTTCTTTATTTTTCAATTCACAACTTAGTAACAGAATAATTATAACAAAATCATTTGAAATAAATATCAGAATTTTGTTTAATAAAATAGAGTTAATTAGATGTAAATGTTCGAAATAAATTTAACACTTACTCTTCACTACTGAAATACAAATTTTAATAATTTAATTCTAAATAATATAATTTAAATCCTTAATTATTTTCTGTAGGAAAAAATAAAGTTTTTGTAAAATTTTTTTGAAATAACTGATTTAAGCCCACTAAAACTCAAGTTGAAATTGGAATAAGCCCATCTATAAAAAAAAAGCTCTTGTGAGTTTATCCCATCTAAAAAGGCTAGGGTCATTTTGGTCATAACACTTTAAAGAGTTCAAAGCTTTTACAAGATGGCTACGCAGTAAGGGACTTTTAATATCAATCTTTGTAATTATACTAACATATGTTTGTACTTATTTTCAAAGCTGAAGATCTAAAAGCAATTTAAAGTAGCATAGATTTATTCTAGGACTAGAGGGATGTGCGGCATAGCTTATCCAAGGAAAAACAGAGGGCACCAAGTGGAAAAAGGCTAGGCACAACGGAGACGGTGGCTAAGGCGAAGTCAGCTTGCTCTTAACTATCTGTGGTGGAGGGAGTGTGACATGGGGGCTATCATTCACGAGACAGATCACTTTGGGTAGTCTGTGTTGCCCTTTGGGCTTGCTGAGCATGGAGAAGATAGGGTGGCTAACGTTGGTTTCATGGTGAATGAAGCTTTAATGTGGGGCTGTCATGCGTGTGCATTGCTTTTTTCCCATTCGGTGTGGCAGTTTGGGTTGGCCCCCATCAACAGGTTGGATGTCTGCTTGCATGGGGTATATGCTACTTGGAGAAAAGGCGAAAGGTCTATTGTGGTTTGTGATGGGCTTCATATGGTGGTCTCCATGGTTTCAGTTTATTTGCTTGTGTTTGACAATGGCTTCATTGTGGTTTACGATGAGGCAAGGGCTGAGATGTGGGGGAGCTTGCTGTTTTGTTTGCCAATGGTTGAGGAAGGAATGTCATGAAGGAAAGGAAAAGAGAGAATATAAATAATTGAGAATTCCGGCATGTAAGTCGGTTACAAAGTTTTTGAAATCTTTCGAACTAAGAAGTCAGCTGAGGGCGGGGTCTATGGCTGATGAAGGTAGAGATGGTGATCAATGTACATGTATGGTTCTATACATGGGTTTGGGCTGCTGAGTAAATGGGCTTGGCCCTTTTCATGGGTCATTGGGTCTTGTGTTGGGTGCATGTTTTGGGCTTTTTCTTAATTAAAAAAAAAGAAGAAGAAACAATTAGCCTATTTAAGGATCCAACTAAATTTTAGGGTTTGTCTAAATAATATAGGCTAAGTCACCCAATCAGCCTAACAGGTCGATCTTAAAGTTTAAATTTGAGCCCAACTTGTTCGATAATATTTTTGGGCTTATAAATAATCTCTTGGACCCAATACCAATTAATAGAACACAATTGTCCATAATTACTAATTGGGCTTTAACCTAATTATCGAAACCAATAGAAAACCCATAACTTACCATATTAAATTATAGGCCCCTAGTCTATTCAAAATTATCTACTAGATTGTAACAGTTTTCCAATATGGTCTATCAACCATAGTTTAGGCCCAATAAAATTATCTTTATAATTTTTGGGCTAGGTCATTACAACTTTCAAATCTCAATCGAGCATTCCTTTACAATTTAGCGGCGACTACATACTTATTGCATGTTACCTTATTAATCAAATTCTTTAACCGCTTCTCAATAACAAGTCTCCCCATAAATAAATGGTTGCATTTAAATCATAATAACATGGTCATTTAATTAACTTATCATATTCAAATCGACGTATAAATAATTCAAAATCAGATGTATGATATGAGAAAAGTATTAGATAAAGAGAGAATACTTGCCACATAATTTACAAGAGTTGCTAATGGCAGCCACATTGATGGAGAAGCTTAGGCAAAACTCAAGATAAGACTAATTGGCACCATGAAAGTTCAAAACTAACCAGCCCCTTGGCTTACCCAACTGCATATTGTTACAACCATACATATCTTTGTTGCAAACTAAAAGAGTCCAACCTAATACTAGGAGTCGCTCGGAGTGCACCTCGCTGTTAACTTTGAACAAATCATCGCAGAAAATATAATAATTTCACCGAAAGTCAAACGCTTGGGAAAATTGACAATAATAGAAACTATTGACAATATGACCTGAATAATTGCTGCATACGATTCGATGTATTTCCAGATACTCTCATACATTTGTCCATCAAATAGAACAAAGCACCCAAAAGAAAACCTAGCATTTTTTTGCCTTGCAGTCAGAGTAAACATTGTCCACGTTATAAGACAACTCACCACAATAAGTCCCAGCACCACCCACTCTAGAGGCTTGTTATTGTTCGACATAATGTGCGCAACCTCTAATACAAATGCCAAAATCGCAACAATGCAATCTATAGCTGCCATCTGAACATTCAATGATCAACTTATTAATTCGTAATTAATAATTGAGTAATGTTATTGTTTTCCGTCATACTTGCTATTGTGATATATTTTAAGTGATTTCATATATAAACTAATTATATAGGCAACCACTAAAAATGCACAATTTAACCAACGTGACAAAATCATATAGTTTAAGATTAGAACAATATTTTCCTAAAATTTTTTTTATACAAAATCAATCTTACCACAGGGTATATAGACCTCCAACAAGTACTCTGTAGAGTATCTTGCCCAACTTCTAGATCAACATCCGGATTAATATCTGGGCTACCAACGAAATTATGATTTGGAGTTTCTGGAGGTTCTAAATCATTATCTGTTGGACTAATCAAAATCTGATCTCTCTCTTCGACCGAGTTTGCCAAAGTCTCTGGTCTGTCAATAATCTGCAAAAGTTTTAAACTAATATATGTGATATTGAGAATATATGTAAATTGAATATCACCAACAAAAAAAAAAATCCAGCTCAATTTTTTATAACAACCAGTTCAAAACAAACAGTATAAAAATATAACAACCTAGGCAATATACGAAAAATAGAAATCAACTGCAAGGAAAACTAGCTCCCTACAACAGTTTGGACATAAGCTAGCTAGAAATAGGAACACTCCTTGCATCCTACAACATAAACTATTTTGCACCAGCAGCTTGAGCATGAATTCCGTACTTGAGAAAGCTGATCAACTCCCTGGAACAGAACGAACCAACAGAGTCAAGCTCTACAACACCAACTCAATCTAGTAAAGCTCTACGACTCCAACTCGATCGAGTCGAGCTTTATGACGACAGAGTCAAGCTCTTCGACACCATCTCGATGGAGTCGTGTTCTCTCTTTGACACTATCGAGATCTTGATGGCGTCGATTTCTTGGACACCATCTCGATGGAGTTGAGCCCTTCGACCACCAGCTCAATGGAGTCGAGCTCTCTTTTTGACACCATTGGTGTCGAGCTCTTCAACACCATCTCGATGGAGTCGAGCTTTAGGACAGAGTCAAGCTCTTCGAAACCATCTCAACGGACTCGAGGGGTCGGAGTCCAGCTCTTCAACACCAACTCAACGGAGTACTCTCTAGCCAGGAGCTGGAACTACACTACAAAGAAAATTTAACATAAAATTAACCAACAAATGAAGAGTCCTCCAAGTTTTTGAAAGAGACCTGATAATTGGTTGAATCTCCGGCCTGATCAACCTCCTATGTTTTAATCTTCTGGTTATGAGAGTGGTTTACGCTGTCTCCAGTTTCTTTAACCGCAATATGTTTCATGATCGGATTTTTCGTTGTTTCTGTTAGAGGCTAAAGTGTCTGCTCATTCTCCATTTCTAAAAAGAAAAAGGGAAAGGAACATGGGTTAGAAATTTAAGAGATATGTATTGTTGTACAGAGTGTGTTGAGAAACAGAAACGAAGGAAATACGTGACTACGCACTGAAGATGAAGAGTACATAATCCAGATGAAAGTTTCGGCAATGAAAACTCTTTTTCTTAACAAAATACAAAGAAATGCAATGAAATTGGCGGATAATATTTGCAGCTTAGATACGCCTTATATACACCTTGAGGTGGCAAGGTGTACAAAAGTAAAATAGTAGGGGACCCACGTAAAATATTACACCATTTCTGCACATTTTCATACATTATTTTTATTTTTATTTTTATTTTTTTCTTAAAAAATTGATTTTATTTTTTCTAAATTAATTGAATATTTTTATTTATTATTCATATATCACATATTTTATAAGAAAAAAAATTAAGTATAATGTATAGTATGAAAGAATGATGAATAAATTTTTTTTAATATAAAACAGTGCAGCTTGTCCCACCTAACAAATTTTGTAACTGGGACCCACCTAAAAAATTTGTTTTTGACTAGCATGTAACGGGGACCACGAAACTACGAAAGACTTTGGTCTAATCCACCTAACAATGAAGAGTACTGTCATAAAAGAATGGGTTTTGTTATTCATCCTCTTCACACTCCATACTCCACTTTAAAAAGTGGACTATTCAACTAAAATTTCACTTAACATTTTTTTTTTCTAACTACGACGAAAGATTTTGGTCTAATCCACTTTCCACTTTCCAGCTTAATAGTGTTACCGTGTATAACGTGTATAACTAGGATCGATATTAAAATGAAATGATAAATTTATAAATAGTAATAAAATAATTTAAATTTAATTATTTCGTGGAGTTTTGATTAATGTAAGAAAAAAAATTGAATAAAAAAATTGTGAAATTAAAATATTATTATAATATTATTTTTTATATTATTTTTGTTTCGGAGTTTGAAAATTTTGAATTACTTTTGTGTGTTTTCTAGAAGTTTGGAAAAGTTGAAAGAGAAGTGTTACAAGTATAAAAAAATTTTAAAAAAGTAAACGTACAAATTGATATAGCATATGATACATTATTATGTACATGATAGGAATTACGGTAGAAAATATAACTTATAGTTCAAAGACTCATAACTTATAACTTAAATAATAAATTTTAATATTAAAAATTTATTTACCATTTCATAACCTTATCTTTAAAGTATTTTTAAATATATTACATTTGTTTGAAAATAAATTAAAAAATATTTTTTGAAGTAAAAATAACGATTTTTTGATTTTTTTTTTTAAATTATGACCGTATATTCAAAAGTTTGAAAGTTATAATTATTTAAAAGTCATATAAATATTTTATTTTTATTTATTTTAAATAAAAAATAAAAAATTAAATATAATATATAATATATAGAAATGATAAGTAGAATTTGTTTTATATATAAAACAGTACAGCTTATCTGCTATTACAAATTTTTTAACTAGGACCCACCTAAGAGATTTGTTTTTCAGCATTGTGGTCTATGCTGCGGCTTGAAACAGCGTGTAACGGGAATTTTGGTCTCGAATCCACCAAACAAATGAAGTTGTCATATCTATAAAGAAAATCTTAAAAGCGATCAGTGTATTATATTCCAAATGAGCGGAGCACCGCCCCTCTCTCGGCTCCCGAAAGCTCCCTTTCCCCAAAACTTACCTTCTATCGAGCTCGGTCAGAGGGGGTGGGAGCTTAGGCTCCTCCCCCCTCACCATCTGTTCTTTCTCCATCGGTTTGTCCATTTAGTGTAGTTTTAGTTTTATTTTCGTGTTTTTTCAGGCCAGCTAAAAGGGAATCGGCGTTCGTGACTTTCCGGCAATTGACAGGTAACACTCACCCCACTAGGAGACTGCACTACCGCCGATCTACAAAACCTCCAATTGCGGCCTCCATCGGAGCGGCGCGTAGCCCGCACGCGCGGGTCAAAGACTTCGGAGTTCGCCAGAGCGTGACCTCCACGCGCCACCAAGGAACATTCTGCCGCTGCAATGCGCGGGCGTTTTCGACTCGGCACCTCTGGTTCTTCCAAGCCCGACCGTCGGTCCTCCCTTCAACTGCTTTTTGTGCACTGTTTTTCCGTTTTACAGTGTTTTCACAATGTATTTTCCTTAATGTATCGTCTTTACATTTTAGAAAATAAAAATCAAAAAATGTAACGCCATTCAGACCTTGGTCCGAATGGATTTTGTGTCCCCGCTCTGCGTTGACGGAGAAGATGGGGTTTCAAACTCCATATTCCGATTAGTCGGATATGGAGATTTGTTTTATTGGGTTACTGTTACCTCTATCTTAGATAGAGGGGAGCTGTCTGTCAGACTTCTGTCTGTAGAGATTGCCGCTAGGACTAGATCATGTCAACCACGAAAGTGTGCTGGGAAGCTTATAACGATTGTAATTGCCTTTTTAAGTCAACTTTGTATGTCCCCTTTCATGAATGGAACAAGTTCCGCTTTTATCAAAAAAAAAAAAATTGAGCGGAGCACTGACCTAATTTACCAATTGTAATTTTTTATTTATTTATATTTTTTTAATATATTTAAATATTTTTAAAAAATTATATCAATATATTTAAAATCACTTCATTCATAATTAATTAAAAAAATAATAATTTCACTGAGCGATCAAATGGAACGATAACTTTTGAACGGCATAATAGTATTTTTCTATTCCAAATATCAGCTACAATATATGAGTTACCCGTAGCCGTTTCAGATTAATTCTTATGTAACCGCACTTCAATTTGAAATTTTCAGATCGATCTACTCCCTTTCACACAGAAAGATAATCTTTTCCAGAACATCCTCTTCTCTAGACCATGTAAAATATAAACATCTTTTTTATTATTCATTTTTATATACTGCACATCATTTTTATTTTTTTATAAAAAATTTTAATTTTATTCTTCTTAAATTAATTAATTTTTTACTTATTATTTATATGCCACATATGAAAAAAAATTAAAAATTAAGTATAATATATAATGTATAAAAATGATGATCAGAATTTTTAAAACGTAAAACAGCACCGTAGCTTGTCTCCGTCCTAACTGAGACCCCCACCAAATAATTTCTTAACTGGGACCCACCAAGAATCCAATTTGTTTTTTACTAGCATTTTGGTGACCACGAAACATTCTAGTCTAATCCACGTAACAAATGAAGAGTAGTTTCACATCTATAAAAGAATTATCGAAAGTAATATAATAAATTGATGTAATTTTATCTATTTTTTAGATTTATTTTATAATAAAAATAATTTTTTAATATAATGAACCGCATTGAAATATATCAATATATAAAATTATTTTTGTATTATTTTTTTATAACTAGAGTATTTTTCAAAAATAAAATAGTAAAAATACTTAACCACAACATAAAATTGTGAAAGAAGTAGGAATTTATGTCATGCATAATGTAATAATGGTACTTGTCCAATCAAAATATAAAGTTGTATTATTTCCTTGTTTTGATCTTCAATTTATATATATATATTTTTCCTTATAATTTTTCTTTTCCTCTCTCTCTGGAAACATTGTTATAGTTGTCCAATTAGAGAAATGTTACACAACCTCCCCAACCTCCACACACCATATTTTTTTAAATTTTTAAATTTTTTAATATGTTTTTAAAATTTTTTTTTGAGTTTATTCTTTTTAAATTAATTTAATTTTTCTATTCATTATTTATATATTAAATATTTGATAAAAAATAAAAATAAAAAAAATGTGGTGTGGGGAGGTTGTGTGAATAGTAAGAGGTTGAGTAGAATTTTTAATCCAATTAATAATGATACTGGTCCAATCTATCTTGTGCGTGGTTGACAGAAGAGATCAGATTTTGAGGAGTGGGATATGTTTGGAAAACATGTTTCATTCAAAATTTTCATCTTCATCTCATCTCATTTTTACACTTTTTCAAATCCCCATACAAAATATAATAAATAATTCAATTTTTTCAAATCCCAATATAATTTTTTCAAATTCTAATTCAATTTTTTCAAATCTCAAAACTAAAAAATAATATTTTAAACTTTAAAACAAAACACAAAATTCTCATCTCATCTTCCAAACATATCCTTGGAGATCATGATTTAGAACCTGGCC
The DNA here is from genome assembly GCA_029856935.1 of Cyclocarya paliurus. Taxonomy (NCBI): domain Eukaryota; kingdom Viridiplantae; phylum Streptophyta; class Magnoliopsida; order Fagales; family Juglandaceae; genus Cyclocarya; species Cyclocarya paliurus. The sequence goes on from CM056952.1 coordinate 22,284,753, forward strand.
TTGGTCTTCCAAAGCCCCAGTGGGCTTATCGGGAGCCCAAGTAGGTGTCTATGTCTATTTTAATATTATTTATTGGTGTAGTACATTTATTGAGAGCCTAAGTAAGCTTGATTTTGTCAACAAAGTTTAAATAAATATTATTTTTTACCTTAAATTTTGTTACTCCCAATCACATTTATTAGTGTAGTACATTTTTTTTTTTTTCAAGTAGCTGTATCTTGTGTTATTTTGTACTTGAATTTGGGTTCTGAATTTAGGTCCCATGGCTTTTTTTATTTTTGTTAACCCTAATGATTATAAAAAATATTTTTTAAAGATATTGTAAATTTTTTATTTTTAAAAAGATTTTAAGAATATAAAAAAATAAAAAATAAAAAAACTTTTTTCAAGTTCTCCGGCTACATCCCTCGGTGGATGTAGCACTACTCTTGGTTATTATTGAGTACTTTTTCAGCCAAGTTTGTTAAATTTTTGAATGATTCTTCTTATCTATCCATCTACATCAACCCTCATAAATGGAGCACCCACACTTATAAGTTTATCATGTTAGATTAGGTCTCTTTTAATCTATATATTATAATAGTGTCAATACCCGTCATGAAGAGGTGCAATATTTGACCAATAATGATAAAGAGGCATAACCTTTAATAACTAGGTCACATAGGCCTAATTTGGATACTAGAGTATTTTGAGAATACCTTATTACTATTTATTGTTTTATTATTACTTTTTACATATTTTTTACTTCTATTCAATATTATATCATTATAGTTTCTTAAAAAAATTATTTTTTTTTTCACTACTATTTACATAATATCTCAGAATACCTTACTACCTAAACGCAACCTAACTCTATTCATAGTCATTTTTTGCTGTTGATCATATGCACAATAGAAAAATAAATCCATAGTCTTATAGCTTTTAGTTCTGCTATCCAATAATCAGTGAAATTCACTTAAGAAATATCTTTTATTTGATCTTTTTGGACTTTCCTATCGCATAATATTATGGAATATTCTAAGAAAACTTTGGATACAAAAATTAATACAAATAGCTAAAGACATTACAAGTAAAAAAGAAAATTTTAGTCACTCTCTAGCTCTGCTTTTATTATAACAGCATGATTTGCCTACATACAAATACACTACACTGGCCAGTGTGAAAGCACTGATCTAGTCAAGAAATGTGAAGAGAAGTTAAACAAGATTGCACTACAAAACTTATACTTGAATTTACTTCTTACGCTGACAGTAAATTGCGAATTTTTCTATCTCGAATATATTAAGATCCTATTTGGATATAAAAACGGTTTCATCTTATCACATTATTACAGTTTTTTAAATTTTTATATAAAATATAATAAATAATTCAACTTTTTTAAATCTTAAAATAATAATAATAATAATATTTTAATAATATTTTATCTAACTTTTAATTTTTATCTAAAACTATCTTATTTTATCTTACAATCCAAATGATCCTAATTTACTATATTCTGTTTCAAAATCGACAATTGTCAAGTTTAAACAATTTGAGCAGCCGAGAAAAAGTAAAATTACTGTGTGTTTATATAAAGCATAAAATTTGTCCAACTACTCTTAACACAATATTTTATAAGAAAACTTCCGAACGTTAATATACTGTTTCAGTTTGCTACGCAAATAATGAAAATGGAAAATGATATTTAGACTGAGAAGCTTATGGAGAAAATTGACTGACTTTTTTTTTTTTTTTTTAACTTATTGGTTAAGGAAGTGACTATTAATGAATTAATTATTTTTAAATATTTATAAAATAATTAAAAAAATTAAAAATTAAAAATACTTTTGCACTTGTGCTAAAATACGGGGGTACCATTCTCGACCCCCTAACATTGTCCCAATGAAATATAATGCAATGATGCATATTTGCAGCTTGGGAGTCTGCAACTTCTAAGAAATTAGATAAAAAATTGGAAAAAAAAAATCAATACTAATACATATATAAGACACAAAAATAAGTGGTCTTTTTTTTTTTTTTTTTTTTTTTAACTTCAAATCCAGTTATAATGCTGTAGTATCAGAAAAAAAAAATCACCTTCTAAAATTAATGCAAAAGGAAAAAGAACGGAAAAACAAAACGAGATTACATTTTTATGCGAAAATGGAGTTTCTAACTTGTGCGAATGATGCCAGAAATAGACTCTTATATATATATATATATATATATATCACCCTTCAATTTAATTGGAATTAGCAAAAACAATGTCTTCTTGAACGTGGGCATCAAAGCAAGCAAGCAAAGACAGCTTTAAGAACCAACCTCTAAATACTCAAATGCAAAGAGATCATGTGTACCGTTTACGTAGAAAGAAACCCATATATATAGCTCCATCGTCAAACCTCTATTATCTCAAGTTGTTACCAAAAACTCTTAAAAAGAATCAACAAGGATTAGAAATCTCTAATCAGTATTCAGGAAGCTCCTACGTACAACTTAGAACTCATAACAAAAGCAAGAACTAGGACGCATCAAGTCAGCTTGGACAGAGCTAGAAATCTAATTTAGGAGGGCCCAAGAGACATTTAACAACTTTGTATAAAAAAATGACATAACTCTATATATAATAATAAAAAAATGAGTACAAATTTGAAAGCGTAAAAAATAAAAAATAAAAAAAATACATGACCGTCAAATTAATTCCCATTCACAACGTACAAAATCGTGATCATAGTGCAAGAGTCTCGCGCGAGTAGCTAGTATTTTCTTCAGTACACACAAAACTAGCATCAGTAGACACTCATATCTTCTTACATTTGAAGAACACAAATGCTTGCCAACTCAATCATACACACACATACAACAACATACGCCCCGAAAATTATGACCCTAATTTATTACAGAATGTATTTCAATTCATATTTATACATGTAATTAAGCATATGATCAGTTCCCAATTAGTTAGCTTGCATTCTGTTACTCTTGTGAAGAACCTCTGTGATTTACCCCCAAACTCTGCAACTAGTATATATAAAAGCAGAATTTGGGCTTTGTAAATTAACCATGGCTTCTGGATCTTCCATAGTAGAAGATTCGGATAGTCCATTTTTCTTACATAATGGAGATCACTCACCTAGATCAATGTTAGTTAATCAAGCGCTCACTCTTAGTTAAGAACAACCTGATAATCAGAATGATTCCCCGTATATTGCTTGGAATCTGTGTAATAATATGCATGATACTCTCTTGGATGATGAACTTTATCTCAAAGAAGATTGCTAGAAGCATTGTCTACGCTGCCCCAACAAGGGTAATGTGGCCAGCGTTGAAGGATTGTTTTCCCCAAAGCAATGGCCCAACGGTATTTCAATTACAAAAAAAAACTTGTAATTTCCCTCTATCAATTATAGTAAGAGAATATATTCGGTTTAAATATATGTCTATGGGATGAGTTACAAAGTTATGATCAAGTACACACATGTTCTTGTGGAGCAATGTGTGTTTTTTTTTGGAGTATCGACAAAGACAACACATGATGCAATTTCTTATGGGTTTGCATGAAAGATTTTCGCATGTTAGAAAGATTTTCACTAATTATATGTTCTTATACTTGACTATTAATTAACTACTCAAGCATATTATTTCTATACTTGACTATATATGAGTTTGGGTAGTGATAGGATTACTACCATCTTACTACCCATTTACTACTTACAGTGTATTTGAAGTTTTTTAATTTTTTTATTATTTTCTTTTAAGTATTTTTTTAACATCCTTAATCATTAAGAAAAAATTTAAAATATATATATAATTTTACTAATAGTCACTTCCTTAACTATTAAATAAAATAAAAAATAAAATAAAATAAGTAAATACAAAAAAAATAGTAAATGGATAATATGAGAGTAGTAACCTTATCATTATTCATATGGGTTCACCCCATCTAAAAAGGTCAGGGTCATTTTGGTTATAACACTTAAAAGTGTTCAAAGCTTTTACAAGATGGCAATCTTTGTAATTATACTAACATATGTTTATACTTTTTTGAAAAGCTGAAGATCTAAAAGCAATTTAAGGTAGCATATGTTTATTCTAGAACTAGAGGACTGTGCGCATAGCTTACCCAAAGAAAAACAGAGGACACCATATAGAAAGAAGCTTCATCTTCCAACCACTAATTTTATTCCGGACTTTATTAACCATCTTCGCCAAATGAATGTGCTTAAGCCTTCCCAAAATAATAGGCACCCATACATATTTGAAAGGAAAAAAAACCTTCTAAAAAACTCATAAGACCTCTCTTATGACCCAAAGAAATTTTTTGAGAAAACAAAATTGCTGCTTTTTCTTTATTAATCCTCTAGCGTGACCACTTCTCACAAGTGTCTAAAACAAATAATAACTCCTGAATAGATCTTGTACTTCCATTGGTTGAAATCACCACGTCATCAACATACATGAGATGAGTAATTTGAATCGTACCTCCGGCTTGAGAAAATTGACCGAATATATTTTCCACCATACTGTTCTTTAGGAGTCTAGAGAGAACCTCTTGAAGAATAATAAATAGATAAGAGGAGAGAGGATTCCCCTACTGCAAACCATGACTGCCTTGGAAAAAACCTTTAGAGGTCCCATTCATCATAACTGAATACCATGGAGACGAGAAGCAATCCCAAAGTAAGTCACATATCGGAGGGAAAAAACCAAAGCAACAAAGAACCTCCAACAAGAAGTGTCAGTCAACTCAATCATACGCTTTAGCCATATCCACTTTAAGGATGATATTACCCCCATGAGATTTCTTATTAATAGAATGGACTATTTCTTGTGTAAAAGAGATATTCTCAAAAATACTGTGCCCAGGAATAAAGACACCCTATTGAAGAGAAATAATCTTTGGGAGAAGGGTCGTCAATCGATGAACAATAACTTTAGATCACATTTTATAGAAGACCGAACAGAGGCTGATGGGCCTAATCTTGTCAAAACCAGTAGGCACTTCAACCTTCGGAATTAAGACAATGAATGAGGCTGAATAGAATCTCGGCAACTGCTTAGAAAGGAAAAATTCTGAAACTGCTTTCTAGACATCCATCTTCACTATCTCCCAGCAACTCCTGAACAAACTCGTTCCAAAATCGTCTGGCCCCGGAGGACTATTAGTCGGAATAGAGGAAATAACTGCATAGATTTCGTCCATAGTAGGGGTATAACAAATACAAGCATTCTCCTCGCCTGAGATAACGGGAGAGATTAAATAGGAAAGATTTGGAATATCTCTCAGAGGATCTGCTTGTAGAAAACCAGAGAAATAATCCACGGCACCTTGGTGAATGGCTTCCAGAGAATCAAAAAAAATTCGTAACTCTCATGTCAGAAATACGTTTACGCCTTTTATTAGCCAAGCAGGCATGGAAAAAAGCGGGGTTTCTGTCCCCTTCCACTTTCCATTTTACCTTGGCCATTTGTGCCATTCTAGTATCCTCTCTACTCCTCCATGAAGAGAGTTATGTAGTAGCCAAATGAAGCTCCCTATCAGCATCTTCATCCCCCGAATTAAGCTACTTTCAAGCCTCTCCACTTTCTCTTCAAGTTGATTAATTCTAGCCGTAGTTCAACCAAAGACCCCCTTATTCCAAGTCCGGAGAGCCACCCAAACTTGTTTTAATTTATTAGCATGCATCCATAAACCCATACCTTGAACTAGTACCATCCAAGCTTTCTGAACACAAGCCAAAAATTCAGGATGATCAACCCACTTCTACTGAAACTGAAACAGAGGAGGCCCATAAAAGAAAAGGTTTTTAGTTAACTCAATATGCATTGGACAATGATCGGATGTCTATCTCGGCAAATATGAACAAACAACATTATCAAATCTTGAAATAAGAGAGGCATCCAGAAAGACACAATCTACCTTTGCCCAACTTCTGGCTAACCCACGCTGCCCATTGCACCAAGAGAACCTTCTACCCTTTGTTTTCATTTCAAGCAAACCGCCTTGATGAACCCAACTATTGAACTCTTCCATAGCAACCCGAGGCCTAGGTCAACCACCCCTTCTTTCTGAGTCAGATCGAATAACATTGAAATTTCCTGCAAATAAACAAGGCTCAGCCCCAAGACGAGTCAAGCTTAGGTCATCCCATAACTCTTGCCTTTCTAAACGAGAGCACTTAGCGTAAATGAAATTGCATAAGAACTATTGAGAACCCGCACCTACACAAAGAGAAATAAATTAAGAATTGCTACGAACAACCTAAACCTCCACAATATTTTTCCAAAAAATCCAAAATTTCCCTCCAACTTCTTCATTAGAACAACCATTCTCAAATAGCAAACAATGCATCAGACTTTGAGCTCTATCAAAACTGTGAAACGGTTCCATTAACACAACAATAACGGGCATAAAAGTACCAATTAACTTCTTCAGAAGTCCTTTAGAGGTACCTATACCTCTAATATTCCATGCGAAAATTGAGCCAATCATAGAGATAATTTTGTGGTTCGGGTGTGAACCCGAGAAGAGCTCCTCACTTTTCCAAATTATTTCTTGTTGTATTTCCTCTTAGCAACATCACCCTCAGCCTCTGTAAAGTAATCTTTTTCCTGAGGGAGGACTTTCGAAAATAATTCAGGTTCTGAGACCGAAATCCCTTCTAGGTGTTGCTCATCCACATTAGGTAGAACTTCTTCAACTTGCACCACCGTATCCTACTGTAAAAACCATGTAGCCTCACCCATGGTCTTTATTTCAGCAGCGACCACCCCAGATAAATTATGAACATCATTGATCAAATCATGTGCAACCATAGGAGCCATATATTGGTCTTACCCAATCGCCATTTCACCATCCTGAGTAATTTCCAATCCAGTAACCACAACCCACTGTTTTTCTTGATTGCTCATCGACGGGTCCCCTGTTTCTAACAGCTTTTCTTGAGTTTGTTGCTGCTCCATGACAAGAGGTTCTTCTTCCACCATCTTTTCCTGTTGATCTTTTCGATTTTCTCTCGAGTCAGGACCCTTTTTCCGAACCCAAATTTTTTCCCTAGTCATCGTCTCTCGAGCTCGACACGTCCGAGAATTATGCCCCTACACCATGCACGTGCAACAGAATGCTGGAAGCGTTTCATAGATGATTTCTTGTTTCTGACTCAATGCCTATCCAGGAGGCCCAATCCAGAAATAAGGAAGAGGCTCTTTAGAGGCATCCATGACCACACAAAGACGTGCTCCATAAGTCCGAGTGACGCACCGGATTGGGTTATCACGCCATATAAAATTAGCAATAGGAGCAGTAAGTATACGTAAAATGGATTCATGGTAGTAGTTAGGAGGCAAACTTGGTAGCACAATCCATATCGGGACAAAAGCTGGTTCTTCTTCTGCACTAAATTCAGTCGTCCACTGGAAGGCCTGATAATGAACGCCATTGATATCACAGGCTTCACGCGATAGGGCTTTCAGAAAATCCTCCTTAGAGGAAAAGCGTATGAATACATTCTGAGAACGCCTCATTGCAGATACACCGGTGTTCCTTCTCGCCCTCATCTACAACGAATGAATGCCCGAATGGCGTCCAGAAAAGGATGCTGTTTAAGGAATTTCAAAACAATTGAAAACTTCAATGGTTCCGCTAACCTCTATATTTCTTCCTTGGAAAACTGGAAGTAGACTTCTCCATCAGTGGTTTTAGACGCACGGAATGGAACAGAGATCTCAGGGAGAGCTTGAGGCACCGCCGATACGAGGTCCATGAACCAGCAACTTGTGCGTTGGCTGCCATGCAGCCTTACGTGGAAAAGAAAGGAGAAAAACTCTAGCAGAGCTCAAACGACAAGAAAATATGCAAAACGACAATAATGATTATTCTGTCACATACAGTGTTATAGTATTGAAGGGAAAATCATGATCTGCAAAATTATAGGATATTAGGACAACTATGAGTACACCATCTTATGTCCTGTGTCTTCTTTGCCTAACCAATGTTTGTTTTAATTTTGACGTTGATTGCTATTTCAAAAAAAGAAAAAAAGAAAGTGATATAGTTAGCATTGGTTGTGAAAATCATATATATATATATATATATATATATATATATATATATATCATCATGTTATTGCACTACTTCGGTTCCACCAACATTAAACTTGTCTTGTAATCTGTAATTAAGTGTAGTGAACAAGGAACTTACGACAATGATTTCACTAAGTACTTGGACTAGCAGACTCTGGTCGGGGTCTTTTTTAGTGCAAAAATTCTGAACCTATACTGGATTTAGAACATCAAAAAATCTTCACAACCTCCTATTATTCACACACACTCCACACTCTATATTTTTTTTTCTTTTATCAAATATTTTTTATATGAATAGTGAATAAAAAATTTGAAATAGTTTAAAAAAAATAAACTCAAAAAAAATTTTAAAAAATATTAAAAAAATTAAAAAAATGTGGAGTGTAGAGTGTAGGTGAATAGTAAGAGGTTGTATAACAAAACCCTTAGAACATAGAGTTGTATCTCCCACCCTGTGATGTTTTCCAATTCATTACTGGAGTTTTGAGAGTTGTTCTCATTCAAAATCAGTGACATATTGACCTACGCAGAGAGAGAGATGGAGATGGAGATAGAGATCAATAGCAAAGGGAGATTGTGTGAAGGTGCTGGGACAAGAGAGAGCTTATATATGTAGGAGAGCCCAGCAAGCCTCTCGAGTACTGGTCATTTTCGTAGCTAAATAAAACATTTTAGAAATGACATCAAATAGGATTTTAATTCTTTTCCAAGTGGTTAGAAATTTAGAATGTTGTGTACATTCCATGCAAAGTAACTGTCTTAAGGGAAGAATGTGAGACAATAATTACCCGTATTTTTTATGTTACCAAATTCCATAATGAAAATGTTGCCTTATATACCTGTAACAACCGGCTCCCTGTAGTAAAGAAAGACGTTATTTTTTTGTTTAGAAAATCACAGGAGCTAGAGTGCTACTACTAAACCTGACTTAAAATATATTTATTTTCTTTTCTAAAGGAAGTGCCAAATACAAAAGAGTCTTTTTGTATTAAAATATTGAAATTGTAAATGAGAGTGCACGGAAGCATTTATTAAAATCTCTCAAAGTCTATGCCATAAAAATGATAACTTAAAATATCCGACTCACATTGCTACCACGCATCTAAATAACCATCTGATTAACTGTTTCAAGTTTATCTTACACTTAATCTTTTGAAAGCTTATGCGTCTTATACAACATAAGATGGATGAGATGCATAATACATATATAAGTATAATATGCAGAGTGAAACATGGTGAATGACGTGCTTGCAAATATCATGGCATGCATGGTACATAAACACTAGCTTTCAAAGAAATGCCTTTAATTGTAAGATATATAATTAGCTAATATATGATAATCCTAATTTATGATCAAGCTACTTACCTCGTAGTGTTAATCCAATATTTTCGGCATAAAATCGATTACATAAACTAGAAGGAGAGAAAACGTGAGGGAGGTTGTGAGAGAAATGAGGCAGTTGGCTATTGGCATGCTAAACGCGGGACACGTATGGTGCTGGACTGGTATCTTGGGTTCGACCACTGCACTTATGAAGGTTTGTGATTTTTTTCAAATAACACACGGGAAGGAGATATTTATAGGAAGATTTGGGAGAGGGTACTGACGAGTTCGAGTTCGAGCTCGAGTTGGACACGATCGCGATCGTTCCAGAAGAGAGTTTAAATTTAAAAATATGATCAAGTACTTCATTCAATGTAATGTTAGCAATGACTAGAACTGCGTATGAGACTTTAATCGGTGATGATTTTAAATTAAAATAAATTTCTAATGACCGATCTTTAAATTCTAAAAGGAGTCTAACTCATTCAATAAATAAATAAGATTTAATCTAGTTATTGAGCCTCATTAAAACTCCTAATCAACCTTAATAATTTATCTCTCGTGGGCTTATCTAATTTGGCTCATTAAATATAATTTAGGCTCAATAAAAATTATCAATACTGCAACTTTAGAATTATTAGGCCATGTCGTTACAACACCATTAATATTAACATGTGAACCTAGCTATCATTAATATTAACTATACTATATGTACTATGTAGGTTAATCCCTCCTGCTAGAAACCATTAATTAATTTCCTAACCTTTTTTTCCCCAATTTTGGTTTCTTGCTAAGTTTTCTTTCTTTTATCCTCTGTTTTTTTTTTTTTCTAGTATTCTCTCTTACAATAGGGAGTAACACCAAAGTTTCATGTGATTCTTATTTGTGATGTATGTACCATGCAAGATCTATGGTGATTAGTCTTCAATCTTGCGGCATATATCATGTGCTAAATATGTGGCGACTTTCACATTAAGGACAAAAAGCATGAGATGTTTACTCGTTATTAAGTGATTCTGTTAATGATAGACGATCAACGGTCTTTTATTAATGACTATAGTCGAATCCAACTTCATTAGCATTAAATAGAAAATGGTTAATTAATGATTGATGATCAATGATTGTGTGTGTTTTTTTTTTTCTTTAAGAAGAGCAGGAAAGTCACATGTCCAATAGTGATATCCTCCCAAATTTATTAATAATGTCCTCTCTTATGGCAGAGGAATACTGTGGTAACAAGAAAAGGTCCATAGGAAAAAACAACAGGACTGCAGCCAAGAAAAACAATCTATGACAATCTTATGACAAAAGCAAAGGAAAAATAGAAAAACCACAAAAACCAGAGAAAAAAACCTAAACTCTTAGAGTTGGGAGACCTAAGAAGTCCGACCGGAGCAAACCACGAAGAATCCTCAGAAGAGCGCAATTATTATAATAGACCAAATCTGCACCTAAAGCTCCTTCCTTGGCTAACCAATCTGCCACCATATTACCTTCACGAAACACATGTAGAAACTGGCAATGAAGGGTACAAGTCAACCCAAGAATTTCTTCCCAGAAATCCTCAAGGTACCACACACCACAACGCCCTCGCATCCACCAGGAAATAATCACCATGGAATCCATTTCTATAATCACATTAAAAATATTTAAAGAATTGCAAATTCTCAAACCTTGAAGGAGCACAAGAAGTTCCGCTTTGTTATTGGAACCATAACCAATAGGAGAGGCATAAGCCTTGACAAAACACCCTGAATCATTCCGAATAACCCCACTAATACCACAAGGTCCCAGATTTCCAAGGCTACTACCATCTGTGTTCAGTTTGTACCAACCCGACGGCGGCTTAATCCACTTAACCAATTTGCAACAAGAAGCTTTTGGCACAATCGGTTTGATCCGCAAGGCCTCCAAAATCTTCTCATCCTGGGACAAGCATAAAGAATTTTTTGCCTCAAGACAAAGGGAACCAATGCATACACAAATAGAATGAATAACAACTTCATGAGTTTCTTGAATACCTTCCATTCTCGCCAGACATCTTTGCCTCCATAGTCTCCAAGTAACAATGATAGGAATGATGCCGACTATAAAACCCACCTGAGATGAAGAGCTAGCACGCCTAAACCAAGTCCCAAAGTTTTGCATCCAAGATCTACCAAGAGGAATTCCAAACAGAGTGCCAAAGAAGGACCAAACTTTGTGCAAAAATTCACCCTAAAAAAGGAGACATGGTTAATATTTTTAAAATGGCCAACATTACAACAATAACATTTAGAAACAAGGGGAATGCCAATACGGCGCAAGCTTTCATCCACACTCAAGGCCATATGCCAAGCCCTCCAAAAATGAATAGACATTTTTAAGGGAAGACATTTATGCCAAATCCAATCATGCCAATCGGGAGAACCTCTAATGCGAATACAATGCCAAGCAGATTTGGTAGATAACATACCTATCTCCGTCGGAGTCCAAACTAGAGCATCTTTTTTGGGCTTAGGCCCGTCTAAAGAGACTAAAATCTCATCCACCTTCTCCTGCCCAACTAAACTCTCCAGAAGATCCACATCCCAACTATCCAACAATCTACACTCTTTAATTTTTAGCAAAGGTGAACCCATAAGCAGCATCTCATTAATGAGAGGACCATTATCCCTCCATTTATCATACCAGAAAAAATCTCTCCCTCTCTACTCTTCCATCTTGAGTTATTTAGCAAACATGGAATACAATTAGCAACCATTCTTCAGAATCTTGTACCTTTCATGTCTTGTACTAAAGCCCAAGGCTTCGAACCCACATATTTAGCTTTGAAAAAATTGGCCCATAAAGAATTGCCTTGTAGTAGATTCCAAGCAAAATGCATGTGTAAAGCTTTCTGCATGTCATGGAGATACTGTAACCCATGACCACCTTCTTCCGCATGATTGCAAATATGTCTCCAAGCCACCAATTTCCTTTTCTCTTGCCCTCCAGATTCTCCCCAAAAAAAAATAGCTCATCAATCTATGAATCATGTTAATAGTAGCTTGAGGGACCTGTAAAACAACAAAGAGATGAATCGCCATGCTAGAGATAACATGTCTTAGCAAAACAAGTTCCACCAGTAGAAAGTAGCCTCATCTTCCACCCACTGATTTTTTTGTCTAACTTTATTCACCATGCCTTCCAGATGACACTACTTAAGACGCCCCACAATAATCGGCACACCTTGATATCTGAAAAGGAAGGTCCCCTCCATGAACCCAGTACGATGTAAAAGCCGATGCTTGCGCATGGGAGAAATATGCTTCGAACAATACAACACAAATTTTTGAACATTGAAAGCCTGACCCGACCATCTCTCATATTGCATCAGGATGTTCTAAATAGCTCAGACCAATCTCTGGTTTCCATTAGAAAAAATCATAATATCATCAGCATACATCAAATAAGACACAACTGGCATATCTCGGGCTTAAGAAAACTGGCCAAAATTATTATCTCTCACACTGGCATGAATCATCCTGGAAAGTACCTTTTGCTGAATAATAAATAAATAAGGAGATAAAGGATCCCCTTGACAGAGACCACGGCCTCCCGGAAAGAAACCCTTGACCATACCATTCATCATAACTGAGTACCATGGACTTGAAATGCAAGAATGCACCAATTCACAAAACTCTGAAGAGAAGCCAAACCTGGAAAAAATTGTAAACGAAAAAGCCCAATCCACACGATCATAAGCTTTTGCCATATCCACTTATAGCATAATATTACCCCCATGAGTACGTTTGTTCATTGAGTGAATGATTTCCTGGGTAAGGTTAATATTCTCGAAAATACTCATTCCCAGAATAAAAGTTCCTTGCTCCAAAGATATTAGACGAGGCAGGAGACCTGTTAATCTATTCACAATAATCTTGAAGCAAATTTTATAAAAAACAAAGCAAAAACTAATAGGGCGAAATTTGTCAAAACCTGTAGGGGAATCTACCTTTGGTATTAAAACCAAATATGAGGCCGTGAAGAATTTGGGTAGTTGTTTGGACATAAAAAATTCCAAAACTGCATTCCACACATCAACTTTAATCACCTCCCAGTAACTTTTATAGAAACCCGACCCAAAACCATCAGGACCAGGAGCACTTTGAGATGGGATGGAAGACAAGGTCTCAAAAACTTCCCCTTTAGAAAGAGCATGTAGAAGAGAGACATTTTCCTCCTCTGAGATGACTGAATCAATTAGTTGTTCTAGCCTAGGAGGCTCAACCGTTTGATCCCCTTGAAGGAAAGAAGAAAAATATTCCACTACCCGTTGATGGATGCTTTCCGGCATCTCATACATAGCCCCATTTGAATGCATTTCAAGCACTCTTTTTCTCCTCTTTTTAACAAGGCAAGCATGAAAAAGCATGGAATTACAATCCCCACCCACCTTCGTCGGATCTCTTCCATTTGTGCCAATCGGATCTCTTCCCGTCGTCGCCAGCTTGCCAAATCCGAGACTGCCATATGTAACTCCTTCTCCAAATTTTCCTCCCAATTAACTTGAAGATGTTGCTCAATCTCCTCAACCTATTTTTCCAGAAAATCAATACGGCTCAAAGTATGACCAAAGACCTACTTATTCCACACCCTTAACACCACCTTAGTATGCTTTAATTTTCTAGTCAGAATCTGAAAGGTCGAACCCTCCACCCGAGATACCCAACCAGTCCGAACACAATCCAAAAAACTATGGTGATCCACCCATATTTGTTGGAAGCGGAATGGGGCCGAGCCATAGAAGAAAGGATTCTTTTTAAGCTCAATAAACATAGGAGCATGATCTAAAGTAGAACGAGACAAATAAGAGCAATTAGCATTAGGAAACAAAGCAAGGGAGGAACTATCCATGAGAGCACGATCAAGATGTGCACAAGAACGGGCAAGGCCCGATTGCCTATTACACCATGTAAACATACTTCCTTTCCATCAAACCTCCTTGATGAATCCAATTATTAAAATCCTCCATAGCCATACTAGGTCGAGGCCTACCATGCCTCCTTTCAGAATCATTACGGATAATATTAAAATCACCAGCAAACACACAAGGGTATGATCCCAAATTTTGAAAATTGAGATCATCCCAAAGTTGTCACCTCTCTACCATAGTACATTTAGTATAAACCACAGTGAACAAAAACATCTCAGCTCCTTCACCTACTAGCATGGAAATAAATTGCATTCCCATCCGAACCACCTGCACCACATAAGTACTATTCCAAAAATTCTAAATTTTACCCCCGTCATCCTCATTAGAAATGACTATCGAAATTCAAATATCGTGCCAATTTACGAGCTTCCTCTAAATTATGAAAAGGTTCTAAGAGCGTAACAACTTTCAGTTTCAACTTACCAATCAATTTCTTAACTCTACTCCTAGAGGTCCCAACCCCTCTAATATTCCATACAAAAATGGAATCAATCATTAGACAAGGTTTGAATATCGAGCATGAACCCAAGACGAGCTGCGCATTTTGATAAGCATCTTTTTCTTATATTTCCTCTTACCTTCATTGGCCTCAGACTCGGTAAGGTACTCTTTGTCCTGAGGGAACACCTCTGCTTGAATGTCTACTTCAAAAAGCATTATCTATCTCCAGCCTTTTCTCTACATGAACGTCCATAGGCTCCTCATCCCCAGATAATTCATTCTGCACAACGGTCCTATCCCGCACCACAAACGGCTCCAGCCCCTCACTGGGCAACATCATAGGACTTTCCCCCATTGTAGCACCCATAGCATTCTCATCAGAAACTGGTAAAGGTATTTCTAATGCATTTTCCAAGCCAACTTCTGTTTCTGTAGAAACCATGTTATCATCTTGGGTTGCATTTTCATCCACTGATGCCGAGAAACCTTGCAGTAACAACACAACCAAATTAAAATCTTTGTCAGAGAGAACCATTGCATCACCCATTGGGTCAAAAGGAGTAACCGCAGCAGACGAATTCAGAACCTCTTCTACCACGATACTCTCTATTTCCAAACCAGGCACCAATACTTCCTCTACTACGGGATCAAATTTTTCCGAAAGAACAAAAACCTGTTGCATCGGTTCTTCCCCAGATTTTGGAATAGCCTTGACTATCTCTGGATTTTCTTTCTTCCCATGACGAACCTACCCAGTCTTCTCAGGTTTTCCAACTCTGCATGTCCATGTGTTATGTCCCTGCATTTTGCACGTAGCGCAATATGCAGGAAGAGTCTCATAAACAATCTCTTGTTTACGACTAGCAGGTAAACCCGGCGCCCCTATCCAGAAGTTATTCAACGGTGCTTTCATTGCATCCACTTCCACACACAAACGTGCTCCATCTGTTCTCGTAGCGCATCGAGTTGGATTATCCCGACTTATGAAGGTCCCGATAGGCGCCATAAGGATTTTCAAAAAGGCTTCACGGTAATAGTTAGGAGGGAGACCCGGTAGAGAAATCCACACCGGCACCCTCGACGGTTCTGCATCTTCATTAAACTCTGGAGACGAGCGAAAGGCACGATAGAAACTGCAATTAATCTCACAAACATCCCTGGATAGAGCTTTTGAAAAATCTGCTTCATTAGCCATGCGCATGAAAACGTTCCGAGGACGTCGCATAGAGGAAACCACTTGTAAAGCTGAAAGTCCCCAACGGCTATGAATGAATGCTTGGACGGTGTCCAGAGAAGGTCATTGTTTGAAAAACTTGAGGACCACAGAGTATCTAAATGGTTCTAGATCATCCGATTTCCTCTTTCGAAAACTGGAAATATATCTCACCATCTACCATCTTCGGGGGACAGGGCAGCAACACCATCTTAGGGATGGGCTGCGGAACAGCAACAACCAGGTCGGCAAAAGAAAGCCGATTTGTGCCACCACCATCAACGACTGCCATGTAGCCTTAAGAGGAGGCCAAAGTCAAATGGCATAATGCAGAAACCCTATTCACCCATAGAGAGAAAAAAGGGTAAAAGCATAAATGATCCCAAAGTAGACCATTCAAAACCTCGCAAGCTTGTATGTTATTATTAATTAAACTATTCAAATAGATTCAATTATAGAAGACAACAAAGAAATGTGCAGGTATACCATATTAAACAGATGTTATCAATTAGAAATACTTCCAACAGCTAATAGGTGTCTAGTCCAGTGGGAACGCATAGAAAACAAAAGTGAGCTGCTAGATGGAATGGAATCTGCAATGGGCCAAAGTGATTTTGATAACTGTAAGGTCTCGTTTGTTTTCAGAGATGAGATGAGATGAGTTGAGATTAAAGTTGAAAAGTTGAATAAAATATTGTTAGTATATATTTTTTAATATTATATTTATTTTGAAATTTGAAAAAATTGAATTGTTTATTTTATTTTGTATGGGGATTTGAGAAAGTTGTAATGATGTGATGGGAGGTTTTCAAAGTTTTCAAAATTTTGGATTTTAGTCTTGAACTGATGTGCAGGTATACCATATTAAACTGATGTTATCAATTAGAAATACTTCCAATAGCTAACAGGTGTCAAGTCTAATGGGAACACATAGCAAACAAAAGTAAGCTACTGGATGGAATTTGCAATTGGCCAAAGTAAGTGATTTGCATAACTATAAACGATTAACGGTCATGTATTAATGAATACAATTCAATCCAATTTGATCATGTAAATCCGATATCTTTATCATAAAATAAAAAATAGTTAAAGGTTAACGATCAATGACCATGTCTTGTAATTATAAAGATGACAAAAATGTGTGGTGTACCATTCAATATCAATCTTATCAGTTAGAAGACTAAATTCCAATAACAGTAAAATATTAATGGTCTTATATCAATAAATACAAACGAACATAATAGATGTGAACTTAATTCTATTAGTAGTAAATAGTATATAGCTAATTGACTTTCATCACCTCTTGTATTTTGTATAGATGATCTTCTGTCAATAATGATAAAGGGCTCGTTAAACTCAAGTATTAACGGTTAAATCTTGCAGTGGACATTTGTATTAATTTATTTCATCAGACAACTGTTTGAAGTTCTACGATATTCGTCAGAAAATTACTATAGCAATATGTAAAACAAATATATTTTCAACTTGAAAAACAATATTTCATTACAAACAAATCATATGACAAGTTAGGCAAAGGGGAAAAAGCATTACCTTATCTCTCCAGATGTATGTCCTGGCATTTTGTAAGCACTCCATCAGCTTTGAAATTGGTGCATTCCACATTTGAATCAAATCTAGCTTTGGCGCTCGAACAAGCGTACAAATTAATGGCAGTTTTTCGTAGTACTATCAAAATTTAGATCTATGAAATTTGTAAAGTGAAAAATCCCTGATTAAAAAGTAATACACAAAAATTTGATGTCTTATCAACTTTACACAATCATCCCCGATATGTTTGCTAACAAAGACAATTTATAATTGTAGTGTTTTAGGGCAATTCATGCAAGCAAGCAATTACTTTATTTTTAAAATATAATAATAATCTTAGAAACTATGAAATTTGAATATTTACATATTGGTCAATGATATCATGGATGAACATGTATTAGATTATTTATCTGTTTTCATGTAAACTCAAAACTACCACTTTCCTTGTTCAAGCAGTATTGCAACAAGGCTACCCCTAAGCTAATGTTGCCTGTTTTGTAGCATTTGAGGTAGATTTTGAAAGATGATACCAAAAACATTTTCAAAACCATAAAACTCTTCTTGAAGAGATAAAGAGGGGAACAAGCCTACTAAAAATTAGATCAAGCCATAAAAAACCATTTCTCTGCTTAAAACTCCACATTTATATGCAATTTTTTTTTATAAAACTTTCAAAAGTAGGGAAAACCTAGCTAGCTAAATTACCCCACGATCCATTCTTTCAAATCACGTGAGGGAACGATGTAACAACCATTCTGACATCCTGATGGCAATGGCACAAGGATCTATGTCTCTGCTTCTGTGTTATTTTCATGGGCGCTAATCTCATAAATGAGCACCATTGCAACCCTAGAGATAGAGCTTGTGAGAGAGAAATGGGAGTAGCCCTCATACATGTACATTTCCGTCTGTTTATGTTAATCTTCATACATGGAGAAACGTATTTGGAAGCATAGACGAGGTGGTGAGGTAATTTAAGGTTCTAGGTTGTCTCCTTGGATAAGCTGATACATATCATAATTGACCTCACAATTAGCACCTAAACATGAACTTGTAACACTCAGAAAACAATTCTATATGTGAATATTGCCACATTCATTATACGAATAGGGGTGATACTTGAGTTTTATTTTGCATGTAATGGACTGCCCAAAAATCCATATACACAGTAACAAATGTGAATTGTGAATTTATTCTATGTGTCTATCTATTTCAAATCAGTAGTCTTAAAGTCGCAAATAATTTGAGAAATTTTTTTTTCGAATATTACTATCATTGATTTAGGCACACGAAACTTAGCATAATTGTGCTAAAAGCAGAATTTGGGCTTTGTGTCGGATAGTTGGAAAATAATTCAGAAAGAGTCCTTTCTTCCAGAATTTTCTTCTTACTTTCATAACATGGTATCAAAGAGATTACTTCGTAAATCAACCATGGCTTCTTCCACTTCTAGATCTTCCATAGTAGAAGATTCTGCTAGTCCATTTTTCTTACATAATGGAAACTCACCTGGATCGATGTTAGTCACTCCAATGCTCATAGACAAAAACTACCATATTCGGATGAGCAGTCCTACTTGTAATACATATGATGCTTCTTTTCCATTCTATCTAGCCCATTGTGATATATGGGCTCAAGTCCTACATTTCTGGTTGGGATACGCTCTGCTACCATTTGTATCGCCCTAATGGAAGGCCTAAACCACATAGCCTATACTCCAAAAGGACTAGTCAATGATACAATTGGAGTCTCATTGCAACTTTAGAAAGAGTAAGAACTTTTCCTTCCCAAGCAATGTGGAATCTCATACGCCATTTACCATCACTTATCATATGGGATATCACAACAGGCTTTAATAATAATCTATCGAAACTAACTAACATATGCTAATCCTAATTTATGATCAAGTTACTTACCTCATTGCTCTACTTCCTAAATTTCACTCTGTAGCTCGTTACCTATACGAATTATGAATTGTCACTAATGTTTTTAGAAAACGTGTTGTAATATTCTACTGAATTAATTACCTATCATGAAGAATAATTTAATAAGTATTATGTTTCATACAAAGTCATTAAATACTAATATCATATAATAAGTTAAATGCTAATAACATATTCAAACTTTAGATTATAATTTAGTAGAATAATTAGGCTTTATACAAGCTGTTAAAATAGGTCGCAAAAAGCTTAATTCATAAACGAGTAAAATTTTTTTTAGCATTAACATAATTATTCTATTTTACAAGAAATCTAACAAATAATAATATCATTTAAATTCTTAACACATTTTTTTTATTTTTCAATTCACAACTTAGTAACATAATTATAACAAAAGCTATTAAAATAAATATCAAAATTTTGTTTAATAAAATAGACTTAATCAGACTTAAACATTCGAAATAAATTTAACACTTACTATTTACTACTGAAATACAAACTGTAAAAATTTAATTGTAAATAAAATAATTTATATCCTTAATTATTTTCTACAGGAAAAAAATAAAGTTTTTGAAAAAAAAAATTTAAATAACTAATTTAAGCCCATTAAAACTCAAATTGAAATTGGAATAAGCCCATCTATTACAAAAGCCCATGTGAGTTTAGCCCATCTAAAAAGGTTAGGGTCATTTTGGTCATAACACTTAAAAAGAGTTCAAAGCATTTACAAGATGGCTACGGCAAGGGGCTTTTAATATCATCTTTGTAATTATACTAACATATGTTTGTACTTATTTTCAAAGCTAAAGACCTAAAAGCAATTTAAAGTAACATAGATTTATGCTAGAACCGCCAAAGCTTATCCAAGGAAAAACAGAGGACACCAAGCGGAAAAAGGCTGGGCACAACGGAGACGATGGCTAAGGCGACGTCAGCTTGCTCTTGACAATCCGTGGTGGAGGGAGTGCGACATGGGGGCTATCGTTCATGGGACTGATCACTTTGGGTGGTCTTTGTTGCCCTTTGGGCTTGCTGAGCATGGAGAAGATAGGGTGGCTAACGCTGGATTCATGGTGAATGAAGCTTTAATGTGGGGCTGTCGTGCGTGTGCAGTGCTTTTTTCCCATTGGGTGTGGCAGTTTGGGTTGGCCCCCATCAACGGGTTGGATGTCGGCTTGCATGGGGTATGTGCTACTCGGAGAAAAGGCGAAGGGTCTATTGTGGTTTGTGAGGGGCTTCATATGGTGGTTTCCATGGTTTCGGCTTATTTTCTTGTGTTTGACAATAACTTCACTGTGGTTTACGATGAGGCAAGGGCTGCGATGTGGGGGAGGCTTGCTGTTTTGTTTGCCAATGGCTGAGGAAGGAATGTCATGAGGGAATGGAAAAGAGAGAATATAAATAATTGAGAATTATGGCATGTAAGTCGGTTACAAAATTTTTGAAATCTTTCGGACTAAGAAGTCAATTAAGGGCGGGGTCTGCAGCTGATGAAGGTAGAGATGGTGATCAATGTACATGTATGGTTTTATACATGGCTTTGGGATGCTGAGTAAATGGGCTTGGCCCTTTTCATGGGTCTTTGGATCTTGTGTTGGTGCATGTTTTGGGATTTTTCTTAATTAAAAAAGAAACAATTAGCTTATTTAAGGATCCAGCAAAATTTTAGGGTTTGTCTAAATATTATAGGCTAAGTCACCTGATAAGGCTAACGAGCTGATCTTAAAGTTTAAGTTTGAGCCCAACTTGTTCAATAATACTTTTGGGCTTATAAATAATCTCTTCGACCCAATACCAATTAATAGAACACAATTGTCCATAATTACTAATTGGGCTTTAACCTAATTATCGAGCCCAATAGAAAACCCATAACTTACCATATTAATTTATGGGCCCCTAGTCTATTCAAAACTATCTAATAAATTGTAATTGAGTTTTCCAATATGGTCTATCAACTATAATTTAGGCCCAATAAAATTATCTTTATAATTTTTGGGCTAGGTCATTACAACTTTCAAATCTCAATCGAACATTCCTTTACAATTTAGGGACGACTGCATACTGATTGCATGTTACCTTATTAATCGAATTCTTTAACCACTTATCAATAACGAGTCTCTCCATAAATAAATGGTTGCATTTAAATCATAATAACAAGGTCATTTAATTAACTTATCATATTCAAATTGACTTATAAATTATTCAAAATCATATGAATGATATGAGAAAAGTATTAGATAAAGAGAGAATACTTGGCACATAATTTACAAGAGTTGCTAATGGCAGCCACATTGATGGAGAAGCTCAACCAAAACTCAAGATAAAACTAATTGGCACCATGAAAGTCCAAAACCAACCAGCCTCTTGGCTTACCCAACTCCATATTGTTACAACCATCCATATCTTTTTACAAACTAAAAGAGTCCAACCTAATACTAGGAATTGCTCGGAGTGCACCTCGCTGTCAACTCTAAGGAGATCATTGCAGAAGATATAATAATTTCACCGAAAGTCAAACACTTCGAAAAATTGACAATATGACTTGAATAATTGCTGCATACGATTCGATGTATTTGTAGATACTCTCATATATTTGCCCATCGGGTAGAATGAAGCATCCAAAAGAAAACCTAGCATTTTTTTGCCTCGCAGTCAGAGCAAACATTGTCCACGTTATAAGACAACTCACCATAGTAAATCCTAGCACCACCCACTCCAGAGGCTTGTTATTGTTCGACATAATTTGCACATCCTCTAATACAAATGCCAAAATCATAACAAAGCAATATATGGCTTCCATCTGGACATTCAATGATCAACTTATTAACTTGTAATTAAATATTGAGTAATGTTATTGTTTTCCGTCATACTTGCTATTGTGATATATTTTAAGTGATTTCATGTATAAACTAATTACATAGGCAACCACTAACAATGCACCATTTAACCGATGTGACAAAATCATAAAGTTTCAGATTAGAACAATATTTTCCTAAACCTTTTTTATACAAAATCAATCTTACCACAGGGTATAAGACCTCCAACGAGGACTCTATAGAGTATCTTGCCCAGCTTCTAGATCAACATCCAGATTAATATCTGGGCTACGAATGAAAACATAATTTGGAGTATCTCTTTCTTCAACCGAGTTTACCAAAGTCTCCTCTTGTCAATTTAAGATCGCCAACAAAGAAACAATCCAACTCAATTTTTTTATGAAAACCAGTTCAAAATAGTCTATAAAAATATTACAACCTAGGCAATGCAAGCCAACAAATACCAAGGACTGTATATATACTATAAATACATAGAAATAAGCTGCAGGAAACCATCTCGATGGAGTCGAGCTCTAGGACAGAGTCAAGCTCTTCGAAACCATCTCAACGGACTCGAGGGGTTGGAGTCGAGCTCTTCAACACCAACTCAACGGAGTACTCTCTAGCCAGGAGCTGGAACTACACTACAGATAAAATTTAACATAAAATTAATCACAAATGAAGAGTCCTCTAAGTTTTTGAAAGAGACTTGATAATTGGTTGAATCTCCGACCTAATCAACCTCCTCTGTTTTAATCTTCTGGTTTTGAGAGTGGTTTACACTATCTCCAGTTTCTTTAACCGCAATATGTTTCATGATCGGATTTTCCTTTGTTTCTATTGGAGGCTGAAATGTCTGCTCATTTTCCATTTCTGAAAAGAAAAAGGGAAAAGAACATGGGTGAGAAATTTAAGATATATGTATTGATGTCAGATACTTTCTCCGTTTTGAATAATATTTGCGAGCTGTGCTACATATCAGCCACTGTTCACGGCTAATCCGTAGCCCACCTTACATGTTGCTTTTTTCCATTCAAATTTGCCCCCGGGAAATTCCTCCTCCGCCTGCATCACCTTCCTCTGCCTAGCGCCACCCAATGACACTGTTTCTCGGTCCAACGACACCGAGCGACGCTCCTCCGTCTGGCCAGCGCTGCCACTCTGTTTCCTAGAGCAAGGTTCTCTGGTATGAAACTCACTTTCTCTCCATTTCTTTCCGCTTCTTCCCTCTAAATCGCCATTTCCGCTCTGTTTGAGAGAATAAAATTTTTTTCTTCGTTTCTTGGAGCGATTCTATCCCTTTCTCCCACTTTCTCTTCCTTTCTATCCATTTTCTCTCTTTCCCCAAGCGTTGTCTCTCCATTAATGTGGGTTTTGGGATGAGTTGTTCTTTTTTTCCTCTTTCATCGTATGGAAAGGGGTTGGACTAGAAATGTTTGGATTTGGGCTCAAAACATGGCATTTGTTGCACTTGGTTTGGTCTTGAAATGGTTTTGGGAAATATGATTTTGTATGAGTTGTAGGTTTTCTTCAACTCAGAATATTTACTTGGGCGGGTGATTGAATTTTTCCATTAGGGAAGCTGAGAAGGTTGGTTCAATTCAATTATCCATAAATATGGATTTTCTTTTGTTTATTACTTTTTCCTGGTTATAATGATGGAATTGTTTTCTTGATTTTTACTCTGTTTATGTACAAACGGATATATATATATATATATATATATATTTCTATATATGATATACATATATACACGGTTTAAATAAAAATAAGCAAGAACCTTGAGTTTGTCGCCCTTGGTTTTTTCTTTACATTTGTTTGCAAACCATTACTCTGCTTTTCACAGAGGAGGAAAGCCACAAGTATACTAAGACACTTGGTGTTTTATGAGGAAGATATGAATTTGTGGAAATTTGACAAGCTTTGGAGCTTCCTAAATTAGTTTTAGATTAATAGGTTGATGTGGTATGGTTTCTTCAATTGTAGACTGGTATTATTTCTCCAAGTAAGCTGAGGATGAAGCTCATTGGGCCTCACAATCATAAAAAAAAAAAAGGCATAGATCAAATGGTAACTCTGTGAGAACTTCTCCTTCCAAGCTTGAGGATTCCAAATTTGTGAAGAACAGCTTGTTAGCCTCCGATAGTGGAGACTTTGATGAAGGTTCGCAACTGTTCTCTAGAGCACTAATACCAGTTTCTCTTTAACTTGATTTAATTTTCTTTAATTATTATTTATAGATAGATTTTTTTGCAATGAACAAACACCTATATCTTTACTTTTATATTAATTTTGATATATGCCCTCCAGTTACATCTTCCAGCAGAATCCAGCTTAGAAGTTCCTTCATTGAAGTTGTCAGGTGAGGCATTCTTAAACTAGACTCCTTGCCAGTAGAAAGAGTCATTGCAAAAGGAAAATGGTGACATGGGTTGCGTTAAAATGCAACAGTTTTCAAAATGTGAAAGTGATCATTTAAGCACAATTCATCCTATGAAAACCATAGAAGATGAAAATCTTTATTACGATAGCAATGCTAGCTTGTCTAGTTTTGAGTTTCACAAGGGGGAGAGATCAGCACATAATCCCTTTACAAGATCGTTGTTCAGACCCATGCCATCAAAGTGGAATGATGACGAGAAATGGATAATGAATAGGCAAAATGTACAAGCTCATTATTCCAAAAAAAATTGCTCACAAAACCAAACAAATCGGTTGCTAGTGACAAATACTGTAAGGGTTGCTCCAGAGTCTGCTAATTATGGTTTCTTTTACATTGCTAATTATTTTTGCTAATTATGCTCGACTGTAATGCTTGGCTATAATTGTGGACAGATCTTGGTTGTAGTTGTGTACAAATATTGTCAAGCGTAATGCTGTGGACAGATTGGTTGTTGTAATTCTAGAAATATTTTGGTGGTTAGTGTATTTTTGGCAGAGTTTCGTTCTAATTTTGGACAAATTACCCTATGATTTTGGACAGATTACCATATAATCTTGGACATATATTGTTATCATTACAATCACAATCAACAGAGTGCAATGTAAACAATTAAATTCTAAACATGTTTTTGTAAGTAACATTCAAAGTTACATTCGAAAATGTCTTACAAATATTACAACATTTCAAAAAAAAATTGACTAGATGAACATTACAAATGTCCTAATATCCATATCGTAGCACTGACCGACATACATTATTGTTTTTCGAATATAAAATAATTACAGCACAAATCACAACAAAATAATATCCAATCCAGCTTCGTCTTGAGTTGATTTAACTTTCATATTGCTTGATTCTCGTGCAACTGTCCAATCATGGAAGGATATACAGCCTGAATATCTTGAGTCCTAAGAAATCTGTAGTTTTTCAGCTGCTGCTCTCATAACTCTGTAAAAGGAAGCAAAAAATTAATTAATTTTTCTTGTTGAAGCTACTCAAGTCAGTCATGTAAAAAATATGAGTTCAAGCAATGGAAGTTATATTTGTGTCGTCAACATCGACGTAGTTATGTAAAATGTACTATGAGAATATCCTTTTTGATTCAGATCATTAAATTTAACCAATTGCAATTAGTTTTGTTTTAGAATCCAAATTAGTGGAGATGTGGGATGCAGATATTTTTCTTCAAGGGTTCAAAACGATGGACCACTGTCACGAGATCAGCTATGGTGATGAAACCTTCCTTGTGTACTTTATAAACTTGGAAATTAGATTGAGAGCAGGAAACTCTAATTAATTAGAAACACAATATATCCTTCAACTATAGGATACAACAAACTTTTTTTTTTTTTTTTTATAAGTGGGGTACAACAAACTAAATTAAACCTTGGAGTAAACAATCCTCCAATTCTAGGTTCACAGTCATTCTTTTATTCCAAACAAATAAAAAGGATGAGAGTATTGATGTGAAGGGAAGGTGGGAAAAACTCATAAGCAACCATTACATTTTCAGGCAACCAACAATGAGCTCATGAAAAAAGACCACTCAGATTTGAAAAAAAAAATGCAAATGTTAAGCTCTCATGCATATATCGCCTGCTTAACATAAAATTCATGGAACTCACACATGCCACTCAAGACATCTATCATTTAGTAAAATTTGGGGCAGTCAATTTGCAAGTTCATCAACACTAAAGAAAACCCATTTATGATTTATCATAAAGATGCAACCATAATCCTCATATAACTAGTAACCAATAATTCAAGCCCACAAGACAAAAAAAATAAAATAAAAAAATAAAAAATATGGGAAACAAGAAACGAGAAATAATTTTAGAGCATTAAAGAGAATAATTCAAAAGAAGCATAACTTTAATAATTCAAAGATGAAAACCATTAATCCTCAAACTTTCTTGGACAATTTCAAGCACTGAGAGTCTCACCAGGTAGCAATATTAGTTCTCAAGTTTTGGAGCACAAACCACGTCAGTTGGAAGCACTCCATAGTTCTGGAAATAGTACATGAACTTGCTTTTCAAGAACCATTGTAGTGGGAAGAGAGAGAGAGAGAGAGAGACAGAGAGATTGACGTTGTGAACAAATTACTTATGACGGCACATGAAGATGTTAAAGATGCAAATGATTTTGACACTCCATGCCCTAAGCCGCAATACCCATCTCACAAAGGCCAAAATTTGCCCCAAAATTCACCTCTCTTAGTACACAAGTAGAATAATAATACGGAAGGAAAAATGCACGGTGGAGTTACCTACGAAGCTGAGTAGAGAGAGCTCACGAACTCACGAGCAAAGGCTCGACGTTGGGCAAACCGAGGAGCCAACGAGGGGCGGCGCTAGCGCTGGACAGGGGGAGGGGCGTCGCAGGGTGGCGCTTGGCAGAGGGAGGGAGGGAGGGGCGACGAGGGTGGGGGTGGGGGGAGAGTGCAGACGGAACACAGGGGTGGGGATGGGGAGAGGAGGTCTGCTGGGCATTTCAACTTTCAAGAGTGAAATCTGAGAGAGGGAACATGCTTTTTGATAAAGGAGAAATTTGTCATTTTATCAGGCCACGTAGGGTGTGATCCGACTGATTTGAAACAGGGGTTGCTCCCCAGCTTTTTTCCACGTAAAATATGTGCAATGTTTTTATTTATTATTTTCATACATCATACACTGTATATCATTTTTTTTTTATAATATTTTTAATTTTATTCTTCTTAAACTAATTATATTCTTTTTAACCATCATCCATATATCACATATTTAATAAAAGAAAATTAAAAATTAAATATAACATATAATATATAGATGATGAGTGAAATTTTCCATATATATAAAACAGTACAGCTTGTCTCCTGTTACAAATTTTTAACTAGGACCCACTCAACAAATTTGTTTTTCAGCATTGTGGTCCATGCCGCTTGAAACAGCGTGTAACGGGGATTTTGGTCTCTAATCCACCAAATATCAGCCCCAATATGAGTGACGCGTAGATATTCAAGATTAATTTTTATATAGCCGCACTTCAAATTTGAAATTCTCAAAGAGAAATGCTACACAACCTCTCCAATCTCCACACATCATATTTTTTTAAATTTTTAAATTTTTTAATATTTTTAAATTTTTTTTTTTTGAGTTTATTCTTTTTAAATTAATTTAATTTTTCTATTCATTATTTATATATTAAATATTTGATAAAAAAAAATATAGTGTGTGGAAGTTGTGTGAATAGTAGGAGGTTGAGTAGAATTTTTAATTCTCAAATCGATTAAACAGCTTTTCTATTCATCATTTTTATATATTACACATTATTTTTATTTTTATTTTTTTAAAAAAAGTTTTTAATTTTATTCTTCCTAAATTAATTAAATTCTTTTACATATCATTCATATGTCATATATTTGATATAAAAAAATAAAAAAGAAAAAATTAAGTATAATATATAATATATAAGAATGATGAGTATATTTTAATCAATCACTATAGTAAAAATTTAAATTATTTTAAATTGGGCCAATTCAGGATATTTTTTACATTAATTATATAAATTTTAATCAATCTCCTCAGTTCGCCAAGCTAATTTGGATGATCTAAGAATGATTAGCAGAATTTTTTAAACGTAAAACAGCACCGTAGCTTGTCTCCGTCTTAACTGAGACCCACCACCAACTAATTTCTTAACTGGGACCCACCAACAATCCAATTTGTTTTTTACTAGCATTTTGGTCTGTTCCAAAAGAACGCGCAACGGGGACCACGAAAGATTTTGGTCTAATCCACGTAACAAATGAAGAGACTTTCAAATCTATAAAAGAATTATATGGAAGTAATATTATAAATTGAAGTAATTTTATCTATTTTTTAAATCTATTTTATAATAAAAATAATTTTATAATTTGATAAATCACATCAAATTATATCAATTTATAAAAAAAAATTTGTATTATTTTTTTATAACTAAATTATTTTCCAAAATAAAATAGCTGCCTTTGTTTATTTTCACAAAAATTCTTAACTCATCTAATCTTATTTAATTATTATAACTTTCTTAAAAATTCACACAAAATAAAGAAACAATCTAATTTTTTCAAATTCTAAAATAAAAATATTATTAAAAATATATATTTTAATTAATTTTTAATTTTCATTTCGATTCAACTCATCCTATTTGTAAAAACAAACAGGCATAATGAGGATTATCAGGCATATACATATTTATCATTGAAATGTGTAAAAATGGCTTTTCCACCTCATCCGGCCTATACATATATATATATATATATATATATATATATATTAGAAATTATTAACCACAACATAAAATTGTGAAAGTAGGAATTTATATTGCGCATAATGTAATAATGGTACTTGTCGAATCAAAAAATAGAGTTGTATTGTTTCTTTATTTGATCTTCAATTTATATATTTTTCACTTCTAATCAATATTCTATCATTATAGTTTCTAAAAAAAACTATTATTACTTTTTTACTGCTATTTACATAATATCTCAGAATACCTCACTACCTAAACACAACCAGCTCTATTCATAGTATTTTTTGCTTTTGATCATATGCACAATAGAAAAATAAATCCGTAGTCTTATAGCTTGTCGTTCTCCTATTCAATAATCAGTGAAATACACTTAAAAAAATATTTGTTATTTGATCTTTTGGACGTCCCTATCGCATAATATTATGGAATATTCCAAGAAAACTTTGGATACAAAAATTAATACAAATAGCAAAACACATTACAAGTAAAAAAGACAATTTTAGTCATTCTCTAGCTCTGCTTTTATTTCCATAACAGCATGATTTGCCTACATACAAACACACTACACTGGCCAGTGTAAAGCACTGATCTAGTCAAGAAATGTGAAGAGAAGTTAAACAAAATTGCACTACAAAACTTATACTTGGATTTACTTCTTACGCTGACAGTAAATTGTGAATTAAGATCCCGTTTGAATATAAAAACGGTTTTATCTCATCTAATCTTTTACATCATTATAATTTTTCTAAATTTCTACACAAAATATAATAAATAATTTATCTTTTTTAAATCTTAAAATAATAGTAATATTAATATTTTAACAATATTTTATTCAATTTTTAAATTTTATCTAAAACTATATTATTTTATCTCACTATCCAAATGGTCCTGATTTACTATATTCAGTTTCAAAATCGATAATTGTCAAGTTTAAACGATTTGAGCAGCCGAGAAAAGTAAAATTACTGTCCAAAATGGGTTTTCATATAAAGCATAAAATTTGTCCAACTACTCTTAAGTCTTAACACAATATTTTATAATGAAACTTCCCGACGTTAACATACTATTACAGTTTCCTTCGCAAACAATGAAAATGGAAAATGATATTTAGACCGAGAAGCTTATTGAGAAAATTGAGTGACTTTTTTTTTAACTTAATGGTTAAGGAGGTGACTATTAATGAATTAATTTTTTTTTTAAATTTTTTTAAATATTTAAAGATGTTTAAAAAATAATTAAAAGAAAAAAAATTAAAAATTAAGAATTAAAAAATACTTTTGCACTTGTGGTGCAATACGGGGGTACCATTCTCCACTACAACAAATTATGTTTTTTGGAACGAAAAATTTCATCCCAAAATATTTTTTAGAATGAAAAAAGAAGTGTCGCAAGCTCGTCCCTATAAAACTGTCCCAAAATATATTTTGGGCCGAAAATCACAAATTCGTCCCAAAAAATATCTTTTGGGACGAAATTAAGCTGGACCGTTCGAAATCGTTCGAA
This sequence comes from Cyclocarya paliurus, assembly GCA_029856935.1. Lineage (NCBI taxonomy): Eukaryota > Viridiplantae > Streptophyta > Magnoliopsida > Fagales > Juglandaceae > Cyclocarya > Cyclocarya paliurus. The sequence continues at coordinate 22,315,271 of CM056952.1, forward strand.
CGGATCTTCTTTTCTGGGATGAATTAAATTCGTCTTGGAAAACCGTTCGAACGTTAAAAATATCATTCGAACATATGGGACTATTCGAATGGGTCAGAGTAAATAACGTTCAAACGGGTAATTCATAAAAAAACGTTCGAACGGAGAAATTGATGATAGAACGCAAATAGTGAATTTCCTGTTCGAACGGCGCGTAACTTTTTCAATTTGAACGATAATGTATGCTGTTCAAACGGTTATGTCCAATTTGTATACGTTCGAACGGATGATGAGTGTTCGAACGGTTATTATTTTCGGACAATCAATACTAATTTAAAACCAAATAGATATTTATATTTTAAAAGTACATTACAAATTGTTCAATAAAATACTAATTATACTAATAAAATTCTCAATACATGATATATAATTGTTCAATATGCAAAACCACTTCTAATGAAAATTAATTGCTTTGAGGCCTGAATTGTTGCATAAGTGTCTGCATTTGAAGCTTCATCTCTCTTTATTGATCTTCTTGTTGTTTCATGCGCATCTCCATCTTTGCTTGTTTTGTCAATTGAGCATCTAACTCGTGCTGTTTTGTAAGCAATTATTGAATCGTAGAATTTTCATTTTCTAATGCAATAGCAGTAATGCTTGAAGTTGATGAAAAGTTTGAAGGGTTTATACAGCGACCCAAACCCCTCAAATATTCTGAACGTTGCCCTAGAATTTGTGTAAAAATTTCAACATCACTTGTTGGTGAATTATGATCTGAAACAGTTTCAGCACGTAGGGCAACCATTTTATCCTACACACAACATATACACTTAATATTGACACAATAATTTAAATATTTTGATTAAAAGAAATTATAATACTTACATAATTTTCACGAGCATCAAGATGAGTCAACTCTCCATTACTATTAGTATGTGATGCAGCATATAATTTTGTTAAATCATAATTATTGTATGACACTTCCTACAAGAGACATTGTTAAGATATAAAGTTAATATTAAAAACAAACTATATAGAATAAATAAATAAAAAAAGTACATTACCAATTTCTTAGAGAGGCAATGGAAAGATCTTGAGCCTGCGTGATGATGAATCTTCAACTTTGATCTATTCGTTTTGTTTAATGAATTTCGCTCCTGCATAGAAATTGTAAAAGTTAGTAAGTAAAAATTATAAATATTACACATAAATAATTAATTTACTTTACCTTATATGATAAATCATCAAACATGTCACAAAATTTTTTCCATTCTTCAGGTCGGACATCCTGAAAAGGATGCTCACATGCTTCTTCCTCGTTCTCGTACTTCTTGTAATGCCCATGACACCTCGCCTTATACTTGCGGAATGCATTACACATCAACTCTTCAACAGTCCTACGCTCCTCTCTCTGACCATAATTTAGTTCAAAGTCATCCTTAAAAGAGTATATATACAAAGACATTATCATTTAGAATATTAAATAATATCAATATAAATTTATTATTTAAATATTACGTACCAAATAACGCTTTTTTATAAACTCTTTCGCATCTTGGGGGACTTTATGCCATGAACTCGTAGCCAAAGGTGCATAAGTCCGTGTAAGAGCACCCACATGCGATGCAAGCCAAGCTGCTTGTTGTCCCTCACCTCCGGTATGTTCATCAAGAATGTTAACCTTAATCTTACATACTTTACGATATTTCTCCAACGTCACATCTCTAGTAGTGCATCGTCCATGATGAGATTGTACTGTTATCTCTATAAAATAATATTAGTTATTTATCCCGTATCAATTAGCATATATCTTAATTGAAAAAATGAGTAGTATCTATTTACCTTGTTCCATATAATTAGTCTCTAATGGCAAGTCAGATGGAGAGCTAGAAACAAATGGAGATGGGATGTGAACTTCCTTCCTCTTTGGTGGCATAATTGCGAGATATTGTATAATGTGAACACAAACTGGTCAATCATCTGTATCAGTTTCATCTATAGATTCAGTCTCATCATCTGTAGATACTTCAGATGACTCAACACTTTGATCAACTGTCGTCTCAACTATATCAGCCTCAATATCTTCCCTATGTAATGAGATCATCTCATTCTGGCTCAAATCCACAAATAAGTTAAAGGCAGGTTGACTCTCTTGGTATGCTTTTTTAGTAGAGGGATCATCTTCTTCTTCATCTTGTCCCTTCGCCTCAAGGATAACGTCATAAATATTTCTAGGAGAAAATTTTTGTACTACTTGCCATTGATTTCCTAACTGTGGATCGTCTGGATAGAATACTTGAGATGTTTGGGAAACCAAAATGAAATGATCATCTTCATATCATTTTTTTGATGTATTAATACTCAGAAAATATTCATCCTGACATTTTTCTCTTTGAGGATTGCTTAAATCCCACCAATCACACTTAAACATATAAACCACAAGCTCCCCCACATATCTCAATCCGATTATGTCTACGATAACTCCATAGAAATCAATATTGTCTCCATCATGACTTCCTTTGACAAGGACACCACTATTTTGTATTTTTCTATAAAATTCTCAATCAATTGTGTGATACCTACTTCCTCGAGAAATACATGCAGAATATCGAGCAGCACGTCTCGAGGGGCCACGCGCCAGTGCATATAGTTCGTCTGATATATTGTTTGGATTACTCGCATGCATTTGTACAACCTATATTTTAAATAAAGTATAAACATTCAACCGTTAACAATCCCCTCTATTTTAAATATGTTCATGCAAAATTACATCTGTATTAACTTTATTACCCATTGTTTGAACCATTTCGGGAACTCCTGTGCATTTCTCAGGTCTATAGCATTTACTCCCAATTTTTGAGCATGTTAATATGATCACTAAAATTAAAAACTACCAACAATAAGTATGTTTATATAATTGTTTAATAAGTAAATTCAATGATTAATTAACAATTAATTTAAACTTACTTCAAGTGGCTCTCTATCTCTAGGCAATTATTTAGCACGTACCATTGAGCTTTCTCGAATTCTCGTTCACACAAATCATAACCACCCTGAGCACCAAGTGAATGTACTTGTTGGAAAAATATAGAAAATCCGTTCCGTTGTCTTGATTGGTCAACATCAAAATGTCTTCTTCTAGGGCGGGACATAAGTGACACAGTCAGGCAGAGACTAGTATCAGTCCTGCTAGGGAGAGGACTGTTTCACTAGAGTGACAGGTGAAACTTTCTGACTTCCAGAGTCTTGTCTAGGAGGGTTATTCCCTGCCATCAGTCTTCAGCGATCGTGGTTGGGGACCTATCTTAGATAGTCCAGAGGAATCATTAGAGACTGTCGCCTATATTGACATTGTTTCTGAGTTCTATAGAGAGCTCGGTGGTGCCAGCCTAGATGATGGAGGGGCATATAGCATCTCTGTCCAAGGAGTTCCGATTGTATTTTCACGGGACCGACTATCTGAGCATCTTGGTATTCCTAGGCTGCCAGATGCATATCTGAACATGGTGCCTAGAGAGTTTGATCCTTCAGTTGAGGTAGAGACAGCTGAGGAGGAGGCACCAGTTTATTATACAGATGAGGTCGATATCATTGCTGATCATGCGATGAGGGATTTGGTTGTTGGTCCAGATGCTCCCCTGTATGACGGGGCGAAGAGCATCAAGTAGGCAGATCTATCTTCGTTCTTCAAGATCCTGAATTTGATAATCGCCAACAACATCAACCCTCGGCAGCACAAAACAGAGGTTGGCCTTGATCGGACGAAATTTATGATACGGGTCGCTCGTGGCATTCCTATTGACCTGGTGGGATATATATTCGATAGGATTCAATCAGAGTCTCGGTACATTTCCACAGATATACTGCCATTTGGGATCTTGATCACCTGATATCTATTATTTGCCGGTGTTGTGCCTAATGTTGCCGAGCATAAACAGCAGCCAATGGAACCGATCAACAGCACTACCCTCTCACATAGCACAGGAAACTCGAGACTGCATCTTCGTGGATAGCATTCAGACCCAGTCGATCCTCAGAGAGATGCACAACCAGGAGATCATGGAGCACAGGCCGAGGCATCAGTACATAGCGCTACACGTGAGGACATGGCTGAGATCGTGCGTGCAGCGATCAGCGGACAGACATCAGCGCTGATCGATGCTATGCGTATTGAGGTTCGTTTTGCTATGTCTGATTTTTGTACTGAGATTATTGGTAGCATCTCTGAGTTACGTACAAAGGTTGATGCCATGTCTGCGACTCAGGTCACCATTAGTACTCGACTGACACAGATAGAGGAACGTTTAGCTGCAGTCGAGGAACTGTGCAAAGAGTTGGGGTCTTAGTATTTTTTATCTTTTATTTATTTTTTCTTTTATTTTTAGAATGGACAATATTTAGTATTTTGAAAATTCAATATTTATTTATGAAATAGTCTTATTTTATATTTCCTGAACTAATTATTGATTTATATTATTCCTATTATTTAATCAATAAATTTATTATAATTACTAATTAATATAAATATAATTATTTTTTTAAAAAAAAAAACGTATGCTCACCATTTGAACGGTCAAAAGTTACGTTCGAATGGTATATCAATTTCCCGGTATAATAATTTAACTTATCACACCAAAATTTACGTTCGAACGATAAAATTATACGTTCGAATGATGAATCGTCACGATTCGAACGGCTCCATTTTTAGGGACGCCATATTTCGTCTCTAAATATAACGTTTGAACGATTTATAATGCGTTCGAACGGAAAACGTCTTTTTGGGACGAAAAATAAAATTCGTCCCTAAATCTCACTTTTTGGGACGATTTTCATTTTATCCCAAAATAAAATCGTCTCAAAATGTCTTTTTTGTTGTAGTGCTCGACCCCTAACATTGTCCCAATGAAATATAATGCAATGATGCATATTTGCAGCTTAGGAGTCTGCAACTTCTAAGAAATTAGAGAAAAAATTGGAAAAAAAAAATTCAATACTAATATATAAGATACAAATATAAGTGGTCTTTTTCTTTTTAAAACTTCAAATCCAGTTATAATGCTGTAGTATCAGAAATAAAATCACCTTCTAAAATTAATGCACAAGGAAAAAGAATGGAAAAACGAAACAAGATTACATTTTTATGCGAAACCGAAGGTTGTAACTTGTACGAATGTGCTAATTAAGGATATGATGCCAGAAATAGACTTTTTTATTTTTATTATTTTTTTATTTTATTTTATATCACCCTTCAATTTAATTGGAATTAGCAAAAACAATGTCTTCTTGAACGTAGGCATCAAAACAAGCAAGCAAAGACAGCTTTAAGAGATAACCTCTAAATACTCAAATGCAAAGAGATATGTACCTTTTAGATGAAAGTTTAGAGAGTGAGATGAGAATTTTTTATTTTAGATGAAAGTTTAAAATATTATATTTTAACATTATTATTGTTTTGGGATTTGAAAATTTTATTTTGAAATTTAAAAAAGTTGAATTGTTTATTATATTTTGCAGGAAAATTTGAAAAAGTTGTAATGATGAGATGAGATGAAATGAGAATTTTGTGTTTGATCTTAGTTACCAAACCTAACATCAAACCTCTATATATCTCAAGTTGTTACCAAAAACTCTTAAAAAGAATCAACACGGATTAGAAATCTCTAATGAGTATTCAGGAAGCTCCTACGTAAAACTTAAAACTCATTACAAAAGCAAGAACTAGGAAGCATCAAGTCAGCTGGGACAGAGCTAGAAATCTAATTAAGTAGGGCCCAAGAGACATTTAAAAACTTTGTATAAAAAAATGCATAACTCTCTATATATAATAATAATAATAAATGAGTACAAATTTGAAAGCATAAAAAAAAAAAAAAATACATGACCGTCAAATTAATTCCCATTCACAACGTACAAAATCATGATCATAGTGCAAAAGTCTCGCGCGAGTAGCTAGTATTTTCATCAGTACACACAAAACTAGCATCGAGTAGTACTTAGGATATGCGTACAAAAACTTAGTTTTCCTCGATACACATATCTTCTTACATTTGAAGAACACAAATGCTTGCTAACTCAATCATACACACGCATACAACAACATGAGCCACGAAAATTTGACCCTTTATTACAGAATGTACTTCAATTCATATTTATACATGTAAGCATATAATCAGTTCACAGTTAGTTAGCTTGCATTCTGTTACTCTTGTAAAGAACCTCTGTGATTTACCCCCAAACTCTGCAACTAGTATATATAAAAGCAGAATTTGGGCTTTGTAAATCAACCATGGCTTCTGGATCTTCCATAGTAGAAGATTCGGATAGTCCATTTTTCTTACATAATGGAGATCACTCACCTGGATCAATGTTAGTTAATCAAGCACTCACTAATAGTCAAGGACAACCTGATGATCAGAATGATTTCCCGTATATTGCTTGGAATCAGTGTAATAATATGCATGATATATACTCTCTTGGATGATGAACTTTATCTCAAAGAAGATTGCTAGAAGCATTGTCTACGCTGCCACAACGAGGGAAATGTGGCCAGCGTTGAAGGATTGATTTTCCCAATTCCAAAGCAATGGCCCAAGGGTATTTCAATTACAAAAAGAACTTGTTTCCCTCTATCAATTATAGTAAGAGCATATTTTCGGTTTAAATATTGTCTATGGGATGAGGTTACAAAGTTATGATCAAGTACACACATGTTCTTGTGGAGCTTTACGAAGTTGTCCTTGTGGAGCAATGTGTGTTTTTTTTGGAGTATCGACAAAGACAACACATGATGCAATTTCTTATGGGTTTGCATGAAAGATTTTTGCATGTTAGAAACATTTTCACTAATTATATGTTATTATACTAGACTATTAATTAACTACTCAAGCATATTATTTCTATACTTGACTATATATGAGTTTGGGTAGTGATAGGGTTACTATCCATTTACTACTTATAGTGTATTTGAGATTTTTTTTTATATTTTTTTATCATTTTCTTTTAAGTATTTTTTTTAACATCCTTAATTATTAAGAAAAAATTAAAAATATATATATATAATTTTACTAATAATCACTTCTTTAACCATTAAGTAAAAAAAAGAAATCAAATACAAAAAGAGTAGTAAATGGGCAATATGAGGGTAGTAATCCTATCATTATTGATATGAGTTCACCCCATCTAAAGAGGTCAGGGTCATTTTGGTCATAACACTTAAAAGAGTTCAAAGCTTTTACAAGATGGCAATCTTTGTAATTATACTAACATATGTTTATACTTTTTTGAAAAGCTGAAGACCTAAAAGCAATTTAAGGTAGCATATGTTTATTCTAGAACCAGAGGACTGTGCAACATAGCTTACCCAAAGAAAGATAGAGGACACCATGCGAAACAAGGCATGGCATGATGGAGACGGTGGCTGAGGCAACGTCGGCTTGCTCTTGACTATCCGTGGTGGAGGGAGTGAGACATGGGGGCTATCATGGACAAGACCAATCCCTTTGGGTGGTCTTTGTTGCCCTTTGGGCTTGCTAGGCATAGAGGAGATAGGGTGGCTAACGTTGGTTTCATGGTGAATGAAGCTTTAATGTGGGGCTGTCGTGCGTGTGTTGTGCGTCTTTCCCATTGGTTGTGGCAGTTTGGGTTGGCCCCCATCAATGGGTTGGACGTCGACAATCATGGGGTATGTGCTATGTGGAGAAAAGGCGAAAGGTCTATTGCAGTTTGTTAGGGGCTTCATATGGAGGTCTCCATGGTTTCGACTTATTTGCTAATGTTTCATGGTGGCTTCACTATGGTTTACAACAAGGCAAGGGTTGAAACGTGGGGTAGGCTTGCTATTTGTTTGCCAAGAAGTGAGGAAGGAATGTCGTGGGGGAAAGGAAAAGAGAGGATATAAATAATTGATAATTCCGGCATGTAAGACCAAGTCCAAAATTTGACAAGTTGAGGTTTTGACTATTGGAGAGGTTAATCCACGTTAGATTATCCATTTAAAAGTCAAAATAATAATATAATATTAGATATTTTAATAATAATTTTTTTAATTTTTATATTTTGTAAATACACTCTATATATTAATTAATAATTTAATTTTTACTTAAAATTATTATTTTCTAACTATTTTTTTCCTCAACCTAATTATCCAATAGTAGCCATTAAAAATACTTTTAAAGTAAAATATTATTTTAAAGATGAATAGTGGCTAGTCAAATTTAGAGAAATGGATGTATTTACTGTAGCTCAAAAGTGGAGCCTTAGAGTTTTGACTACTCCAATGCAGACTACTTTTGAGATACTTAACCAAAATTTGGCTAGGCATTGGCATTTGGCTAGGCCAATGCCAATGCTCTAAGTCGGTTACAAAATTGTCGAAATCTTTCGGACTAAGAAATCAACTGAGGGCGGGGTCTACAGTTGATGAAGGTAGAGATGGTGATCAATGTATGTGTATGGTTTTATAGATGGATTTGGGATGCCGAGTAAATGGGTTTGGTGATCTTTGGCAACATGCAACCAGAGGACAAGGGGGCTAAGTATGGTGGGGGACATCTCCGATACCTAAGTTAGTGATATTGGAATGTATGAGTTTCTTCTCATATTTCTATTCAAATTGGTCCCTTATTATACGTACCTTGATCTTTATTTATACGAGATGAATATCCCTATTTGGTTGGGCATGCCTTCCAACATGAGTCCTTGTGGTCCTTGTTGGAATGCAGTCTATCATCACCTTAATTTTGCTTATTTGAGAGAGCAACATATTGGAAACATTAATGAAGCGGGCAAATATCGTGGGCAAATATCACGTTGGGGTCATTGACTCATTGACACCCCTCATCAGTCATCACCCGTTCAATCATTAGATCCCCATTACTGATGGCTATATTTGAACGGTCCGCGATCTTAGCCTTGGTTGGTTAGGCTAGCATTACTCATATTAAATAAAATTTTAAGGTGTCCAAGTAACATAAAGAAAGAGTAATTTGCAAGTCACGTGTATGCCTTTTGAAAATACAAACAAGTGATGAACAAAGAAAAGGAAAAAATATCGGCTACAAAAACTGATGAAGTAATTGTTGGGTTCTCAAGATTAACTCGAACTCAAACCAGAACTTCACCTTTCCATTGAAGAAAAAAATAGAAATAAAGTTGAAAGAATCTATGGCTGGGAAGCCATGAAAATGGACCAAAAAAGTTAACTTACACTGTTTAATTAATCTGTTTCCAGTGATATTAGATTGATAGAAGTTAGAGAATTGTATGTTTATTTGATAGGAAAGAAAGCTGAAAGATAATGCAGGGATGCTTAGCGAAAGCACATAGAATTTGAGGTGCAAATTAAAAGAGATCAAACCTAAGAGAAAGAGAGTTACAGGAATACAACTGTAACAGTACTGCATTTTCTGGGAGAAAAAACCAATCGACCTAGAGATGTCAAATTTTGTGTGTCTTATGTAAGGCTCTTGGAGGGGGACTACCGATGGCAGAAATTCAATAGTGAGATTCACCACGAGCGTTTAGTTCATGTCTTGCTAACATGGCGGCATGGTTGTCTGACACGTCATATATTATGCTATTATTTTTTTAATATCATTTTTTTATTATTGATGTAAACCCATAAATAAAATAATAAATAATTTTCTGATTATTTAATATTATATTTAAGATAATATGATGATGATAATAATCGTTCTCGTTTCATTAGTATGGTTTATATGTTATAGGTTAGATTATTTCATATTTTAGATATGAATTTAGTATATCATATAGGTCAATATATGTTTAATATGTTTAATTCTATTTGCATGTTCAATTACAAAACAATGGTACAGAAGGTGAAGATTTTGCAAATTCACATGTTTTGGGACCTCCCATCAAGTGACAATAATTAAACAACTTAATTATGTGTACTCACGTATTTTATTTAGATATAAATTTTTGTTGCCAAACAAATTTTGTCAGGACAATCTATCAAATAAATGTGTCACATTTAAGGATCCATTTGGATATAAGAAGTGTTTTATGATCTCATCTTATCTCATATCATTATCACAAAATTTTCAAATTCTATACAAAATATAATAAACAATTCAACTTTTTCAAATCTTAAAACAATAATAATAATAATAAATAATATTCTAACAATATTTTATTCAAATTTCAACTTTCATCTAAATTTTTCTCATCTCAACTCATATCCAAACGGCACCAAATCATAATAACATGCTCTTTTAATTTACTTATCATATTCAGATTGAACTATAAATTATTCAAAGTCAGATAACTGATATGAGAAAAGTATTACATCAAGAAAGAATAGTTGCCACATAATTTACAAGAAATGGCAACCACATTGATGGACAAGCTAAAGCAAAACTCAAGATAAGACTAATTGGCAACATGAAAGTACAAAACCAACCAGCCCCTTGGCTTACCCAACTACATATTATTACAACCATGCATATCTTTTTTTACAAACCAAAAGAGTCCAACCTAATACTAGGAATCACTCTTGAGTGTATCTCAAAGTCAACTTTGAGGAGATCATCGCAGAAGATATCATAATTCCACCGAAAGTCAAACGCATCGGAAATTTGACAATAATAGAAATTATTGATAATATGACCTGAATAATTGCCGCATACGATTCTATGTATTTGCAGATACTCTCATATATTTTTCCATTGGGTAGAACGAAGCACCCAAAAGAAAACCTAGCATTTTCTTGCCTTGCATTCAGGGCAAACATCGACCATGTTATAAGACAACTCACCACAGTAAATCCTAGCACCACCCACTTCAGAGGCTTGTTATTGTTTGACATAATTTGTGCAACCTCTAATACAAATGCCAAAACCGCAACAATGCAATCTATAGCTTCCATGATCTGGATATTCAATGATCAACTTATTAACTCGTAATCAATAATTCAGTAATGTTATTATTCTATATCTTATTATTATTCTCCATCATACTTGCTATTGTGATATATTTTAAATAATTTCATATATCAACTAAAAATGCACCATTGAACATATGTGACAAAATCATAAAGTTTAAGATTAGAACAATATTTTACTAAACTTTTTTTTATACAAAATCAATCTTACCACAGGGTATATAGACCTCCTACGAGGACTTTGTGGAGGATCTTGCCCAACCTCTAGATCAACATCTCGATCAATACTTGGGCTCCTACCAACAGAATTTGGAACAATTTGATCATGCAAACTATGATTTGGAGTATTTGGAAGACCTTGGTCAGATTCTAAATCATCTCTTGGATTACTCAAAATCTCATCACTCTCGTCAACCGAGTTTACCAAAATCTCTTCTCTGTCAATAATCTGCAAAAGTTTTAACAAATATATAATGTGATGCTAAGAATATATCTCAGTTGAAGATCGCCAACAAAGAAACAATCCAACTCAATTTTTTATGAAAACCAGTTCAAAATAAACAGTCTATAAAAATATAACAACCTAGACAATATAAGCCATTGAATACCAAGGACTGTATATATAAGATATATAGCTAGAAATCAGCTGCAAGGAAAACTAGCTCCCTTCAACAGTTTGGACATAAGCTAGCTAGAAATATGAACACTCCTTGCACCCTACAACATAAACTATTTTGCACCAGCAGCTCGAGCATGAATTCAGTACTTGAGCAAGCTGATCAACTCCCCTAGAACAGAATGAATCAACAGATCAGTCAAGCTCTACAACACCAACTCGATCTAGTAGAGCTCTACGACCCCAACTCAATCGACTCGAGCTCTACGACAGAGTCAAGCTCTTCTATACCATCTCGATGGAGTCGAGTTCTCTCTTTGACACTATCGAGATCTCAGCGGAGTCGATTTCTTGGACACCCATCTCGACGGAGTCGAGCTCTTCGACACCAGCACAATGGAGTCGAGCTCTGTTTTTGACACCATTGGTGTCGAGCTCTTCGACACCATCTCGTGGGAGTCGAGCTCTAGAACAGAGTCAAGCTCTTCGAAACCATCTCAAAGGACCCGAGCGGTCGAGTCGAGCTCCTTAACACCAACTCTACGGAGTCGAGATCTTTGACACCATCTCGACGACCCCTCTCTAGCCAGGGGCAGCAACTACACCGCAGAGGAGATTTAACATAAGATTCACCAACAAATGAAGATGGATAGTAAGTTTTTGAAAGAGACCTGAGAATTGGTTGAATTTCCGGCCTCATCAACCTCCTCTGTTTTAATCTCCTGGCTTTGAGAGTACTGGTTTACGCTGTTTCCAGTTTCTTTCACCGCAATATGTTTCATGACCGGATTTTCAGTTGTTTCCGTTGGAGGCTGAAGTGTCTGCTCATTCTCCATTTCTGAAAAGAGAAGGGGAAAGAAGATGGTGAGAAATTTAAGAGGTACAGAGCGTGTAGAGAAACAGAGAGAAAGGACGTGAAAGACTACACACACAAGACGAAGAGCAATACAATCCAGACGAAAGGAAGTGGACACTCTATTCTTAAAGCTTGACCACGAACAATCCAATCCAACGGTTCTAACAGCTGCGGTTCAAAGTGCACTCTCAAACTTGTCGCCGGGGGGCGGGGGGGGGGGGGGGGGGGGGGTTTGATGCAAATTTGTGGCGTAGCCGGGTATGGTGAGGTTGACGACGTTGATGCAAACGGGAGAGTAGTACTAGAACTTGTTGCAGGGCTGCGTTCATGCAAACGGGAGATCGCGTATTTTTGCAAACTGGAGGGTGGGTTGATGCGAACTTGTGGCGTAGCCGGGGATGGTGAGGTTGATGCAAACGGGAGAGTAGTAGAACTTGTTGCAGGGCTGCGTTCATGCAAACGGGAGATCGCGTGTTTTTGCAAACTGGAGGGATAGGTTAAGGCAAACTGGGGTTGGGTTGGGTTAGCTTGAGTGGGGGTGCCAGGTGGAGGGGGGGGGTCTGGGAGTCAAACGCTGTTGGGCGTTGCTTCCTAGAATCTTTCATATGGATCCTAGATGAACACAGCTCCTTTGACAATTCCCATTTAAAAAAATATACTTATTCTCCAAAACGACAAACAGTAGTTTCTTTGCAAGCTTGGGGGGGGGGGGGGGTGTGGTTGATGCAAACTGGGGTTGGGTTAAAGCTTGACCACGAGCAATCCAATCCAACGGTGCAAACGGGAGTTGGGTTTAATGGGGAGATACTTTTGCAAACCGGAGGGGTGGGAGTCAAAGTTCAAAAGCAGCTGCGCGTTGCACTCAAATCTTTCGTCTGGATTAAAAAATACATTTTGCACTTTTAGGTGGACTCTTACGACCACCTGGCCTAAGAATTCCCATTTAACAAATAGAAAAAATATACTTATACCTCTTTTATAATTATTTTACAACTTCAATATACTTATATGCTACTTTAATAAAAAAAATTTAGTTTAAATAATTTTATTTGAAAATATTTACACCACACATTATTTATGAAATATAATTTAATTAAAAAGATAAATTTTAAAATTTAAATATTACAAATCAAATCATAGCATATAATAGTGTGTAGTATAAAAACTTTTAAATAACTATCATTTATCATTCGCCTGAAGTAGAATTATAAAAATGTTATAGGATTTACTATTTTTTTTTTATAATTCGCTCATTCTCAACCTAATGCTTTTTTTTTTTAATAAAATAAGATTTACTATTTTATTATATATTCTATTATATATAAAAATATATTTTAATAAATGCTTTGCTCAACTCTCTCTTATACTTTCAATATTTTAATAAAAAATATTTTGTTTTAGTTTATGCAATATTTTATACCAGGCTTTTAAACAAAGTAAATGTTTTTAAAGTTGAGTAGCATTTCAAGTCCACTAAATTTATAAAGATATCGTTTTGGATAGTGAGTTTAGATGAGATGAATTGAAATTAAAGTTGAAAGTTGAATAAAATATTATTAAAATGTTATTTTTTAATATTATTATTGTTTTGAGATTTAAAAAAATTAAATTATATATTATATTTTGTGTAAAAATTTGAAAAAATTGTAATAAAGAAATGAGATGAAATAATTTTATTATTCAAACGGAGCCATGACTTTTATTTTAACTCTAGGAAGATGGGGTGTTAATTGTGTTTGTGCTCTTCAGTTTGACTGTTGTATATTATAAATAAAATGAATGAAAGATAATAAAGGAACTAAGCGATAATAAATGAATAACTTCATGGGATAAATATTTCTTTTAAGGCCTTAATAGTGAAAGAAGGTACCAAAGGTTAAGGGGCAGATTGTAATGTTGGAGTGGCTTACTGAAAGTGCACCAAATGATAACCATTTCAAGTAGGACTAGGTTCGTGCCCCTTACTGGCCATGAACGTTTTGAAGGAAACACACACACACATACATATATAAATATGAATGTGACTATAAATGTTATTGCATGACTAAAAATCAATTTTCTTATGCAGTACTTTATATTATGTTGGGGTTGCTTAGTGAGCATTGAACTCGTGTTTTTTAAGGTGTTAAATGTCCTAAGTGATCATCATGATCAATATATGTCCTAATTTATGTGTTTATTTACCACTAAGCCATTTTAGTAGCTCAAGAGTTACAATTTGTAGTATATACTTTATTTGACTCTCTTTTAATTAAAGAATGTTTTATAATATATATACTTTACTTGATTGTTTTTAACTAAAGCATGTTTTAATTTATGGAATCTTTGGTTTTAACTTTTTTTGAACCATTTTTTGAAGAGTTATTATATTATCAAACCGGAATACAGTGTTGGGAAACGACAATGCGAGAATAGTAAAGAAAAATAAAGATAACAATCATACAACACAAAATTTACGTAGTTCGACAATATGCCTACGTCCACAAAATTGTAAATAATTTTTATACAAAGTAATGTTGAAGTACATAGTGGGAAATACAAGAATTTACCTCTTCTCTCCTCACTCTCTCTCTCTCTCTAGGTGCCTCACACTGATTCTCTGCTCAAAATGTCCATTCAGTTTCACTCTAGAATTTTCTGAAGATTTTAACACTTATATTTATATGTGGCATAGTGAAAACCCTAAGGCTGTCATCTTTCAGTATATTCGCTCGAGAGATGTGTTGAACAAGACTTGAGCGGACTTTCTGTCTGATGTTCGCTCAAGTACCAAGTCAAGCAAGACTCGAGCGAACTCTCTAGTTGAACTTCACTCGAACCCAGTGTCAAGCACTTGTTGAGCGAAGTCTATACTTAAGATTCACTCAAGCCCACTGTTGAGAGCCTGTCAAGCAAACTCTCAAGTTAAGTTTCTCTCAAGCGATATATTAAGTGAACAACGAGTGAACTCTCAAGTTTCCTCACCAACAATGAGTACTCACCCACATCGTGTCACCTGCCACAGTCAGTGCACACCACAATGCCAACATAATAGAAATTTGACAATAATAAAAATAATTGATAATATGATCTGAATAATTATTACATATTATTCAATATTTTTACAGATACTCTCATATATTTATCCATCGGATAGAACGAAGCACCAAAAGAAAACCTAGTATTTTTTTGCCCATCTTTGACCGACTAGAACTGAAATTGTAATACTGAAATCAAGAGACGCGAAAAGCACCGGAAGCAACGTGCTTCCTTGAACCACAATTCCACTTTTTACACTTTTTTCATTAAGAAAAGGTGTCGTGAGTACTTTCCACTTTCTAGAGCATTAGCGCTTCATCCAAATTATATTCAAAATTTAATAAAAAAATACATATTTTCATAAATCTAAAATTCTTTAGTCATAACTTTATATTGGATTAATTAAAATAATAATATAATATTACTTTTTTAATATTAACATTTTTTAATTTTTTTTTCATATTTTATCATTATATTAATTATATGTTAATTAATAATAATATTTCTTCCTTCACATATTTCAAAACTGAATACAAAAATAAAATTCTCACAACAATTGATCAGAGAAGTGAAAAATAAAAAATAAAGCAGTTGGGATAATTTTTATAATAAAATATTACTTTAAAATGTGAACAGTACATCTTTAAATTTAAAGATACTTAAAATTATTATAACTCTATTTCAAACGTTTACCTTTTAAAGAAGTTAATATAAATCATTTTATCTATATTTCTTCATATTTTAAAGATATATTGACTTTTAAAGAAGCCCATACCAGTGGTGTCTTCCAATGGCATTTCAGGACGATTTCCAATTAATCAAATGAAACAGTTCATTTAAAACTCTTTTCTTTTTACTTTTTCTCTATAGACAATTTACATGCAGAAGAGCTTCACCCCCTGTTTGCCCACCACCGCAAATCGACAAATGTCTAAAAGCGATGTAAATAGTGTATCGGAAGTCAACAAGTCAACATGATTAATTAACACATTGCAAAGATTTACCTATCATCCGTTTGAGGCCCCACTGCGGCGTTGCCACGAAGTCACGACCCCACCACTGGAGGAATGGTTGGAAGCCATTGACGGTTGCACTGGATTCCTTCTTTATTTATAAACTTATTCTTTTTTCTGCTCATTCTTAATTTGTTGATATTATTGTTCTTCAAGAATCTATGATGTGGACAAATTGAAACAATTGTTATTATCAAAATCGATAAACGGGTATAGAGCGTTATATGATGCTTGAAACATTAGGTTCAACAACCAGCATAGCAGTTCAATTCTCTTGTCAAGCGTTTAGTGAGATGTTTTGAAGATATACTATGCTGTTGAAATGAATGAAGTTCAATTCAAGTTGGGGTGTGAAAAAGTCTAGAGATTCAATTGGGTGGAAATTTGTTGAAACTCATAGATTCAAATTTATTGCTGGATTATAATCTCCATACTATACAAGGAATAGGGAATATTAGAGATTTCAGTAACTTACAATTATATTATAAAATGAGTAGAGATGTCCACCTAGGCCTTGGGTAAAAGTGATCCCTTTGAAACCCAACTTGAACTGGGACGTGTAGTTCATTTGAGCTTGTGTTTGTCTATGTCACTATTGTCAATGTTGTTATTCTCACCAATAAGAAAACCTTTAGAATCTTCTTATGTAAGAGCTTGTTCGAAAATATTGGGATGAAGAGTATGGCCTTTGCTTTGCTAATTACACTATCAAAATAATTAAGAAAAAAGAAAATTGCTATACAATAGCCTTAATTGGTTCCTTGTTTGCCTTCTGAAATTTGTTTGGATAAGCCTCGTAGAGTAGAAAATTAAGAACCTCAACCTAAACGTTTGGCGTGCCTTTCCATGATGGTAAAATTGCATCCATGAAAGATTCCATCGTGTATATACATAAATGTACATATAATTTACCAAAATTAACTTTCTACTTATCATCCTTTTCATGGTAAATAGATACCTTAGGATTTTAGATGTCCATGTTTGAATGGGTTTCATTAATAGTTTGTTTTGCTTTAGAGTTAATACAAGCCAATAAAAATTAGTATCAGAAGAACAAGAAGTGAACATAATTACCAGGTCAAATCTTCCATTACTACGTTGCCTATAATTCAATTCACCATCCTTTAAGCCTTTCAGAAAAAGAAAACTGATGTGTTGGTGACCTTTGTAATTTGTACGAAAATCAAGAAATCACTACGAAAAAAAGGTAATGTTATCACACACACACACATGTATATACAAAAATACGTTCACAGAGATATAGAAATGATGCTAAAGTATTTTATTTTTTGAGCTATTGAAGCAGAGACTAAAGCAGAGCAATGAATAGGCCATAATAGAAATAGCTTGTCCAATATTAATATAACATAAATATCGCAATCTTTAGGAAGTTGGAAGGATACCCTAATTTATCCGGCAAGACGGATTGGAGCATGCTTTTTCTGCAATATCGATGCAAGTGAATTGAGATGCAAGTACAAAAATCATGAAGTTAATGATGCAATATATAAAGATGTATGAAACTAAATTAAATAAAAAAATAACGACCCATTCAAATTACTCAATCAATTTGTTATAACAAAAGTTAGCATGCATTTGGAATAAAAATAGTCACTACAAGGAAATTCAGACGGTCATATAAGATGCATAAAACCCGATTGAAAATCCCTTGGGATATAAGTAAAAATCTAGTGGAAGTTTTTTGTAACTAGTTTAGCTACCACATACAGTGTTATAGTATTGAAGGGAAAATCATGATCTGAAGAATTATAGGATATTAGGACAACTATGAGTACACCATCTTATGTCCTGCGTCTTCTTTGCCTAACCAATGTTTGTTTTAATTTTGACGTTGATTGTTATTTCAAAAACAAAATGTGATATGTTAGCATTGGTTGTGAAAATCATATATATCTATTTATCATCATGTTACTGCACTACTTCGGTTCCACCAACATTAAACTCGTCTTGAAATTAAGTGAAGTGAACAAGGAACTTACGACAATCATTTCTCTGAGTACTTGGACTAGCTGACTGTGGTCGGGGTCTTTTTGAGTGCAAAAATTTCGAACCTATACTGGATTTAGAACATAGAGTTGTGTCTCCCACCCTATGATGTTTTCCAATTCATCATTACTGGAGTTTTGAGATTTGTTCCCATTCAAAATCAGTGACATATTGACCAGCACAGAGAGAGAGAGAGAGGAGATAGAGATCAATAGAAAAGGGAAATTGAGTAAAGGTGGTGGAACAAGAGAGAGCTTATATATGTCGGAGAGCCCAGCGAGCCTCTCGAGTACTGATCACATACCTTTTCGTAACTTGATAAAACATTTTAAAAATTACATCAAATAGGATTTTAATTCTTTTCCAAATATTTATAAATTTAGAATGTTGTGTACATTCCATGCAAAGTAACTGGCTTGACTACAATATCCAAACCATAATTCTTAATGGAAGAATGTGAGACGATAATTACCCGTAGTTATTATGTTTACCAAATTCCATAATGAAAATGTTGCCTTCTACACCTGTAACACCCGACTCCCCATGGTAAAGAAAGACGTTATCTTTTGATTTAGGAAATAATGGGAGCCGAAGTGCTACTACTAAATTTGACTTAAAAATATATTTATTTATTTTTTCTATAGGAAGCGCCAAATACAAAAGAGTCATTTTGTACTAAAATATTGAAATCATAAATGAGAGTTCGCGGAAGTATTTATTAAAATCTCTCAAAGTCTGTGCTATAAAAGTGATAACTTAAAATCTCCGTGTCACATTGCTACCACGCATTTAAATGGCCATTTGATTAACTGTTACAAACTTATGTTACACTTAATCTTTTGCAAACTTATATGTCTTATGCAACGTGAGATTGATGAATTGCATAATAAATACATAAGTTTAATATGCAGAATGAAATATGATAAATGACATGCTTGCAAATATCATGATAGGCATAGTACATAAACACTGACTTTCAAAGAAATGCCTTTAATAATAATATATATAATTAGCTAATATATGATAATCCTAATTTATAATCAAGCTACTTATCTCGCAACGTTAATTCAATATTTCCAGCATAAAATCGATCACGTGAACTAGAAGGAGAGAGAAAACATTCGGGAAGTTGTGAGAGGAATGAGGCAGTTGGCTATTGGCGTACTAAACGCGAGACACGCACAGTGCTGGACTGTGCATCTTGGGTTCAACCGCTGCACTTATGGAGATTTGTGATTTTTTTTCAAATAACACACGAAAGGAATATATTTATAGGGATATTTGGGAGAGGGTGCCAATGAGTTCGAGATCGAGTTGGACACTGTCACGATCATTCAAGAAGAAAGTTTGACTTTAAAAATATGATCTAGTACTTCATTCAATGTAATATTGGCAGTGACTAAGACTGCATATGAGACTTTAATCAATAATGATTTTAAATTAAAATAAATTTCTAATGGCCGATCTTTAAATTCTAAAAGGAATCTAACTCATTCAATAAATAAATGAGATTTAACCTAGTTATTGAGTCTCATTAAAACTCCTAATCAACCTCAATAATTTATCCCTCGTGGGCTTATCTTATATGGCCTATTAAATATAATTTAGGCGTAATAAGAATTATCAATATTCCAACCTTAGAATTATTAAGTCATGTTGTTACAACACCATTAATATTAGCATGTGAGCCTAGTTATCATTAATATTAACTGTATTGTATGTAGGTTAATCCCTCCTGCTAGAAACCATTAATTAATTTCCTAACTCTTTTTTCCCCAATTTTGGTTTCTTGCCAGGTTTTCTTTCTTTTATCCTCTGTTTTTTTTTTTTTCTAGTATTCTCTCTTACAATGGGGAGTAATACCAAAGTTTCAAGTGAGTCTTATTTGTGATCTATGTACCATGCAAGATCTATGGTGATTAGTCTTCACTCTTGCGGCTTATATCATGTGCTAAATATGTGGCAACTTTTAAACTAGTTTAAACGAGTGAGTCACCACATATATACCTGCAATATTTATCTCCTATATATAAATGCTATGGAAATTCCAATACCTTTTAAACAAACTCAAATTAAGGACAAAAAGTATGTGATGTTTACTCATTATTAAGTGATTCTGTTAATGGTAGACAATTAACGGGCTTTTATTAATGACTATATTCTAATCCTAATAGATTATGTCAAATCCAACTTCATTAGCATTAAATTGAAAATGATTAATTAATGGATGATGATCAATGATCGTGTGTTGTTATTAATTAAACTATTCAAATAGATTCAATTATAGAAAACAACAAAGAAATGTGGCAGGTATACCATATTAAACTGATGTTAACAGGTGCCTAGTCCAATGGGAACGCGTAGCAAACAAAAGTGTGCTGCTACATGGAATCTGCAACTAGCCAAAGTAAGTGATTTTGATAACTGTAAACGATTAACAATCTTGTATTAATGAATGCAATTCAATCCTATTTGATGATCATGTAAATCCGATATCATTATCATAAAATAAAAAATAGTTAAAGGTTAACGATCAATGACCATGTCTTGTAATTAATTAATTTAGTCAAGTACACGGCTCCAATTATAAAGATGACAAAAATCATGTGTGGTGTACCATTCTATATCGATCTTATCAATTAGATGTGAACTTAATTCTATTAGTAGTAAATAGTATATAGCTAATTGACTTTCAACAATCACCTCTTGTATTCTGTATAGTTCTTATGTCAATAATGATAAAGGACGTGTTAAACTCAAGTATTAATGGTTAAATCTTGAAGTGGACATTTGCATTGATTTATTTCTTCAGACAACTATTTGAAGTTCTATGATCTTTGTCGCAAAATTACTATAGCAATATGTAAAACAAATATATTTTCAACTTAAAAAACAGTACTTCATTACAAACAAATCATATGACAAGTTAGGCAAAGGGGAAAAAGCATTACCGTATCTCTCCGGATGTATGTCCTGGCATTTTGTAAGCACTCCATCTGCTTTGAAATTGGTGCATTCCACATGTGAATCAAATCTAGCTTTGGCGCTCAAACAAGCGTATGGATTAATTGCAGTTTTTCACAGTACTATCAAAATTTAGATCCATGAAATTTGTAAAGTGAAAAATCTCTGATAAAAAAGTAATACAAGAAAATTGGATGTCTTATCAACTTTACACAATCATCCCCGATATGTTTGCTAACAAAGACAATTTATAACTATAGTGTTTTAGGGCAATTCATGAAAGCAACAAACATGAGCAATTACTTTATATTTAAAAAATAATAATAATCTTAGAAACTATGAACTTTGAAGATTTACATACTGATCAATGACATCATGGATTATCATCTTAGAACTACCAATTTTCTTGTGCAAGCAGGACTGCAACTTCAAGACTACCCTTAACCTAAAGTTGCCTGTTTTGCAGCATTTGAAGTAGATTTTGAAAGATGATACCAAAAGCGTTTTCAAAACCATAAAACTCTTCTTGAAGAGATAGAGAGGGGAGCAAGCCCACCAAAAATTAGATCAAGCCATTAAAAATCGTTTCTATGCTTAAAGCTCCACATTTATATACAAACGTTTTATAAAACTTTCAAAAGTAGGGGAAACCTAGCTAGTTAAATTACCCCATGACCCATTCTTTCAAATCGCATGAGGGAACTATGTTGCCCCCTCTCAATGTAACAACCCTTCCGACATCTCGATGCCAATGGCACAAGGATCTGTCTCTACTTCTGTGTTATTTTTATAAGCGCTAATCTCATAAATGAGCACCATTGCGACCCTAGAGATGGAGCTTGTGAGAGAGAAATGGGAGTAGCCTTCATACATGTACATTTCCATCTATTTATGTTAATCTTCATAGATGGAGAAACATAATTGGAAGCGTAGACGAGGTGGTGAGGTAATTTAAGGTTCTAGGTTGTCTCCATGGATAAGCTGATATATGTCTTAATTGGCCTCACAATTAGCATCTAGACATGAACTTGTAACACTCAGAAAACTATTCTATATGTCAATATTGCCACATTCATTTTACGAATAGGGGTGAAATTTGAGTTTGATTTTGCATGTAATGGACTGCCCAAAATCCACTACAACAAAAAGTGGTTTTTGCGGCCACTTTTATTTCCGGGGACACCAATTTGGCAGCAAAAAACCATTTTGTTCATTTGAGACAAGTAGTTTGCGACATCTCAGTAGTTTGGCAAAAATAATCCCTATTTCCGGCGAGTTATAGTGTGGCCGCAAAAGCTGTCGAAGCAGATAATCTATTACGGCGATTTTTAGTCTATTGCGGCGATAATGGTTAGACGCAACAAAAATTACATTTCATCAGGTTTATTGGGGCGACTATTGTCGCTGCAATAAACCTTAAGGCTTAAAAGTCTCCCACGTGATGTATTTCCCTTTCCCCTCCCACTATCTCGTTCCCCTTCCCGCGAAAGAAATAGCTCCCACGATGAACTCGAAAACCCATGCCCTAACCAGTCGAGGACCTCTGTTGACCACCACCTTCTCGCAACAGCCACCACGACATCGCAAGATTTTCGGTATGTTCAAAATTCTAGACCGATTAAATCCTCTCACCCATTTTGGAGACACCATCTGCGCCGAAATCCAGGTCCCAAACTCTAACTATTTAGCACTCTGTTTCTTTTTTGAAATTGACAGTAATTTCCACAACTCCGGCCATCCACACACATTAGATCCATGGTTGATGATGAATTTATCCATTTTGGAGCTTGCGAGTTGCGATTCTCGGCCATAACTGGTGCTTGATATCGATTGGGAATATTGAACACCGTACGGATCTAGGCCGAATCCAGCAAGGTAAGTCCAATCATTTATGCTTAAAGTTTGTTTTTTTTTCCCAGTTTACTTCCTTAGTAGATAGTTCATTCAATCTATTATTAGTGATGAACGACTCTAATATGTTTTATAATTTGATGTTGGTTAATTGAAATTTAGTGGGGCGACATGGTTGAGTCTCAACTTCATTTGAATGTGCTTATTTCAAATAATTAAACCATTTTTGTGAGTTGTTTGTATTTTCAATTTAACTGCATGTATGAGACATTTCTGTACTTGGGGAAAATTACCAAGTCAGAGGAACAAAGGTGCATTTTTTTCTTAGCAGTTTATGTCCATTTGAAAGGTTGTATAAGATGGAACAAATTTATGATCAAGTCTATGAGTGTATATCTAATCTGTTAGAATGGGTTTTTCTTGACTAAAAGTTATAATGAAGTTTCATACTACATCTTGAATTTGAATCCACTAGAATTCTTATATGAACTCTAGGATCTAGAGTGAGAGAAACAGACAAATAAAGTGACTCTCACATCATTTATAGTTGCCCAAGTGAATTTCATGGACAATACTGAATACTCAATAAAATTAGGTTAAAATGCTGTGACTTCAAGCAGTTTGTAGTTGTCTTTTTTAATTATTTGGGGCACCTATTTTCAAGATAATAATAGTATTCGGCCACGGTATATGCATGCGGTTTGGACATATTTGGGGGTGGTTGGAAGCCCATTTTCAAGACTGTTTTTTCCTTGTTCGTGTATATTTCCATAAGATTCGCAAGTAATATTTCCATATATAAGGTTTACTTTCTAAAAATAGTGATTGATGTTACTTGTTGCTTCTCTTTTGGGCATGTTGATTAGTTCAAATATTGATCTCCATCACTTCCATGTTTATGAAATTAGGAATAATTGAAAGTCGGTATCAAGGTTATGAATTTCACTTTGAATTCTCAAATTAATACTATTCTTTTAGAATTATATTTCATACTACCCCAATCCTAATTAATAAGGACAATGTCAAATCTGGTTTTGTCATATCATTTTCTATTTATTATAATTCTTATTTGGTTAGTTATTAATCATAATTACATATTTTTACTATTTGTATTGGTTACATACTTTTAACCTTTTGAGTAATTTATTAGGTACTTTAGGTAGTTAATTCATTTGAAAAGCCTAGGCCTCCGTCATTAACGTCTATATATACAAGAGTAAAACGGAGGATCATGTTGCCATGTTTGGTGCAAATCGAGAGCTATATATAGTACTAGTTTGGTGATCAAGTATTATAATTTTAAAAAAGGGTGATAATTAATGAGGGAAAAAAGGATTGGGAGAGAGATTCTTCCTTAATATTAAGCACATGTGCTACATGTATATACATTCTTACATGATACGTCTTCAACGTCCTTATTTTTATTTTCATTAATTAATTAGGACCTTAGGTTAAACATCGACTTTGAAAACTCTGAAAAAGATTATTTGATCGATATTCAGATTCTGAAACATGCGTGCATGCATGCATCGAGATAATTAGTCAATGCATGCATAATATTTCAAAGTACTGCTTTACTTGACGCCAGAAAACTTCTAAAGTCACTAAATTATAGATGATCTTATATATTTACTTATCAAAAAAAAATTATAGATGATCTTATATATGTAATATTACAGTCAATCACAGAGAGTCCTCAGCCATGTATCCTATGGTGAGAATTAACAAAAAGGGATCAAAGTCAATGGTACGAAAATTCAAATGGACTTGGTCAGTTTTGTGTTGTAGAATTTCAGGACAAGAAGCTAGCTAGCCAAATTGCTGTTTGCTGGAATTTTTACAGGCAGGGGAAACCTAACTTCTTGACAATTTTCTATTTAAATGGAGCTTCCGTAACTGCCTAGGAAACTACAAATTATATAGATTGCATGCTTCCGAAATGGGTCGCATTCATTAGTCAGAGACTATTATTTTTATAAATGCTTGAGCATGGTCTTATATATAGGAGCTAGATGTTGCATTGCCTTAATTATTAGTTATTTACCGTGGGTGCATGGTATTTGGGCTGTCAACTTAAGAATAAGTTGGTCATGGTGAAAGCTCTCTCTCTCTCATACCAACAGCTAAGGCACAGAGCCTGTTTAGCCTCGTTTGACATTACTCTAGGAACACTTCTCCTTTCCGGGTCCTGTGCAAGCGCTTCCTACCTCTTAATCCGTGCTAGTTCCTTCTACACAATTTAAATCTCTTGTATAAATGCTTAATACAAGACCCATAATTAGCACAGTTTCTTCGAAGAAACTGTACAATACTCAAATGGCATCAACTTGTACAAGTTCATGCCATTTGGGTCTTGGGGCGTAGATCGAGCTTGCCGGCCAGCCCTGGGGCAGGTCTCGCCCAGCCAGTATATGGTGGCCTGGCGTAACTTAAGGATCATTGATAATTCAATGCTTTGAGAGGGAAATTAAAGGAATATTAGTACAAGTCCCTATTGCATGACATGCATGCCCAGAATTGACTAATAGCATGGTCATATATATGCCTAGTAATTATAATATAAATTATACAATTTTTTTAAACTTATCGACTCGGATTGTTAGATTAATAGACTACTCAACAAGCCACTCAAGATTGGCTCGGGATCAACAAAACTAGAATTTGGCTAAATTCACTTATCAAATGAGCGGTTCACGAATACATAATTATGATGGATTATTACATAATATGATCTATATAATACCTTTTTTTTTATAAGAAATTAATGAACTTCATTAGAGATAACAATTACTTCACATTTATCAAACTAAATGGCTTGAGAAAGATTTGCATGGAATATAATCTCACCACATTTAAATACTCTCAACACTCCAAACATAACGGGCAAGCTGATGACCTACCATATTCCCCTCCCTATACACATGATTAAAAATACACAAGTTAAAACAACTCTTAAGCTTATAAACTTCATCATACAAAACCACCTAAAATGGAGTCCACCATATTATTTTGTCGAAGAGATTGTATCAATAGCAAACAATCACTTTCAACAATAATATTAGAATACCCATTGTGTAACACAGTTGAAGGCCCCGAAATACTACCAGGAGCTCTATCACTTTTGGATGTTCAACCTCAGATTCAACTTTACAAGTTGGCATTAATACATTTCCATATTCATCTTTCAAAATAACTCCAATTCCATTTTATAGAAGATCCATGAACATTGCTCCATCAGTATTAAGCTTCAGACTTGTCTCTGGGAGTGGTTTTCAACCAAAATGAGCTCGAAGCTACACCTGATTCTTTACTTTCACTGCTTTATAACTGTGAATAATACCTATAACATGATTAATCACATGCCATTTTAGGTGACTTCACATTTACAGAAATTGTGACTATGTATAAAGATATTTACAGAAATTCACAAATGAATTCACATTAAGATTTTATTAAAGCTGTAAGATACAATAATAATTTTATTTTTAAAATCAAGTAGCTCGTGAACAAGTTCTATCTCGTTCATAAAATAAATAAACTCTTTTAGAACATATAATATAACTGAATTTATGAAAAATTCTAGTACTCCACGGCCTATATATGCATATCATGTGTGAATAAAAAGTAAATCAACAAAACTAATTAATAACTCACTCTCTTCCAAACTCGACAGATCAGATATATAATTGATAGTCCGAAGCTTTGAAACTCAAATCATTATGAATCATATATGCGAAGTGCAAATAGTTCTGATTTTTGTCACAAACAACATGATGATGTTTTGGCTTTTCCATTAACTGAGCTAGCGTGCAGTACTACATGCGCAAGCACAAGCACGCAGCACTGCTTAATTGCTAGCAGCACTTGGCATGCTAAGTACTTTAATCAGCAGGATCCATTCCGATTTACTTTCTCATGCATGGATATCATGTTCATGACTTTTAGTACGAAAGATATCTAGGGATCATAATTCCCCCCTAAAATGTCGTAGCAAAATGATAGGGTATTGTCAGGCACTTACAAAAACTAGGTACAGAAAATGAATATCCCTTCATCTCTGCTCTGTACAGTACAAGAGCAACTGATTCTGATTAAATCTTCTGGCCATCAATTTCGATCTTTGTATATTTATTCTGGTTTCAAAAACCAAGTTATAATAGGCTAATAAAAAAATTGGTAACTCGTATGTTGATCAATCCCATGGGTTGCACTTTGACTGTAAACTTGACTCAAATTTATTTTTGATTGTTCAGACATAGAATCTACCACATAGGTGTCAGTTGTCCCTCCTTTCTTTTGGGCATAGGCCAGCGATATAACTGCGGGGAATAATGTGCTTATTTATCTAGCTTAATCGACTACACTTATTATATAATGTACCAAAGACTACCCGGTTTATTAGCTGTCTATTCTTAAATTAGAATATTGCAAACAAAATAGCTGGTTTGCTTATCAAACCCTTTTATGATATCTACCAGCTGTAAACACTCTCACTTTGACTGCTATCAGCTAGTACCATATCATATTCCATAAGATACTGCACCACCAATGATGAACCTGTTTCATTTTCTCATCTTGATCAGTAAGGATATATTTTTCATATCTTATTAATTTCAGCTTGAACATGGCTATGTTTTTAAACTCATGTGTATACATGGAGTAAACAACTCTTTTGCTTATATCAGAATCCCTCTAAGCAAAAAGTATCAGATTTCACTGACAAAACAATGCCCATGCTATAATAGTATGTAGATTTAATACCGAACAACCATCTTGTCTAAAAGAGAAAGTGATATTCTAAGCATATCTAATTTAACTATTATTATACTATATAATATGCCATATTTTATAGGGATCTTTAAGATGGCTAGTCCAATGTGGACTCACC
Source organism: Cyclocarya paliurus (assembly GCA_029856935.1). NCBI lineage: Eukaryota > Viridiplantae > Streptophyta > Magnoliopsida > Fagales > Juglandaceae > Cyclocarya > Cyclocarya paliurus. Next base: position 22,343,363 of record CM056952.1, read on the forward strand.
ATGCTATGAGTTGATGGTATAGTCATTAGCTAATATTCTATCCTAACTTTATCCTTGGCTATGGCTAGGCCATTGCCATGTAATCATACAATAATATACTGTACACTATGTTCATGAAACAAGCATTGTTACAATGATATTTCTGAGTTATCCATGATGGTTTGTTTTCATTAAATAGATATAGACCTAAGCAACCAGAAAAAAAAAACTTTATATATATATATATATATATATTTTTTTTCATTTGCCTTTTGTTTTTTTGCTAATTCTTGGGAACTTAGTATATTCGTCAATAATAATATATTGTTGATGAATTTCATTTGGTGGCATCATATATAGATGGACAAGACGTGGATGGATATTGAAGATAGATTTGTGTCTAACGAATATGCATCGGGGGTTAACAATTTCATCGCTATGGCTCGGGAACATGCACCCGGAGGGGTTGACATTAGGTGTCCGTGTCGTAGGTGCCATAATATGTTCTTCCAGCCTATAAATGTGGTCGAGGATCATTTATTTATCATAGGGATTGATCCTTCTTATAAGGCCTGGACATTCCACGGTGAGGAAGAAGTATTGGATGTTAGTTCGTCAGATTCCGGTGATGAGGCAAGCTTGAATGATGGCTACATTGATGATATGGATGAGATGCTGGACGACATTCAGGCTGGAGCCTCTATGGACCACTCATACGGCTCTCAAAGCTTTGATCATGGTGTAACAGAAGGGGGTCCTGGTGCCAACTTTGCTGAGTTGTTAGAAGATGCACGTCGTCCACTCTATCCATCGTGCCTAAAGTTTTCAAAGCTATCATTTATCGTGAAGTTGCTTCATATCAAGACAGTTGGCGGTTGGAGTGTTAAATCCTTTAACATGGTTATAAAGTTGTTGAAAGATGCATTTCCTAATGCTCTTCTCCCTGACTCATATAATGAGGCATGCCGCTTGGAACGTGGCCTCGGCTTTAATTACACCAAGATAGATGCTTGCTTGAATGATTGTGTTCTTTTTTGGAAGGAACATTCCGATAAGGAGAAGTGCCCTAAATGCAACACTCCGAGGTGGGTGTTAAGCACTAATAAGGCAAAGAAAATTCCACACAAAGTCCTGAGGTATTTTCCTTTGATCCCAAGGTTGCAAAGACTATTTGTATCAAGTAAGACTGCCGTGGCTATGAGGTGGCATGCGTGTGAACGGGTCAACGATGCTAATGTCATGAGGCATCCTGCAGATTCGAAGGTCTGGCAAGATTTTGATCTACAGTTTCCTACATTTGCCGCAGATTCTCGTAATGTGAGACTTGGTTTAGCTAGTGATGGTTTTAACCCATTTAACAATATAGCTAAACCATATAGTATATGGCCAGTGATACTCGTACCTTATAACTTGCCCCCTTGGCTATGCATGAAAGATCCATACCTCATGTTATCTTTGCTAATCCCTGGCCCAAAAGCTCCTGGTAATGATATTGACATCTATCTACGCCCTTTAATTGACGAATTGAAATATTTGTGGGAAGATGGAATTAGTACATACGATGCCTCTACCTCATCTAGGTTTCGCTTACATGCCACATTACTATGGACCATTAATGACTTTCCAGCATATGCTAATCTTTCTGGGTGGAGCACAAAGGGGAAGTTGGCATGTCCAACATGCAATGGTGAGACAGATTCATTGTGGTTGGTCCATGGGCGAAAGCATTGTTACATGGGGCATCGTCGGTGGTTGTCGGCAGGGCACAGGTGGAGATCTAAAAAGGCTGATTTTAATGGTAATACAGATCATCGGCCTCAACCTACACATTTGTCTGGAGACGTTATCCTCGAACAGTTGAATGAAGTGACAGGTGTACAGTTTGGAAAAACTACAAAGAAGAGGAAACGCACAGCCACTGAGTTGAATTGGACGAAAAGAAGTATATTTTTTGAGCTACCTTATTGGTCTTCATTGGGTTTGAGGCATAACCTCGACGTCATGCATATTGAGAAGAACATATGCGATAGCATATTAGGCACTTTGATGAATATTGATGGAAAAAGCAAAGACTCCGCCAATGCACGAAGGGATTTAGCCAACCTTGGCATACGGAAAGAATTACACTTACAGCAGAATGGTGATCGTTATGCCATGAGGTTGGCATGTTACCAGTTAAATAAACTGGAGAAGAGATCTTTCTGCGAGTGGTTGGCAAATGTAAAGTTCCCTGATGGTTTTGCCTCAAACATTGCCCGATGTGTTAATGTTAGTGAATCAAAGATTCTAGGCATGAAGAGTCATGATTGTCATGTTTTCATGCAAACATTGCTTCCAGTTGTGATTGGTGGATACTTTACCAGTGATGTTCGCGAAGCGTTGACTGAGTTAAGTACCTTCTTCAAAAAATTGTGTGGACGGGCACTATGCATTGATGTCATACAGAGGCTACAAAGTGACATCTCTATTCTTCTTTGTAAACTGGAAATGATATTTCCACCCACATTTTTTGATATAATGGTGCATCTCGCCATCCATTTGCCACATGAAGTCTTGCTTGCGGGACCTGTGCAATATAGGTGGATGTATCCTTTTGAAAGGTATTTAGGAAAGTTCAAGCGCTATGTCAAAAATAAGGCCCGTCCAGAAGGCTCAATTGCCGAGGCCTATGTTCATGTGGAGTGCCTTACATTTTGTTCAACTTATCTCCATGACATTGAGACAGCTTTTAATAGAGAGGAACGAAATATGGATGTCGGTCAAGCCCATCAAGAAGGAAGTATGATGGTTTTCTCCCAAAAGGTTCGGCCGATGGGTTCGTCCTCCGCTAAAAGGTTGGATGGCCCACTTTTAGCAAAAGCCGAGTGGTACGTGCTCAACAACTGTCCTGAGATCGAACAGTACATAGAGTAAGTTCTATAGTACTTTAAACTATCTCTTCATACTCAACCTTCATCTTGGATATTTGTTTGAACCTAAAATTCTACTATTTGACTTGTCTCTATTTGTAGCCAGCATTATAACAAGATTAAAGAGGAGGACACTAACAACGTTGACTTTAGGCACCAAACAGAATTTCCCAAATGGTTCAAGAACCATGTAAGTCATGGTTTATATGACCTATGTGGTCACACTTTACTTTCGACATAGTAAATATTCATTCCTTCACGTTAGACTCTTACGATTGGTGTTCAATGAAAGTTACAGATTCGAGAATTGCGCAACTCAAACTCGAGTGAAGTTACAGATGAAGTTTATGCTCTGGCATGTGGACCAGATCCTTGGGTTGGGTCATACAGTGGATGTATAATGAATGGAATACGGTTTCACACAAAGGACCGTGAGCAACACCGACGCACACAAAATAGTGGAGTCGTTGTTTCAGGAGTACATCAGTCGAATTCAGTTGATTTCTATGGTGTGTTAACAGATATATTGGAATTACGGTACATGGGTTGGCATCTTGTATACTTGTTTAAATGTGATTGGTGGGACGTTGGTGATCCTAGGCGAGGCATACGTGTGGGTGAGCATGTTACAAGTGTGAATACATCTAGAAAATGGTATCAGGATGAGCCTTTCGCCCTTGCTTGTCAGTGCTCACAAGTTTTTTACTTAAAAGACCCAAGTATGGTTGGAAATTGGAAAGTGGTACAAAAGATAACCAACAGGAATGTGTACGACATTCCATCCTTACCAACGGCCCTAGACGATGGTGAGAACTCCTCTGATGGTGAGGCATATCAAGAGGAAGATGCTACCAATGATTATGGTGCAGTCAATCATAGTGATAGTGGTTTGGTCAACCAATTGCATCGAGAGGATGAGGAACCAGTTCCAGTTAATGACTTAACTGCGGTACACGGTGATGTTGGGACTGATATCGACCATACTTTTATTGACGATGAGGTGGACGTTGAGACTTCTGATGATGATCCCACTTCTGACCATAACGATGGTGATGAGGAAGATTTTGATTCGAGTTCAGAAACAGAGTTTGACTAAAGACAGAAACTTTGTTCAAATATCGTAGTTGATGTGGAAATATATAATGAGTTTGTAATTGCTATACTTTTATTATAGAACAAGCTTTGCTGAATGATGGTTTGCTTGTTAGGTACGTACCAGAAAATGTGTGAAAATGGGATGATATCAAATGTTTGAATACATTAGGTTCACATGGTTATTAGAAATACATTTGTTGTGGACCTGAACAGGTGATGGCACTTAAAAACTCTAAACTTTTTATGGCCCAGCTGTGAAAGGAAAAAGTAGATAGTCCTTGTCAAATGGTGAAAAAAAAAGATATGATGTGTGTGAAATATTATAGAAAGTGGCGACAGCTGTGTATTTCTAATATGTGAATTGAAGTAGGAAAATTAGGGGAATAGATGAAACTAGGACCTAATAACTTATATATGCTACCAAAAAAAAACCAAAACTGGGAACTAGTGGAAAGTGCAATAATTGCTCCAGTTGCTGGAAATATTCAGGAAACCATCAATTTATGCATAATGACCGTGAAGAACATGATGATGAGTTTCGTTAACATTTACATGTTATCAACACTTAGTTGGGCTGCCTCAATGCAAGTGCCCATCACCAAACAGTAGTCATCCACTGTGATATTCAATGTCAAAATGGCAAAAACATAAAAATCAAGACTTGGTAATTTTACTTTTCTAAACTGATTGAGCAATGAGGTGGCATGGTAGAAAATGGATACAACTAGTATTTTATAAATCTGGCTGGTTATATTATATCATTCCACTTTAATGATATAATTAAGATCTACTTAAAATGTTTTTGGACTATACAATATAGATCAGAAATGGGTTAGCTTGTTGCATGAAAACTGCAATAATTGCTTTAGTTGCTGGAAATATTCAGGAAACCATCAATTTATGCATATTAACTTGAAGAACATCATGATGAGTTTCATTTTCATTTACATGTTATCAACACTTAGTTTGGCTGCCCCAATGCAAGTGCCCATCACCAAGAAGTAGTCATCCACTGTGATATTCAATGTCAAAATGGCAAAAACATAAATATCAACTTGGTAATTTTACTTTTCTAAACTGATTGAGCAATGAGGTGGCATGGTAGAAAATGGCCACCAAGGAATTTATAGATCTGGCTGGTTATATTATATCATTCCACTTTAATGATATAATTAAGATCTACTTAAAATGTTTTTGGACTATACAATATAGATCAGAAATGGGTTAGAAATTATTGCATGAAAAGTGCAATAATTGCTCCACTCGCTGGAACAATTCAGGAAAAAGTCAATAAATGATATTAACTTGAAGAACATCATTTCCTTCAATTTTCATTTACATGTCATCACACTTAATTGGGTTGCCCCAATGCAGGTGCAAATCACCAAAATGGAGTCATCCTCTAATGAGGTGGCATTAAATGTGTGCAGTGCTATTAACCAACAGTACTAATGTCAAAAGTGATTCAGAACAAGAATGTAGAACCCAGTTTTTATGGCTGGTTTCTGGAGCCTTTAAAAGTCATTTTTTTTAAAGAGAAACCAAAAACTGAGTTAAGTGCATTGTTTTAACAGTTTCTAGTAGCAGCAGTTGTAAGATTTCCTTGAAATGAAAAGTTGCTTCTCTTATTACATTTAACTAGAGCATTAATACGCACTAATAAGGCAAAGGTTCATTGGGTAATTGATGTGGGTGTAAGTTATATGTGATTAGCTCATTAAGAGCTTCCTGTATATAATATAAAACCAACAAATTAAATTTAGAAATACATGTATGAAATTGGAGCTTAATAACATGAAATAATGTTAATGCTTCTAAAAGGAACCTGGTGTTAATGTTACTGGGTGGAGCATTTACTTAATGGCAAAGCAATAATATCATTAAACAGCTGTACATTGTTTCTAAAGGACATATGCAGACATGCGACACATTAGCAATGGGCCAAAATGAAAAATGTCCAAGTAGTATTAATACAAATATGAAGTATATTAATGGCCCAGCTGCACTAATAAAATGAGGCCATTGCATAAAGTTGTAATAAGGCCAAACTAATGAGTAATGGCCCAAAATAAGTTGCCCAAGTAGTATTGAATATTGATCAAGTATATTCATGAAACATGACCCGAGTATCATGTTGCCAAGTACTTTAAAACCACCCATCCGTGTCTTTGAAAGAAGAATCCACATGACTGTGCACGCGGTAAGATAGATTCAAGAACGTGGGAAATTTGTAAATTTTGGCTCCACTGTCAAAGAGCAGTCTCTTCAAACAGCTGTATGAGGTATGGGTACGTACCTGCTGCTGTACAGTTGCTGAAAGGTTCAGAGTGAATAGATGGTTACAGACAGGGGTTAGTTCCACCACAAGTCTTCACTCTCGAGAACTCAGCTTCACTCTGCAATTCAGAAAACTGAGGATTAAGAAGAGAACATCTTGGGCTGAATAGAGCTACAATAGCACAAGCTGAGACATATTCCAGAATTTCACTCCGAGGATATTTTCTGAACACCAAGAATCCCAGGTAAGTCCTCCATTACCTTTAATCTTTCTTCTCAACAATGGGTTAAGCAAATATTAAGGACTGACATGAGTAAAACTCTCAAATAAAATGGTTGGGTTCGAAATGCAACATAGTACTGCTAATGTAGAAAATTTTCACATGATGAACCTATATAAAAAAAATATTGGTGTTTTGACTTTCTTTATGAATATAATCAGTCTTACAGTAAGTGATTATTACACACAAGATCACTTGCATATGTTTAAAAAAAAAAGGGTTTAATACTCTGGCACAACTACAGATTTTGGTAAATTTGTACGTAGCAATATTTTGGTAAATTTTGGTAAAATCTTGGTAAAGATTTTAGTATAGTTTTGTTCTTTCTATTATGGATACAACTAGTATTACACACGATCATGTACTTGATCTCTAAGTGGAAAAAATTACGGGAAAGTGGAAAAAATTTGTCATGACTTTATTAAGCACTCTTAAAGTGTCGATGGTAGGTTCATGTGCATGTGAAATCTGTTTTATTTTCTTCCATTTAATAGCTGGGCTCTCTCAAGGATTATCTTAGATATACTTGTCACCATCTTGCTAATGACTATGGACCATTATACACACTCTTATGAGCAGTAACTGCCAGGAACATGGCCACCAAAAGTACTGCTTTTGTTTTTTTTTTTATTTCTCAGTTACATGTGAGAAACTATTTATGCAGTGGTATTTCAAGTAGGTATCAATTTGTTGGGTAAAAGCTGGGATGTGTTGGCTCATTTTTCAGACATTATTAGGCACTTTGAAATCTGTTAATACTTAAACAGATATAAGTATATATTTAATATATACTTGTAAAGTGGACGCTGTTATCACTTGGTTTATCACTCTAGCTCTATGCATATAGATTTGTGGTTGGTAACACCTATAGTTGAGCATCTTGACTAATTTTTCCATTACCTGTCTATAACTACAAACTTGGGGTGTTGTTGGTTATATAATGGTGCAGCCTATGAGAGGAACCAAGAATCTACGGGGTGGGCGTGCTGGCAATCGAGGAGCAGCTCGTGGTAGAGGAGCAGAAACACAGACGCGAGCAAACATTCTAAGAGATGAGATCCCTTCATTTTCAGATGCAGAAACTGAAGGACCGAGTGAGATCCCTGAGGAGGTGATAATTCCAACTAATGAGGCTCCTAACATTGATGTCCCTGCAGGTAAATTTGTGTCATCAGCTTGACATACTCCTTTTGTTTGTTGCTAGTTATATTAATCTAAATCAGCAGTTACTATCCATGTTTTTAAATTTCCTTAAATATAATTGTGTGCTCGTTCTTATCTAGCTCCGCCCGAGAAAGTTTGGCAAAATAGCAGTGGAAATTAAGGATGGCCAAAGAGGAGTCTCATGTGAAAATGCAACGATGTTTTCAACACGTGTGACCTGGATTGTGAAGTCGTATGCAGACATGCGACCAGCAAGTTGGAGTCGTGTTGATAAACAGAACAAGGATGAGTTAACGGATCGTGTCCGAGTAAGAATTGTGTCAAATAAAGTTATGAATTTATTAAAGCTTTATAACTGTACATAACTTAAAAGTTATAATCTGTAAATGTTTTTAATAGGCTGATTTTGTCTTGGATTGGACCAAGAGCAACCATCGAGAAACAGTGGCGATGGAACTTGCTCAGAAATATAATGATTATCACTACCTACTGCACTGCAAGTACCTGGAGTATGATACGCATGAAGCTGCAATTTCTGGAGGCCCTAAGTTGGTGGACAAGGCCGTTTGGCAGTGTTTGTGTGAGCGATGGGGGAGTGAAGAATTTAAGGTACCATTTGTTTTCTTAAGCTGGTTTCCTTCAAAGTTCCATGGCTGGTTTGAATTAGTTATTACCATTATTGTCATTTTATACAATAATAATATGGGTGGCTGTTTAAATGTAAGAACCTATCAAGGCGGAACAAACAGAATAGGTCCAATCAAAGGATAAATCACACGGGTGGGAGGAAGTCTTTTGTTAGGCTAATGGAGGAAAAGGTAAAAGCATAAACATTAGCTAAAAGTTTGTTTTTTCATGTCATCAACACTCATATAGGAGAATGCACTAACAAGGTTTGTTAATTCATTGAAGCGGGAACAAGCTCCGAATTACGTTGCCTTTTACAAAGAGGTGCATTGGTCTAATAAGAAGGGGAGATTTGTCACTGAAGAGGCTGAGCGGAATTACGTGAGTTAAATCAGTTTTTCAGTTTACTTTTTGCTGGACATATATATAGATACTTCACATGGTTAAAGTGTTAAACTGATATGCCTATAATTCTAAATTAGAATATGATGGTGGAGCTGTTGAATGAGATGCCACCAGAAGATGCGGGGGATGATAATGCAAATGCAAATGCTGCGTTCAAGGAGGTATTGGGATCTCGATCAGGGTATGTTAGAGGGTTAGGCCACCTAGTTATACCTGAACCCTCTGAATCCTTGCTGTCCAATAGGGAGTTTATTCGACTTAGGGAGGAGAATGAGAAGAATAAGGCTGAGGCAGAGTGCTTCAAGAGGAAACTTGAGTCGTTTATGGTTGATGTGACTAAAATGCAGGTTTGTTTTGATGAATTCGATAGGCTAAATAGTCGTGTTACTGAACTGGAGTCACAAAGGGAGTCTCAACGAGAGACTCTGGGAGATGCATAGCCTTTTTTAATAATGGGGATGTGGGATGCTTTTTGATTTTGTTTGAATTTTTTGAAGATGTTGGAGTTAAAAAGAAAGAAAAAACTGGGTGCATCCTTTTTTTTTAGCATGTATTTTGGGCTGTTTTGTGGGGACTTCTTTTGGAATGGGTGAACTCTGGCCAGGACAAAGAAAGGGCATGTAAGATTTTGATAGTAGGCTCATTGAAAGATAGGATATACAAAGGCACGGATCGATGGGTTAGCATCATGGTACAGGTATGAGAATCACCAGAAATGCTTATTTCTTTTTTGATTTTTTTGTTATAGTAATTTCCTGAACTGCCATTTTGGAGATTTGGTTTTCTAGAAGTCATCATGTTAGATGAGAACATGATATTTGATAGATTTATGAATTGTAGTTCATAAATAAAGTTCATAAATTGTGACTGGAAATTATATCCTTGGCAGTGCCCATCATTAAATGAGGTCCCTCTACTGAAATGCTAAAGTGATAACTAGTATTAGAGTGTTAAAGATATGTGTTCAAGCCAATATATAGACTTCTCATAAACTCTAGGAACAGTGTGAGAACTAGGATCTAATATTGAAGAGATTTTGGTCTAGGTGGGTGAATATTGTGAATGATTTGCATTAGATGTTAATCTTTTAAATTGCCTCTAGGTTAGTGGAATAGGCTGGAGACTATTAATACTGAAAATTTTAATTATATTTTACTATCAATCATTTATGCAGAATTTTTCATAAGCAAACACTACTATGCTCTACAAAGTTTGTGATTTTACACGCAATACCTCTGTTTTGAAGTTTAGTTTTGACATCTTGTCTATTTCGCCCTTGTTGGTTTATCTGTGGGTAATATTAATGCTTGGTCAAGTGTAGCTTATATGGTCTGGTTCTTCCTAATAATTGGGGACCTTGCGTTCAAACAATACTGATATTTGGCAATCTTTTTGCTTCCATTGCAGCCATCAGTTATGGGACTATAGATCCCATTATAAGGAAGAGCAGATGAACTCAGAATCAAGTTGAATCCAAGCCTCTATGCAGCATGCAGTTTAGGAAGTTATTCATGTAAGGAAGTAGAATGAACTACACAAAACATGGTAGTTATATTGTAATAGACTGTACGAATGGATGTATTATGTAATTATGTGCATGTTGGTGACATGCATTGAAACGATGTGCTCCCCCAATTATATATATATTTTCCAGTATGTTGAAACACGTACAGCTCCCGGACTCACTTTGATTGTTATGTTTATACTGTTAATATTGGATTTATGGTGGTCATGTAAATCAGAAAAATACATTTATGATTTGTATTTAGGCCTGAACGAGGTATACTTTCAAGACAGATTTTATGGTCAATGCAGTATAAAATCTGCATATAAATAAAAGAAAACAAATGTTATGTTTAGCCGTGATATTAATTGGGAAGAAAAAAAACGTAGGCCATTTCCGGTATGATCAACATGTCCAAAATCTGATCTGGTACATTTCTGGCCAAAAATGTTCTTGTCCAAAATAATTATTTCTGGTATTGCCTCTTTATCGGTGTTTTATGACTCTGAAGGAAATGCATGTGCCACAAAACCATATATGTTGCCAATAAAAACGGCTGGAAAAAACCATTTCTGAGGATACAATTTTATGGCAAAAAGTAAAACATTCAATCTGGCATAGATATACGGACAGAAACCTTAACTAGAAAAATATATTTCCTGCAGCTCTAAGTCGCCAGAAATATCTATATGCGATGAACAGGTGTCGTTGGGAATAATTTTTACCGACATTACACGATGGCTTGAAATACTTAATTCCGGCAGTTCGATGTCACCACAAGAAATTTTTTCTGACGAAGTTCCGAACTGATGAACCACATATTTGCAGCGACAAGTATGCTTTATGTGAGGAAATGGTAATGCCGGAAATAATATTTTTTGGGATAGAAAATGACATCGCAGGAAATACCACTATGTTCGGCCAGTTTTTTCTGATGAAACTGCCACGAGTAGAAAATGCCAGAAAAAGATATTTGTGGCATTCCATACGGGTAATTTGAACAAATATGGTCGCGGGAAAAACCCGTTTCTGTTGTAGTGATCCAATAGATAGTAACAAATGTGAATTGTAAATTTATTTTGTGTGCCTATCTATTTCAACCAGACAATCTTAAAGTCGCAAATAATTTGAGAGATTGTTTTTTCAATATTACTATCATTGATTTAGGCACACGTGCGAAACTCAGAATATATATATTATATATTTCGGAGAGGGGGTCAAATCCAAAACCTCCATTTTAGACATTTGGGTGTTATGTCATGATGAGGCCATATGACTTGACGAAACTCAGCATAGCATAATTGTGCTAATATAAACTTCCAAATAAAAGGCTAATACATTAAATAATAGGATGGAAAAAAAAAAGTACGATTTTAGGGAAGATTGCTAATCATACTTAATTTGCTAGTTAACTGGGAGCCCGGCCACTAGTAAAACGGCAATGAAAATCAAACCTTTGTTTTTCTACGGATTATGGAGTATTACAGTTCAACTTGCCAGACATGTTATTTGGCCACACCTAGATTACGTTATGCAGAGATATAATTAGCCGTATTCACCTATTTATTTTACTTTTTACTTTTTACATCGTGAAAATTAAACATCAAGCCAATTTTTGTAGGACAAATGCCAAGCAGCAGGCATGTTGTACGTACGTACCTCATCATAATGCATCAAATTATAAACGCAGAGACACAACAGACATTCGGCCAATGTATTAATCCGCAATTACTTCAATTATTAATTGAGTGGACTTTAAGTATAATTTTGTTAGACACCCATTTCTATATAATATGGATTATTATTCTATATACTAGCTAGGTATAATTTTTAACAAAATAATGTCAATCTAAATTCCTTTAAATTAATATATAATTAGTAGTGTAGTCTTCTAAAAGTTTAAGAATTCCTGAAAGTCAACCTGTATTTCTTTATTTCTTTGTAATTTCTTTCTTAGTAATAGGAATATTTAAACATTAGAGAATTCACATAACTCGATCCACTCACGATTAATATATAGAAATAATCCATAATAAGGTGGTTAACAACAGCTTATACCTAGAAGAACTTGTTCAATTTGACTTAAAAAGTTAAATATTATCAATGGTGCTAACCAAGATCTTGAATCAGTTTAGCCTCATGTTTTGTCAAATTGAAGACTAGAGATCCATCAGTGTACATATTTGAATTCGATTTTATTTGAGGAAGAACCTCATAGAATAGTTATAACATGATTGTTCTATAATTCTAAGTTCAGTCAGAAAAATCTATTTATAAATTTTATTATCTAGAGACTTGAACATTATTGAAAATTTTAGTGTCCAGATGAGTCAGACAAAACGGGTAATTGCATCCATCTAATATTTCATCGTTATTTCTAAAAGGGACAAGATTGATCATTTTATTTCTCGGGAAAGAAATGAGGTGGAGACAACTATATATTGCGTGACTTTTATTATTTATCATTAAAATCAAAATAACATAAGTTTATATACTACAACAACTTTTCAATTATATTCAGCATGTCAACATTTGATCTTGCTGAATATAATAAATGGATAAAGTTCATCATGTTCCAATTGCAGGTAATTATAACTATCATATATCACAGGTCGTGAAGTCTATAATCATCGATCTCTATTAATTATAAAGATGACAAAAATAATTGATCCATTAAGTGATTCTACTAACAATAAATTATTAACGGTTTTGTTTTAATGAATATAATCAATCCTAATATATTATATCAAAATAATCCAATTTCATTAGCATTAAATAGAAAATAGTTGACGGTTGATTATCAACGATCGCATCTTGCGATGATGATCTAGTATTAATTAATACATGTACAATATTCAAATCCTACGTACTAGATCATGTCAAATTCGATTTTGTTAATTAGCATTAACTAGAAAATGGCTAATGGTTAACTATCAATGATCATGCAATCTTATAACTAATTAGGTTAGTCAACAAACGACAAAATTGTGCAGTTGTCCAAACTTAATTAATTATATTAATTAGAACTTTAAGGTTGCTTTTGGTTGCAAGACTCAGTTGAGCTCAGTCTAATTTTAAACTGAGTTAAACATTTAAAAACTCAACTCTCTAATTACTAAACTTATATCAACTTAAAACCTCTTTACACATAGGACCCACAACCTTTTTCAACTTAACACATCTTTATACGTGGGACCTACAACCTTTTTTAACTTTTCATAAAAAGTACTAAACTCATCTTAACATCTAAACACACTTTAAACTCAGTTTAAATGAACCTCACATAACTCCCTCTACTACTCAATTTATTACTATTCATAAAAAACTGAGCTCAACATCCAAACGCAACCTAAACGATTCTTATAACCGCAAATGATTAACGGTCTTATATTAATAAATATAAACAAGTTGTTATATATGTTAACTTAATTCAATTAGTATTATAAGTAAATAGTATATACGTTAATTAAGTACCATCAACAATCGTCTCTTGTATTGTGTATAGACCTTATGTCAATATCTTTATATATAAATGTGTCTATCTAAAATTGTTGGTTTAACAGTTTTTTGTTATTTTCCATTAAAATTAATGTTTTGTTAAATTGTCTATTATGTATAAAACGTTATCTATAAGAGCAATCTGAGTTTAAAAGAAAAATTGAAAAAATTAACCAAAAACTCTTCATATTCATTTTTTTCACCCAGATTCATGCATCTGTAAAAAAGTAAAATGCCTCATGCTCAAGATTAGCAGTTTGTCATTAAGTCATTCATGCATTTAACTGATTTTTCAAATTGTTCATAAGTTATCTATAAAAGCAATCTAAGTTTCAAAAAAAAAAATTGAAAAAATTAACAAAAAAACTCTTCATATTCATTAACAAAAATCTGAGTTTTGTCAAATTCTTCGAGATAAGCAGTTTGTCTTCAATTCCCATTATTTCAGTCCAGCACCACCTTTAGTCCCTTCTCTTCAATTCCCATTATTTCAATCCAACACCGTCTTCAGAAAACATCAAACGCTGCACATTAAAAATTACTGGGGGTTAGTCAATTTCTTCTTTTCTCATTTATTTTATGTTTTAAGTTTAGTTTTTCCTCCTTTTTTTTCCTCCTTTTTTAATGCAATGCTTATTGTTTTCTGTGGTTCATTTTGAATGATTAGATTTCAGGTCTTGTTGATTAAATAATGAAATTTATAAATAATGATGTAAATAATTATGTAATATTTATGTAATTTATAAATAATGAAAAATATAGGGCATAGCTTGATGCAAATATACCAAAACAGAGTATATCTATGATCAATCTTACGAAGAGCAGAAACAAACATATTAAATAAATCAAGAGTGATAAACAGAGTGGATGAGAAAATAATACATGTATACACACAAACACATATAAGAAAAGGGAAACTAAAGTACAAATGGATGTGCATCACTTTCATACTGTGTTTGTGACTTATTTGGTGTTATGTTTAAGTATTGTATTCTATTTGAACATAATCAACAATATATATGAAAAACATGCAAATAAATCACATGCCAATAAATCAATTCCAATAAAAAAACATATTGAATAACATATTTATCTTTGAAATCCCTTCACCCCAGAAAAATATAATCAGGTATAACCCATGTAGTAAAATCCAGATCAAACAAAGTTTAATGAAAAAAACCGAGTTTTATAAAAACCCAGAAAACATTGAATAAACATTGAATAACATATTCCAATAAAAATTTTGCTTCTTATATATATGCTTTATCATCTTCTGATTTATTTTTTTATATATGCTTTTGTGTTCTTTTAGCATAATTTGACATGTTTTATATTTGTTGAGATTTTTCTTTTCTGACTTATACTGATAGTTTTTTTTCCTCGTTATCAGTTCTTTTCATTGTTGAGATTTTTTTTCTTTCCTGATCTGTTTATCAACTGGCCAGTTGGTGCATAGGAGACCCACATAAAATCTGTTGAGTCTCATCTGACTACAGTTGAGGTAAATATTTTTTTTCCTGAAAATATTTCTTCCATTCCTATTCATTGTGTATAAGAGTTCCTATATCTATTTTTCCTATGCTCTATTGATTTGTTCTATGTTTGTGAGTGAATGCAGATTATGATGTTGATTTCTAAATTTATATTACTGTGTTGTCATGTTTGTCTGCAATCTTTTTCTATTTGTTGCACTATTTAGGTTAATTAATTATATGTTACAGTCATGGAGGGGTGTATTTCATTTACTACTTTTTGTTTACGAGGTGTGTATTACATAATAGAATAGAGATATGCATGACAAAGAAACTAGAAATTACATGTATATTTTAGCCATGTACATCAATGGGTCTAAATTTCAGATCTAAATTAAAACTTCTCAAAATGTAAAATAAAATTAAAACTTCTAAACTAAAACTTCTCAGATGTAAACTAAAATGTGTACATGTCTCAAAACTTCTAAAGATAAAAAAAAAAATATTAAGCTAGCAAAAGAATTGGTAAAACATGTTAGATGTAAAGAGGGAAACTTCTAAAAAATTTAAGATTTCTCAAGAAACGCATCTTTTTTCATAGCTAAAACCGAGAACTTTCTCTAGAAAACGATTGTAAAAAAAAACTATAAGGTAAAAATTCACATTAGCTATTGGGCTCAGAAATATATTTGTTGAATGTTGAATTTCTGATTGGTTACTAAGAAAATTGAAGAGTAGAAATTACAGTTAACCAATACAATATTAGGCCTAAACAGATTACTCACCAAAGTTTGGCACATATATTTGGTCACAAAACAAGAAAACATACAATATTTACAACCCAATATTTATATTTTAGATGTGTTTAAGTATTGATACTTCAGATCTAAAACTTACATCTAAAAGATATTTACACAAGTTCATAACAGAATAGACATATGCATGACAAAGAAACTAGAAATTACAGGTAAGAATAAAAAATTAAGCATAAAGAGATTAAGATTACTCACCAGAATTAAGATGAATGACATTTTTTCAAAAAATATTTAGCCATGTACATCGATGGTTCTAAAATTTCAAATCTAAATTAAAAC